>AP025057.1:1854302-1925875 GCA_036186865.1 Eustoma russellianum | reverse complement strand
CAGCGACCCAACAGCAAACGAACAACTGTGATATCTAAAGCTGGGGATTCGAGTTCTTCTTCCTTTTATTCTATGGTCTTTTTTTTTTGATCAGCTTCCTCTCCTTTCAGTCGAGCTGAATTACATTCACCCTCTCGTCAGGAATCAAATTTAGCTCGCCAGGACGTGAAGGTGAATCTTTGAGTCTGACTTACTTCCTATTTGTTAATGAATCGAATCCTATCAAATATTTAGATTTATCCTTTGAATTACTCGTATATATTTATTTTATTTGACCGGGTTGACGAGATGAGTCAACTGTCTTCTTATAAATAGTGACGCTCCAAAGCCTCAAAAGATTTTTCATTTCATACAGATCTGTCTGGTTAGACATCACATTATGTTGCACTCAGCTTATACTCGAGATTTGACATATCCTTCACTAATATATAGTATAAATACACACACAAAAAATCAAACAACCAGATAAAAAAACATATCCTGTTTTTTAATAGTATATTATTTTTTAAAATCCGTAACAACAACATTATACGTCAATCTTATTGCAGGAAGAGGTAGGATACAGTTAGGGCTGTAAATGAACCAAGTCGTTCGGTTGTTTGGCTCGTTTGGCTCGAGCTAGAGCTCAAGCTCGGCTCGGATAAAATGTTAATGAACAGAGATTGAACACCTTTTTTCTGTTCGAACTCGATAAGTGGCACCGTTCGTTTAAGGTGTTCGGCTCGTTAATGTTGTTCGTGAGTTAAACGAACCAAGCTTGAACAATTAAATATGTTCGTTTAAATAAACGAACAAGCTCGGCTTATTCGCTAAGTCAAACGAACCGAGCTTGAACAACGCAATGCTCGACTCGTTCGGCTCGTTTACAGCCCTAGATACAGTAACAAGAATCTAGTGAAGTCTTCCAAGACGAAATCAGCAGCCAAAATTTTGAAGCATGCGAGTCTCGAAGTACTATGTGCTGAAGAATAAACAAAATAAGATATAATTATTGGAAGTCTCCCCTACTAATGTAGCGATGATTGTGAAAATGAAAAATTCTCTCGGGTTAGGATCTCCTCACCTCCACTTTCCTTATCTCCTTTGTGACCGTGTGATACGTGGCAAGGAGTGGTGAGGCTAGATGAGGGTCACCAGCATCTAGCCTCACCACCACCCCTTGCTGCCATGTGTCGGGCGGTCACGTATCACCGTACCCCCTTGCGGTGAAGGGATCCTATCCCCCTTACCTCTTGATTGGAGAGAAATAGAATCAAGAGTAAAACATTTTGAGTCATTTGACTTATTTGTAAGGAACTTTTGTTCACTAAATTATATTATTCCTCTTGGTGTCAATTCATTTAACTTCTTGAGTTGTCTTTATCACCTTAATATCTCGACTGACAACACAAAAAAAGCATATATAATGCTTTCAAGACGCATGTTGGCTGATATTCCAATGACAAATTGCTTTCTGTTGACTATACCAAAACAACAGATTTTTATGTAAGTAGACGGGTTTCTCCATTAATATAAAACCATATTGATTTTTTTTACTAAAATAATATTTTAGAGTTTCAACATACGAGTAAAATTTAAATAGACATGCTTAGAAGAATCTCATATATCATATTGTCCGTAAAGCATCGAATCACATGGTCGTATTCCAAATTATATCGAATTTGAATGTGTTCTAGTGAAAAATAAAATATATCAAAGACATTTTTCTTCTTAAGATACGATAAATATTCATACTACAAAAGATTCGATGTAAACTTTTCTTTTAATTTTTTTAACATGAGTTCATACACGATAATTATGCGAATTACGAACTTAAACAAGAGCTTAAATGCATTCGAAAGATGGACTCTCTCAGTTTCGAGACGAGACTGCTGATGAACGATCCGAGCTGATGAAAAGAGTTTTTATCTTAGTAAAATTCAATATATAAAAGTCCAAAATATCGGTAACATTAGAAGACGACTTTTGGTATATAACGGTCAGATACTCGCCATCGTTATATGTTTAAAAACTCATAGGAAGATTATATATGGACTCGTCGAGTGTGTTAAGCGTAGCCATTTTGAAATCGAGTAAAATCCGAGTCAAAATTATATTTTCTGAAAATTTTTTGCATTCAAAGGATTATGCATCTCGTAAACTAGAGGATCCTTATAATACAGTTAAAAGAGCGGTTGTCAGTATATTAGACTCTTGTATTTACGGAAGATCTAAAAAGAAACTGAATCGTTTCGTAATCTGATGTACGTAATCTTACTCTATACTTAGTGTAAGAAATCGTTTTCGCGTTCAAACACATGACTTCAAGATTAAAAAAAAAAAGAATTTTACCACTCTGTTATCCGTAAATCAGACCATTCCCAAGAAAGTAAGCTGCTATGATAAATAATTCCAGTTTGCCCTCTTTCACAAAATTAGGGTTTCCTGCTGTTCTAGATCTTTCCACTCTTTAGAACTTTCCAGAGTCCACCACCCCTCTTCTTCCACATTATTTTCTTTGTTAAATCATACAGCAGACTCCCAATCAAACACCCAAAACACAGGAAAAACTACAAAGAATCATATTCTAAGAGCTTGATTGAGCAGCAATGGCGAAATTGGGAGAAGGAGACAAGAGATGGATCGTCGAAGACCGTCCAGATGGCACCAACGTTCATAATTGGCATTGGGCCGAAACCGATTGCCTCGAATGGTCCCGCAATTTCCTTTCCAAATCACTCAACGGAAAATCTGTGTTAAACGGTGAGGGCAATATCTTCCTCCGCATCAACAAGGTCGATAAGCTTGAAGGAGAAGCTTATGTTAATGTCCGGAAGGGGAAAATCATTCCTGGATACGAGCTTCATCTCGTTGTTTCTTGGGAAGGTGAAGCGAAGGATTCTGATGGGAATTCGGTGCTTAAAGCTGAGGGGAGTGTTGATATTCCTTATATTTCTGATGAGAATGCTGATGAGGACCCGGAGATTAAGATTAGTGTGAAAGATGATGGGCCAATTGGGTTGAGACTGAAGGAGGCTTTTGTAGCTAAAGGAAAGCCGTTTGTGTTGGAGAAAGTTAGAGATTATGTTTCTGCTATGGCAAAAGGTGGCCCTGCTAAAGAGGAATTGGAGGTGAAAAAAGTCGCAAAGAAGAGTGCTTCTGGAGGTGCTGTGCCGGAGAAGGTATCTACGGTGGCGGTGCCTGTAGTGGAGAAGAAAAAAGAGAAGAAAAAGGAGGGCTTTAAGACGATAAAGATGACAGAGAAGTTTAGTTGTAGGGCGAAGGATATGTTTGAGATTTTGATGGATGAGAATAGGTGGAAGGGATTTACTCAGAGCAATGCTAGGATAAGTAAGGAGGTTGGTGGGCAGTTTAGTATATTTGATGGGGCAGTGACCGGGACGAATGTGGAATTGCAGGAGGGGAAATTGATTGTGCAGAAGTGGCGATTCGGAAACTGGCCTGATGGAATTCATTCTATGGTATTGCTCTTTTCCTTTCCTTATCCTTTTTTTTTTGTGAAAGCATTTAATCATGGCTAAATTGATCTGCACTATTTTTGTAGAATGTCGAATTGTTTCATTTGACTGAATTCGTGAGTACTACAGTTTAGTTGGTCTTTACTTGCTGCAACTGACCTCTTGTGCCCACATTTATAGGTTGTTTGCCTTTGACCTTTCTGGAACTTTTCGTAATCTGTATGCCTTATGCTGCATGGATATTGGTTTCCAGTAGTTTTACTGACCTGTTGTGATTCACTTTGAAGGTTTATTTTTGTTGTTTTTGTTCTCAGTTTCAGTTGATAATCGAGTTAAACATGCTTTTTGAATTGTTAAGGGGTATGAAGGTGTTCTGTTTCTATATTGTTGTTGTCCTTTTATTTGAGATGCCATACACAATTCTCTTTGATCATATTTGTGAAACTTGTCATCTGGTTACATTTTAGTAGACAGATGTCTGAGGACAAATTTGGAGCTTCCTAACGTTTAAAGTTACTTGGCGCTGTTTATGTAGTTGCATCAATGAATTAAGGATTAGCTTTTAAGCATCTTAGAAGTAAAGTCATAATTGGAATAGGTGAGGTGCATAGAATCCTTGCTTAACCATATAGTCTGTTCCCTTATTGTCTTCAGGACAATGACCGATTGTTAGGAGGATGACCAAATACTATGATGACTAGTTGTTCCTAGATCACCAAAGAAAATATTTTTTATCATAGAAATAGTCGAATGGGGATGTATTAATTAGTTTCTTGTGTCTGGAAAATGGTGTATACCTTCTTTAATTAAAAACAGTTTCTATCTTTTGTTGTGTATTACTGCCTAACAATTTTGCAGCATCTACTAGAAGTAGATGAGGTCTTACTTTATTGGGAGCTGAATTATGCATAGCTTGGCTGTTTCTGCATTGAAGCCAATTGTTCTAATGAACTCTAAACTCTTGGTGTCAATATTAAGTTTTGATGCTTATTCTGATGGTCTTTTCGGGATATAGACTTTAGCTACCGTAGAGCAGTGATTGGCTCTAGAAGTCTTGTGTGCTTGCCTTGTTTTCTGATTTGGTCATAATGCCTGCAGGTACGATTAGCTTTTGAAGAACCAGAGCCAGGACTTGCTATAATTAATTTAACTCACACTGATGTTCCTGAAGAAGACAGGTTTGATAAATTTCTGTCTTGCTTGCTAAATTGTCTCTTTGGTCTCGGCTTATTTTTGGCTTCAATTATAGCACTCTTTTCTGTCAGAAGATATGCTAGAATTATTGTGGTAAGCTTTTCCAGTGTACTTATAGTTTTCTGCTTTTCCTTTTTTTCTTCCTTTAAATCTTTTATGCAGATACGGGAATGCAACTGTTCTGGAGAACACGGAGAAGGGATGGCGAGATCTTATATTCCACAAGATAAGAGCAGTTTTTGGCTTCGGGATATGATATCTGGGCCTAAAATTTAGTTGTGTTGGTAGTGTTATATTTTTGTCCTCTAGATGGTGTGTTTGAGAACTTATATTTTTGAGAACCATACCCATTATTTTGGGTGTTATAGCCTACTTGGCCGTTGATTCCTCGCAGAACTTGATTATCAAAGAACTGAATGCATTTGACTGAAATGAAGTGTTACTGTCATCTTGCTTTGTTTTTAATGCTTCAGAAATTTCATGATTTCGGTTCAGAAATGATATAAATTTAAAATACATTCTAAAATAATTTTATGTACTTTTTCCAACAGCCTTGCCTACAGAAAAGAGCAGACTTGTAACTCTTTCCAGCCATTTCCACTGTGGAAGCAAAATTAGTTCGACTGTGTCTGCTGAACAAAGATTAGTTCCTTTTCACTTGTCTGTTGAACGTAGGAAAATGAATGCGTGGAGCCTGTATAAGCACCTTCCTTTTTACCATATATCTTAGGTGGCGCTTGGTTCACACTTGGGTATCGGAATCAGAATCGGAATGGATATGACAGGATATGGGTTTAGAGTATATGAGTTTGAGTCTAAAAGTGATGGTTGTTTGGTATTGAAGTGGGAATGGTTATGATAGACATTGATGGTGTTTTGAACGTATCGGAATTGAAATTGGTATCGAATGTGGGTGACCGGAAAAGTGGCCGGAAAAATTTGACAAGCCGGTTTCCGGCGACGGACCGGCGGCGCTGACGGGTGTTGATCAGTCATACTCCTCATTCTTACACAACATTGATAGACAAGGGGGCTAGTATCCATTACCAAATTGTTGAATATCAAAGTGAAACTTATACCCCATTTGCTCAAACAAACAAGTTCAATGGAATTCTTAAACCCCATCTAAAACACCACCTTAATGTCTAGAGACGGACCAAACAGAATTTCACAAGAAGTTCACCCTTCTTCTGTGTTAACTAACTGGCAATGTTGTCGTTGCATTTGCACTTCTGGATTCACGGATTTCTCAAATATTGACAGCTAGAACTGAAAACACGTCCTACCACTTGATCTATTGGCATACATTATTTTTGTTCAACTTCACTTCTATTTCCAATGGAGTCAAGTACACACCCTTCCTTCACTTTGGAATATGATGGAATAAACAAAATGATTCACTAAATTGGATGTGCTTTCTTATATTGTAAAGTAGCAATTGATCGACGTAGCTTGACGCAATTTTTATTGTGTCTCATCGGAAAACAACCTCTGTGTGTTTCTAACGCATGAGTATGGTTGCGTACATTCGATCCACCCATACCCCGACATAGGCGGGAGCCTCTAAAGACAATGTGGTAATGTTGTTGTTGTGATTCAGCTCCGATGTGAAAAGGTTTTTAGTATGAAGTGTAACAGGAGTGGAAAAGCAGCAAAGATGCTACATACATGGTGAATCAGTTTCTGTACATGTTACTTTGATCGAAACCACACATTGCAGAAGATGAAAGTTCATCTGCAAAACATGGCAAACATTTCTGGGAATAACGGGACATGATGCCCTGTTCCTTCTGTTCTTCGGAACTTGCTATGAATTTTTAAAGGACTAAACAAACTTCTGGATCATTTCCTTAACTTCTTCAAAGACAAGCCATGCTTTGTGTCCTCCAATCACTTCTGCCTTCATTTCCCCCTCTTTCCGCAGCTGCATTCCAGAACACGCGAAAGCCTCATTGCCGAACCAGTTGCCAGATGATAAAAGTTTGGAGGTTTACCTGAATGGTTGGCATTTTCTGTGTGAATTTAAGCTTGAGAGGAACTGTTAGTGAGAAAGGGGAAATGCAGAAAGGCAGAGTGAACTTTGGTGCTAAAATGCATTATGCATACGTAGGTTGATGTTTCCACGCTTGACTAAATCCTGGGGGACTTTGTTCACGTCCTCTTAATAGGATTTGCGGATGAGATCTGAGGAAGCTTCATATGAGGCAAAATATGAGGCCTCCAATTACGCGACGCCACGTGTATAAAAGAGATTTTTTTTTAAAAAAAAAATAAACAGCAGGCCCTTTTGTACACGTGGCGTCGCGTGATTAGAGGCCTCTATTAGAGGCCTCATATAGGCCTCCTATGATCTCATCCGATTTGCTTTTAAGCCTTGGCATCACACAACAGAATGTTAGCCAAAATGGGTCGTTGCGTTTAAAGACTTGACATAAAGCAAGTACATCAGGCTGAAATTTACAAATCTCATCATTATTTCAAGCATATTCAAGATCAAAATTATAAACAATTCGGATCTTATGCGGTTCAATTATTTGGTTGACGATTTCTGTTTCAACACTATATAAATCATTGATTTTAAAGCACAACAACTGAAAGCCTATACTTATGTAAAGCACAATAAAGTCAAAGCATATCCATATGTCTTAAACACGTTAAATTCTAGTAAGACAAATTTTATAAGGATCAACAAATAAATTCTAATAATTATTTATCTGTTAACAGAAAATATTACTTGGTCGAAAGTTAATATGTAATTCACGTTAAAAAAAAAAAAAGGAAAGACGATACAGTTAATAAAAGGATATCGTGGAGATAAAAACCAAACCATTGTTCAAGTGAACCTAAAACAGCTGTACTCAGCAGGGATAACATTTTAATAACGGGTTTGTTCTAATATATTTAACTGCTTATTATTTTTATTGTTTTTTTTTGCATCAGTTGTTTTTTATTGTTGTTGTTATTATTATCATTATAATACAGAGAAGAAGGAGAAAGGGAAAAGAAAAAACAAAAAGCAGGATATTCCATTTTTGCCATAACGTATGTTGCCTTATCAGGTATTCCATTTACGTCTCTAGGGCATAGTTCAGTTGGTATTCGGATTGAGAGTTGCTCCAAGAGGTACATGATTTGATTCTAGGGACACGTACAGTGTGTGTTTTGCTGCTGTCCGAGCCAAATGTCCAGTTTGCAGTGGGTGGACTCCTTACATATGACATCCTCCAATCTAAGTTGCCGTTGAGTTTCTGATTTATATCTTCCACGATGTTTTTTGAAGCTGGGACGGTAGGAGACTCAGTACGAGAATATGACTTTTTTCTCCAAGTTATCCCATACACAATTTTGTTCCTAGTTTTGACGGTCCAAGAACTTGTAACCTCTTCTGCATGGAAAATTGGGAATTATCAAAAGTCAATTAGGCAGATAATAACTATAGACATAGAGGAAGTAATTTTAGGAAACTTATGAACAAACTAACAGTCACAGTCAGACTTGACCAGTGAAAATGAAAAACAAGAAAAGTTACTAACTTGTTGCATTGGTACACATGTAGCTACATGACTTGCAAAAGTTGATTATAAGGTAATTATTAAGACTACAATTGATCAAAATAAAATCAACATATACAAACTTTCATATTGTGGTTATTACTACCTTCAACTTTTTAGTTAATTGTATTTTAGAACTAGTCCATCATTCAATCTAAGTAAAATTATTAATAACCTCAATAAGTACAACAACAACAAAATTACTCTATTCTTTTAGAAGTTCTCGCATATGACGAGATATAGAGGATAGATGTAAGCAATCATACCCATATATTAGAAACATGCGGAAGTTATTTCTCGATGACCCATAATGAAAATTGCGTCAAGATGTGTCGATCAATTGCTACTTCATCAAATAAAAAGCGTAGCTAATTTAGTAAGTCATTTTGCTTTATTTTAATATTCTATAATCAAATAAGAGTGTGTCTTTTACTCCATTGGAAATGGAGATATAATAACCACTCTAAGTAACTCTCCTAAAAACACGAGGCCATTAGAAAGAAACGAGCCTTCTCATTTGCTTTCACAGTTAAGTTCTGGGTTTCTTGGGTTAAATTAGTTGGAAATCATCTTCTCGCATGATGTATCTATCCTTATCAATCATTGTAAACCTCTCTTCTCTGTGAATAGAACTTTTATTTATCTCCAAAAAAAAAAATTTAAAAAACAATCAATCAAACAAATTTGTAAGCCGTTTCTAGAGGATCCGGATCCCCTGACCCCCTTTTCTCTCATTCCCTTGTGACCGCCCAACACGTGGCAGCAGGAGGAATGGTGACTGTCACGTGGCGCGCGGTCTTTTGTGACCGTCCACATGGGAGTCAGGAGATCCCATTCGGTTTCTAGAGCCAATCCTATTACCTAGGGGGTGTTTTTAAAATCAATTGAATTGATAACTTGTTTTGATACAACAACAACCAACCATGCTTAGTATATCCCAACAACTATTGCTAGGATCTGAAAAGGATGAAAAACAAATAAACAATACCTCAATCTCAAAGAATATAACAAACTTGTTTTGATACATAAGGAAAAAAAATGTCGCATACTGTAAGATTTGCCCTTTAAGATCTTTATCTTGTAACATCAGTTGAATAAAGACCTCGTCACATTAATTTTAACCTTTAAAACAAGACTTCGTCGGCGATTATATAGATAAATACATTTGGTGTTTTCTCCTTATTAATATGAAATACAAAACAAGACAAAATAAGGATTCTGGGGGACAATAACTAAGCCATATGTAAACATCCAAAACCTGCCCCAAGACATAGTCCAGTTGGTACTCGGGTTGAGATTTGCACCAAGAAGTCAAGAGTTTGATTCCAGAGACACACAGTGTAGGTGTTCTACTGCTGCTAGACCGAAGATCTGATTTGCGGAGGAACACCTTGTGTGGGTCACTGCGTAAGTCTTTACCCAACCTAGAAGCTCGCTGGACTTCTGATTTACATCTTCTATAATAGTCCTTGATGCTGAGGCGGTAGAACCCGAGAACAAGGGATTTCGCCTTTTCCCTAAGAACATCCAAAACCTACATTGGCGTAATATTATAGGATCCAAAGATCAAAGGGGTTGGCTTTTATCTTTTGTTTTAAGAGAACAAGGGGAGAATAAAAAGGCCTAAAAGATATAAAAAGAAAACTCCATTTGTCATAAACCCCACAGTGTCTTCACATTCAAAGTTTCATTTGCCACAACTTCCCTCCTTTATCATCAATCTTTCCTCCGCATACCCACTCTCCTCTCCCTTGTTATAGTTATATATTATATTAAAATTTCCATCCTTTTTGCCAAACAAAACTCTTCCTTTGGATTCATCAAACCCCAAAGAATGGCTGAAAAATATAGGCCTAATCTCATCAGAGAATTCAGCTTCCAGTTTCATGTGATGAAGACCAAAACACCTCTGTTTTTGGCATATGGGCTCACCATCTTTCTTGTTTCCTTCACTTGTTTCATAGCCTTCAGTCCTCCTTCATACTTTTCTTCTCCTTTGTTGAGCAACATTTTCTGCACTATTAGTAGTGATCACAAGACAGATGCTTCAGAGATATTACTAATGATATCATCATCAGATGTCAAGAATGAGAGTCAGAATCATACAGGGGGGGAATTCTTGAAAGGAAATCAAACCATCATGGGGGCAGCTTCATTACCAAAACCTCTTTCTGGAGGAAAAAGTTCAACTGGGGATGTAGATAAAAGAATTCAAGAGAAGGGTTATGTGAAAAATCAGATTATTTCTTTGGATAAGAAGCTGAGGAATGCAACAAAACGTGTGGAGTCGGCAGAGGAGGAGAGGAATGATTTGATAAAGTCTTTAGTCCATTGTGATCTTTATGATGGAAACTGGGTGAGAGATGATGATTCATATCCATTGTACAAACCTGGTTCTTGCTCTCTGATTGATGAGCAGTTCAACTGTTTCCTCAATGGAAGACCTGATCATAAATATTCAAAACTTAAATGGAAGCCTAAAGGCTGTACTCTTCCAAGGTACATTGAGAAGTTTCATTCTTCACTTTAATATCTATCCTTAAGCCTTATCACATTGGTATAAACAACAAGTGTAGAAACAGCTTTTGTCAACATTCGGTGAATGGTTTCTTTCTGCTAAATATATAAATTACATTTCTCTTTGACAACTTAAGTTTTTAGACGAGATAATACTTTAACATGGTTGTAGAGCAGGAGATTTTGCATATGAATAAAGCAAAATGACTCACTAAATTGGCTGTGCTTCATATATTGTGAAATAGTAGTTGATCGACATAACTTGACGCATCATTATGAGTCATCGTGAAACAACCTGTGTATTTCTAACACATGGGTATGGTTGCGTACATCCGACCTCCCACACCCCACCTATCCTCTAAAGCAATGGGATAATGTTGTTGTTGTGTTTGTTTCTATTATGCACATGTTTTGAGGCCACACGTGAAGAGACTTGTTAAAATGCATACTTTTCTACTTTGTAAAGGACATGGTAATTTAAAATTGTATTTGTGTAACAATTGTCTTTAGGAGTAACTTATAGCCAAGCTATACTTTTTTGTCATAGAAAGACTGTACTAAACGATAATGGACTTGTGGTCAAACAAAGACGGTTTCTGAATGCTGTTAATTTGTTGAAAATTCATTACTTGGCACTTTGGTTTCTCCAATTTTCTTGTTGGAGTTAAGCTCTTTGGGACTTTGAACTTTTCCTTTGGAAAAACTTGATCTTTTTTGGCTTATTTATTAACAGTTTGAATGGAAGCCATATGCTGGATTTATTACAAGGGAAGAGATTCGTCTTTGTGGGCGATTCTCTCAATAGAAACATGTGGGAATCTCTTCTTTGTATCCTAAGAGGCTCGACGAAAGATCCCAAGAAAGTTTACGAGGCATCAAGCAAAGTCAACCTCAGAAAAGAAGCTTCTTATTCATTTATATTTGAAGTAAGTTGTTAGTTCAAAAACAGCTCTGCTTGCTACGAAAATAGTCATAGTAGTTCATTTGGAACCACGTAAAAAAGTCAACTACGACAATATTTGTATTTCTTTAAGGCGGAAGGAGTGTCTCCTTTTTACATTATAGATCTGCCTAACTGAACTTTTCATTTCTAATAGAGTCAAAGACACACTCTTCCTTGACTTTGGAATATGATAGAATAAAGCAAAATGACTCGCTAAATTAAATATGCTTCTTATATTGTGAAGTATCAGTTGATAGATATAGTTTCACGCAATATTCATTATGGATCATCGGAGAACAACATCTGTGTGTTTCTAATACATGAGTATGGTTGCGTACATTCGACCCTCCATACCCCGCTATAGACGGGAGTCTCGAAGGCAATGAGGCAATGTTGTTGTTGTATCTGCCTAACTGAAGAACCTCTACTTGCAATCTCTTCTGTAGGACTACAACTTCACGCTCGAGTTCTTTGCAACTCCTTTTTTGGTTCGAGAATGGGAAGTAGAGGGAGAAAAAGGAGAAAAGAAGGAAACTCTTCGGTTAGACGTGATAGGCAAGAGTGCTGCCAGCTACATAGACGCGGATGTCCTTGTTTTCAACACAGGCCACTGGTGGACTCATGAGAAGACTTCATTAGGGTAAGTATAATTCCCATCATTCTTTGAAAAATACTAGGTGTTATTTATGACCGGAAACCCCAACCGGACCCCTATCAGCCTATCCCACGGCGCGATAGGAAGGAAAGTCAGGTGTCCAAGGCCCGCTATGGCAGAGTTTGGACTGCTCATGTAGCAGTACAAGGAGCCCACTGCATACCTTCCGTTTGCATGGAAAGAGAGTCGATAACCTTGATTGAGACAAGAATCAAACTCTCGCCACTCTCTCGAGCCTCCGCCACCAGAACCATTAGGCCATGTCCCACATACTAGGTGGTGTTGTGTTCAATGTGCAAGTTGATATATGAGCTAAGTAGCTTCATTTGTACTTCAGGAAGGACTATTATCAAGAAGGCAGCCATGTGTACAGAGAACTCAACGTCCTTGAAGCGTTTCGTCGAGCGTTAACTACATGGGGAAGATGGATTGATGCCAACATAAATTCCACCAGAAGTCTTGTTATGTTCAGAGGTTATTCTGCATCTCATTTCAGGTATCATTCAGGAAGAACCTAAGTATATGGTTCACTTGACAAAAATATTTAAGATAAAATCACTAAAAATGTTGCATAGATATCCACCATCCTTGCATCCACAAATGCAACCAATGATGCCTATTGTTATTTTAACAGTGGTGGGCAATGGAACTCTGGTGGGGCATGTGACAATGAAACTGATCCAATAAAGAACGACGCGTACCTTTCCGCGTATCCAGACAAAATGAGAGTCATAGAATCTGTGTTTAAGGGGATGAAGACCAAGGTGTCCTACATGAATGTCACAAGAATGACAGACTACAGGAAGGATGGACATCCGTCGGTCTACCGGAAACAAAAACTGTCAGAGGAGGAAAAGCGATCGCCTCTGAGCTTCCAGGATTGCAGCCATTGGTGTCTTCCAGGGGTGCCTGATATTTGGAATGAGATACTCTATGCAGAGATTTTGATAAATGAACACAAGAAGCAACAACAGCATAAGAGACCCTTTATAGACAATAAACATGCACAGCTTACGTAAATATGAATCTTCAATTTTCTGTTTCCTCCATTGAAGAAGTTTTACAGAAGTTAAGAACTTGAATGGAGAATAGCCAAGTACCAGACAGTGGTATTCTTTAGCAGTATATATTACAGTATGCACATCCGCGCGATTGAGACTGTAACATATAGCAGAGCAAAGACAGAAATTATGAATATTCAAGGTCATTGGATTGATCTTTCCAAGAGAAGTGTACTATTGCTATTAGTGCATGGATTTTCATGTAGCTAGAGGGACAACACTCTCATTCGAGTAATTCGTATCTCAATTTTTAGTGCTGGCATAACATTGCAGGTAACAGAGCTTAATATTGAAGCACAAATGATACAGAAGTCCAGATGTATGTAAGTCCATTACAGTTTCAAGATTGCATTACCGAGCACAATTGTTCAGAACGGCACACCATATGACTTATAAGTTTGTCATACTTCATTATGCTTACCACTTAACAGAGCTAGAACATTACAACAACATTACCCTGCCTTAGAGGCTTCCCGCCTATGACGGTGTATTGGGGGAAGGTCGGATGTACGCAACCATACCCATACAGAGGTTGTTTGACGATAACCCGTAATGAAAAGTGTGCCAAAATGATACAAAAGAAAGAGGTATAAAGCAATTTCTTATTACATACATGACGTTTCTTTGCTTGGACTAAAAACATTACAAGAAAGAAGGTATCAGTATTTTTTTTTTTTTTGTGAGAACAAGGTATCAATATAAAGAATATAAAAAGAAAGGGAGAAAAAAGAGTTCACTTGCTTAAAAGGCTAGTCACTCATTTAGTATGTTATGCCATGCTACAATGTATATTTAATTGGCTACTTAAATTAAAGTACAGTGCTACAATATACTGAATCGAATATCAAGATCAGAGAGTATTTAACAGCTATATTTTCTTCATACTCGGTCTAATAAAAGGCAATACTCCTCAGAAAACACGTTTCATCGTATAAGCTACAGAAGCACCCTACTGAACAGTATAAGAACAAGCTAAACAGAAATGCGTAGAAACTCACATCAGAGGACATAATGTCAAATCAATGCAGTCGCCGTCTCCTAGGTGCCCGTGAATCTCCACTGTCCACATCTGAAACTCTTGAACTGTTATTTCTTCTTCTAGAAGATGAAGTCGACAAGGAAACTGTAGAATCTATTTCAAAGGTAGTATCTACTGTTTGACTATCAGATTGTATGACTGCAGCAATGCTAGACATAGAATCTCTATCATCAACTGCCTGAGGTTGCTCCTGATTCCTTTCTAGTGCACCATTTGTTAGAGTAGATGTCAGGTGAGAGAAAGTAACAGCTAGACTTGAATTCGTGCTACGAAAATAGGAAGACGGACTTTGGCGGCTTTCCCCTGCCTCATGGTTTGCAGGACTGCCCGGTGGTGTTAAGTCATCAAACGCATCCTCAGGTGATGTCACATTATTATGTTCTCTCCGCATTCCTCTAGATGTTAGGATCCGATTTAGCACAGAACTGCTTCTTTCAGGGGATTCCTGAGGAGAGCCAACATGTTGAGGATGAAACTGGGACAGGTCAAATCTACTTCCAAGACGCCGAATCATTTCTTCCATTGGAACACTAAAACCAGACCTCTGAATAGCTTGTCTCCAGCTTTCAATTCGTCGCGCTTGGGGCCTAAGAGGGATCTTAAGATTTATGTCATCCACTGGCTGAAGCACACACTCTCCACGACCATAAATTGGAGTCAGGTTTTTCAAAGTGACTTCTCCTTTACAAACAGGACACTCTTCTGCATCCGAGTGGAGAT
This sequence comes from Eustoma russellianum, assembly GCA_036186865.1. Taxonomy (NCBI): domain Eukaryota; kingdom Viridiplantae; phylum Streptophyta; class Magnoliopsida; order Gentianales; family Gentianaceae; genus Eustoma; species Eustoma russellianum. Next base: position 1,910,737 of record AP025057.1, on the reverse strand, counting down.
GCAACCACCTGTAGAGGCACGGCCAACAAAACAAGTGCCCGCAACAAGTCACGACTGGATCATACGCCAAGTCCAAGCATATATTACAATCAAAAAAGCTCCTTGTATCAGCATTAACTTTTTCTTCATGCTCCTTTCCCAACAGTTCACCATCTAAAATGCCATCATTGCTATCACATTTCAAAGTCCCTTCAGAAGGTCTTTCTTCTGCAGTAATACTACCCTCTCCGACATGTAAACCGACACCATCATTCGGTCCTAATGCTAAATTTCTAGCTTCAGGGGAGACCTGAAACTGTCTCCACACAGGTCGCCACCGTTGCCTCCTCCTCTGCCTAACTGCTTCTCTAATCCTATTAACTGGAGCTCCAAGCCAATCCTCCAAATTCATAGCTTCTTGGGCAAGCAAACCGGCCTCTGGATCAACCTCATTACTAGAATTGTCATTCATTCCCAGATTAAGATCAAGATTCATAGCATTCGGTGACTCGTCTTCCATCCCAAATCTTTGATGATTCACTTCAGTCAATCAACATCCCAACTTGCCAGCTGAATTAGATAGAAAAGCAAGCAAAATCCAAGTCCCCCCCCCCCCAATTATCAAACTAACAGCTATTATGTAGCATAAACACTAAATTCAGCTAAAACCTTCTTTGTATAGAAAACCTCCTTTAAATCCAGATCCTTCTAATACCAAAACAATCAGTCAGAACCAATCCATTTCTGAACTAAGCAGATGAATCAAATCAAAGAACTTCGATGTGATTCAAGAAAAGGGAACTGAATTTGTGAAGAAAAACAACACAAAAAAGAACTTTATTAAAACTGAATTTGTCAAAACTTTATCAGTAAAACGAAGGGAAAACTCCTAAATAAGCTAACTGAACTCCAACTCCCATTTAAAAAAAAAAAAAAAAAAACCTCTGACTCCCAATCCCAACGAACGTGAAAAAAGGTCAATTTAATTTTGAGCCGTGAATCAATTCTTCGAATTTGACCACACAAACTCTGAATCGAGAAAACCCAGAAACCCAATTACAGTTACAATTACAAAAATAATAAATACCCAAAATTCCCCTAAACTTGAGTTAAAACAGAGAAAAGAGAAAGAAAGGGCCTCAATAAAAAGGTTCAATTTTGACCAGGAGATGAACAAATTGATGCTTTTGAGTGGAAAGCATCAGAGCAAGATGAACCTGTTGAGTACCAATTTTTGCTAATCAACAAGAATCTGGTACAGTGTGTGTATGAGGTTGAGATATTTTTTCTTTTTGGTGAAAGAAACGAGGAGAGAGAAAGGGAGAGCTGAATCTGCTGCATTTTGGTGCAAATTTTCAACCTTTGTGTTTCCGATCATTGATTACCAAAATCAGATTGACTAATGTGACCCCTCCGAAGCGGCAGCTTTCAGCATCGGCTCACTTGCTTTGCGCTACATGTTTGGCCCATCAAGGTCGTACATCCAAATCGTATGAATCAGATTTTTTTGGGGGAGCGAACTGATAAGTTTGATGTTTATGACTTTCAGCTTACAGATTTGAGTTACCGAAACAGCATCTTACACAAAGCATAGAGTAAGACTGCGTATATCAGATTACGAAGCGATCCGGTCTATTTCTAAACCTTACACAAACACTACATCAGATGACGAAGCGATCTGACTATTTCCTAAACCCTACACAAACACATGAGTATAATACGCCTTTTTTATTTTATTTTTGGTTCATTGCAAAAACATTTCTCCGTTCATTGTAAAAACATTTGCATATGGAGGGGATGGAGAGAAAGAAGTTAATTTGCCTTGATTTAAAATTTTGGCGTTAAACTGTCTGTAAACCGGCCGCAGCAGATAAGCAGCCGGTTTCTGGTATTAATTGCGTCACGTTAGGTTAATTTTGGGTGATCAATAACATTTTACAACGTTTTAAATTAAAAAATGGTCCAAGGTTTCAATAATAAGTGAAATTTTCTGCAATTATATACAAGTTCGAAAGGTTTGAGAAATGAGACACCAAAGATACACTTCAACATCTGAAAAGTTAAAACGATACACAACATAGTCAAGGTTACTTCTAAAAAAAACCCAAACGTAAATGCATACATTTTTTTTTTGGTAAATTACATCGAGTTACATTTTGTCAGAGCGAATTTATTATGTGCAGAGGTCCAAAAAAATATTTTCCATGTATTATAATGTTTTGATCTTTTTTCTGAAAATACTTCTTTATCTTCCCACCGCATAGGTAAAGTCGACAGAAGAAACGAAAAAGAATCAAACTTTTTCCGGAACTAATTTATAGTAATCTAACAATTTGTTTTCCAGTCAGAGACTAGGTTTGGAACCGGGGTGACGCAACAGTGAGCATAACGTAATATGTAAGTATTTTGATGGTTAGATGAAAGGATTTGTTGTGTATATGTTTGAATTATTTTTAAAAGCATGATTTTATTAAGTGTTAAGAAGTCGATCAAATATAAAAAGATGTTAAAAAGCCGCTTTATATCATGAAAATGTGAAAGTAATATCGATCTTTCAGGTTCAGACATGTCGATATCAGTCTCTCGAAGGAGACATATATCGATCGATATATGTAGAGATCAAAATTGAAAACTTACTAGAAGACATCGATCTCTCAACCTAAAATACATCGATTAATCAAAGTGTACATTATACTCTACATGGATCGATCAGTGTTGGACAATTTAAAACTAAAATCACACTACAAAACATCAATCTCTCAAACAGAGCAACATCAACCTATCGATATATACATAAGTCTCTAAATTTTGAGACATAGATCAATCAATGTCAGTGTAATTTGAAATGATTTATTTAATAAGTGATGAGCATGTAACCATTTTTGGTATATATATATATATATATGTATGTATATGTGTGTGTGTGTATATATATATTATTTTTCTACATATGATAAGTTTTTAAACATCCCACACATATTCATCATGGTTTTTCATTTGCTGCCACTAAAAATAATACTCAGATTGTATCTATTTTTACAACCGGAGGAAATGTTTCAGAACAATCAACTCCATATGTGTGGGTATACCCTTTAGCAACGAGCCTTACTTTGTATCGCTCTACCATATCGTTTGCCCTGTACTTTATAGTATAAATCCACCTGCACCTCACTTGTTTCTTGCCTCGGGCAATACACATTTCTCCCAAGTTTCATTCTTTTTCAGCGTCTCCATCTCTACACCCATTGCATCCTACCACTCGTTCCTTTCTTTTGCTTTGTCAATCGGTATTTTCTGAAACAGAGAGATGAATAACACCTTCGTACAATCAACAACTCTCCCCTAACCACATTCTTTGGATATCGAGAAGAACGAGATACTCATTCTGATGAGTAACAATCTCAGGGAACACCATGTTCCTTCTTGGGTGCAGGACCTATTCCTGAAGCTCGTTCAAAATATCATTACTATTGGGGCAGGACCTATTCCTGAGGCTCGTTCAAAATATCATTACTATATAGGTTATTCAGATTATGTAGTGAAGGAGAGACATCATTTAAACTTTCATTTACCTCTTGGTGGAAATTCACCAAAAGAAACTCATAAGCGCATACTAGTTGATCGGTCCGTCCTTTGTTGTATGAGGCTTGCTCGGTGACATTATTTATTTGTTCGGTTTGGACAGTCTAAGAACCCCTGAGATTATGTAGCCAGTATAATGGCTCTGCTATGTTCTCCCTTTGGGCCCGAGAATGGGAGCAAAGAAATATTCGGTTTTGAGGATTATGCCATCCATAGTGACATGCATTCGGCATGTAAAGGGATTATAACAACGATACACCTTTTGATGAATAGCGTAACTAATGAAGACACACTTTTCAGCACACACATCAAGCTCAGTTTGTTCATGTTTGGGAATATGAATATAGAGAGATCAGCCAAAGACTGAAGGAGAAAGAGTGAGGATAGATGGAAGCGTTGTTTGGGAAGCAAGAACTTGCAATGGGGCTTGATGGAGAAGGACTTTAGTGGATAGGCGATTTAGAAGATAGGTATATGTATGAAAACTGCTTCAGGACAAAAATGTTTGAGACAGAGGACTTGAGTAACATTGCCAGGGTCATTTCAAATAAAATACGGTTTAAACTTTCGACAAACCCATTTTGTTGGCGGATGTTAGGACATGAAGTCTAATGAATAATGTCATGATCATGGAAAACACTTTGTAGGTGCCAATTCATATATTCGCCATTGTTGTCTGAGCGAAAGACCTGAATATTGATATTGGATTGATTTTGGACCATTTTGATGAAATTAATGAATTTAGTACCTCAGACTTATGGTTTTCATCGATCTTGAAAAAGCGTATGATAGTGTGCCACAAAAACTGTTATGAGATAGTCTGGATGCAAGAGGGGTTCCTTTGAAGTATATAGACATAATTAGGGATATGTATGTTAGGACGAAAACAACCGTTCATACGCCTGTAGGGAATACAGACTTCTTTCTAGTGGAAGTAGGCCTCCATCAAGGGTCTGCTTTGAGCGCATTCCTTTTTGTAGTTGTCCTAGATGAGTTGTCAAAGTCGATCTAAGAGACACTTCCATGGTGTATGCTTTTTGCTGACGATATTGTATTAGTCGCGGAAAGTAAACATAACCTGAGTATGAGACTAGAGGAGTGGCGTGGTGCTTTAGAGAGAAAGGGCCTAAGGATTAGTCGTTCCAAAACTGAATATCTGCACTGTGTCTTAAGCGGCGCAGTCGACGATGAGAATAACCAACTCACCATCGAAGGTGAAGTGGTCCCAAAAGTAAGTAACTTCAAGTACCTAGGATCATTTGTACAGAAAGATGAGGACATAGAGAGTGACATAGCACACCGAGTTCAGGCAGGTTGGTGCAGGTAAAGGGCGGCCTCAGGGGTGTTCTGTGACAAGAATTTTCCAATTAAATTAAAGGGAAAATTTTATAGGGTGGTGTGCAGCCGGCAATGTTATATGGAACAGATTGTTGGGCCATCAAGAGGACACAATCACAGAAGATGGAAGTGGCAGAGATGAAGATGCTGAGATAGATGTGTGGACATACAAGGCTAGACAAGATAAGAAATGAGGTATACAGAGAAAGGTTAGGGATAAGTAGTGTAACAGATAAGATAGGAGAGGGAAGACTGAGATGACTTGGGCATGTCAAGAGGAGACAGACAATGGCGTCTGTCAGAGCAATTGAAAGCCTCGCTGTAGAAGGGAAGAGGAGTAAAGACAGACACAAACTGATGTGCGATGAGCAGATTAGACATGACTTACTAGAGTTGCACCTATCTGAGGACATGGTCCAGGATAGGAGTTCATGGAGGCAGATGATTAAGGTTAAGGAGGGGTAGACAGGATATAAGACACCTTAGAGCATACTTAGAGGAGTATATAGTATTTGCACTTTAGTTTGACTTTGCATATTTTGTTTTGGTCTTTTTCTTTCAATTATTTGTGCATGTTCACTATTATGACTATTTTAATATCGGAAGACTTTTGTATATGTTTAAGTTGACTTTGCACTTGTTTTTATATTCTGCCGTTGTTTTATATTTTATGTACATATACACGTTATGAGTATTTTAATATCGAGAGCCTCCTCTTTGTATTTACTGAATTACCTCACTAACACACTAGTACATCATATCCTTATTATTGTGCCGTTTAGGCAGGTACATATAGAGCCAAGGGTCTCACTAGAAGCAAACTCTCTATCCCTTGGGATAGAGGTATTGTTTGCCTGTCACTTACCCTTCCCAGACCCTAACGATAGCTTTTGCTGTTGTTGGGAAATACTGGATACAATTGATTGATTGACTTATGTTTTAGGAAATAGACCACATCATTCAAGAAAAGTCATCTCCAAATAGGACAAAGTACTGAAAACTGCATGAAGTATGGTAGGGGGCAGGTCCCAGATGTTGTAGTGTACTAGAGAAAATATACGCCCATCCGAATATTATTAGGGTTGAAAGTGACCCGATGATTTTTTTTGTACAAGTGCAAGTTTTACATGACATATGATTCAACGAAGTGGGAAATAAACTGGAAATTTCAAACAACTGAATGATGGATGACCTAGACGGCTGTACCATAACCACAGTTGTCGATGGACCGTTCCATGAACGAGATTAGACCGGCCATAGTGAGCTACCTCATCAACTTAATATAGGCCATCACGCTCAGTGTCATGTCAATTATTTCCTTCGTATGAATATCTCGCAAGAGACAAAAACTGGATATATTAGTACCACACAATTAAGGCTCTTGGTGATTTGACTGAGAGACAGTAATTTTAAGGACAATGTTGGAACACATAAGCAATGGTTAAGTTTTAAGTGTGGTGATAAAGTGATAGTTCTTCCTCCTTGAAGAGGAACTCGTTTGTCACTTGCTGTCTCGATATAAGATTTGGTGGGAGTAGAGAGTTGCATAAATTCTAAGATATCATATGTCATAGAGTCAGTAGCGCCACTGTCCAGGAGCCACGTAGGGTGTGTTTAATGGGGGGAGTTGATTCCAGACACCATTAGGGTGTGCTGATGGAAAAATACCCAATGTTAAGAAGCAAATTGAATATCACAATTGAAACTAAAGTTGCAGAAGTACTTAAGGACATCAATGAAGGCCGTCATTGAGAGGGTTAGAAGAACCAAGTCATCAGTTTTTATAATGCTTGTAGAATCATTCAGATTGCTCAAGGGGATGATTACTGGAAACAACCCCTGCTTAAAATTCTCTGTGCCGAGTGCCACTTTGGCAAAAACTCCTATTTGAAAAAGGGTTTCTTGGGCTAGGATTGTATGAAGTAAACATCATCTTCCTAAATATGCAACATTCTTTAGCTTATATTTTGGAAGATAATGCATGCTTCAGATAAGTTGGCTCAATGGGATATTGTTTATACTAAGTTGTGAATGCTTTGTGGCAGGCTTCTGAGGTTCATGAACACATGTTCTTCCAATGTACCTACTCTAATTTAGTGTGTAAGGCATTTTTAACGCAATTAAAGCGCAAGAATCACATCTTCTCATTGGACAGTCTCTATGTTCGGGTGCTTTCAAATATTTGGATCTCCAAATTACAAACAGACTTTGTATTCTTTGCTTTAGCAGCCTATGTATACTCAATCTAGAGAGAAAGAAATCTAAGATTCCATGAAGCTACTCAGAAAGATGGAAAGAGTATAACTAAAGATACGATGCAAAACAAGGTTTTTTTTTGGTGCACTATGGCAACGCACAAAAATGAAGAAAACTGAGAAATAGCCATCAACCTGGGGCTTCCTATGAAGATCTTTAAAACATAGCACTTGCGTGATGTCTGACTGTCTTCCTCATCTATTACTTCTGAAGCTCTGGGTTATGTTTGCCTGTTGGCCAGTATGGTCTATCTCATACTTGGTCTTTGGGACTTTTTCATTGGGCCATTCTATAGTGCGCTACTTTTGTTATTCCTAGTTAATTTTCCCTTTAGAACTGGGGTTTCAATCTTTCCTTTGACACAATTCTTCTGTACGGTAACTGAATTTTCCCTTCAAAACTGTGGTTTCAATCTTTCCTTTTGACACAATTCTCTTGCAGCGCTTCAGTTTTGTAGTTCCTCAAAAGCGAACCTGTCAATAAAGCTGACGAGATAGATAGTTAAACTGAAATTATTTCATCAATTTCAATCAGTGAGCTAGATAAGAAACGGGGGACGAAAACATAAATTGGAAAAAATATTTCCTAACTTTGCTCCAGCGGATCAAGGAGAAGATATCAGCTTCTTAACGTTTCTATGTATTACGAGATCTCATGAAGCATCGATTTGCTACAAGCTTGTTAGAGGAAAGTGTAGCTTAGACTAAATTCATTTTTGTACATAGCATCATACCAACATAGCCTGAAGAACTCATACTCAAGTCTCTAGCTAGAAGAATACGTAGGTAGTCTTTTTGAACGTGGTCTCTTTTCATCTATGGACGCGTCGGTTTTCTTGGGGGCGAAGAATGGGCATTCAATAAAATCCCACTGCTTGTGCTTTTGCTTGTGTTGTTATAAATTTTGTTCAATGGAAAATAATTTATGTACCTCGTGTTCGCGTTTTCTTTTTCTTTTGAAATTAATCCTCATTTTATGAAAGGATTATAAGATAGATTTTGATTGATCTGCACGAAACAGCATTTAGACTTACTACTCACTTGTATAAAGTTATAAACCATGCCACCTGAGGCACCAAAGTCTAGGTATTTACGAACACTTACATAGAAAGGACTCTTCCTGTTCTTGAAATTGATATTTTCGCATAGCTTCTACCTAGCGTTGGCAATTTTTTTTTGACGTGGCATGTTGACACGACGCAAACTTCTTTACTGGTTTGCCACGACATGAACTTTTTTATTGGTTTTTATGCATCGAAAGCTTTCAATTTGTTTTTACTAAATTTATTTACCAACATATTAACACATCATATTCCTATTATTGTGTCATCTATGCAGTTTCACATAGAGCCGTGAGTCTCACTAAAAGCAAAACTCTATATCCCTTGATATCAAGGTATTCTTTATCTATCTCTCACCCTCCTTGATTCTAGCGATGACATTTGATGTCATTAGGATATACTGGATATGGTGGTTATTGTTGTTGTTTTGTTTAGCCTTCGTGGGGTTTGAGTCGATGAAATGAACTAACTCATTCCTTAAGAGGGAAATCTACCAAACCAATATGCATTTATCATTAATGCAATGCCACCAAAATAGGAATCATAGCACCAAATATACCCAGTAATTAATTTTAAATTGACGTTCAACACTTTCATGTTGTAAAGGAACACAAAAGGCAACTTGTATTAAAAATTTCATTTAGATTAGAACTAATCTACTCAAGAAGCGTCATAAAATATAGTAGTTCCTTGAAACTTTTACAACAATAACTAAAAGGAAGCAGCCATATAGGGCAAGTATATCTAATAACTAACACCTAAAGACAAGGTTTTAGGGTATGCTCTCTATACCCAGAGGCAGAAAAACTTAAACTCAATGGTTTATGTAGTATCAATTTGTACGGTCAAATCGTGTACGCCCAGGTCATGGTACAAATCATGCACATAATGGAGTATACCATGATCATCCACTCCTTTCTTCAGCTGTGACAGAAAGCCAAAATAAATGATTTTGAAGAAAACCATGATGTAAATGATTTTGAGGTGTACCCAGCTTTAAGAAAGCAGATATCTTCTCTCGCATGCACTATCTCATATTCTGTGAAACACTAAATAGGAAAACGTAAAACCTGCTGGGTGCACCATAAATGTTATATCCCATTTTTTTAAATAAGAGTAAAAAGGGTATTTGGACTAATTAATTATTAAACCTAATTTGATTAGAAAGTTTTCCCTAAACCCTAACCAAATTCTATTTAAAACAGCGCTTAGACTCCTCCTCCCTTCACCAAAAACATACGGCGCTTCTTCAAGAGAGAAGAAAGGAACGCCTTTCTTGCTTCCAATGCTCAAGGCCGCCGGTTTTAAGAGGAGTACCGCCAACCTGATCAACCCTTCAAACGTGTATCAATTACCAAGTAGGTGCCCCCTTAACATCCTTTGTATGGAAACGGTACAATCCCTAATTTCTTTACCAAACCGAGATCGTGCATTGGTAATTGTGATTGTATAGATGGCTGTTTATTGGATTATATGTGTATATGATGAATTGTTTATCCGTATATACGTATGATATTATTTTCGTATGAGTAGCATAAAAAGATTGTATTTTTGATTTGTATCTGAATAACAGAATCGATTTGGAGGCGTGGGGATGGCGGCGCGTGGTCGGTGGTGGTGGGCTATGGCCACGTGCTGCCGGATTGATGGAGTGGCGCTGAAGGGGGGCTGGCCAGCGGGGGCGGCTGTGAGGTGGGGGCTGATGGCGTGGATTAAGAAATTGCAGGGGGGGGGGGGCGAAAACAGAAAGGGGTTGGGGAAAAAAAAGAATCTGAGGAGAGGAGGAAAGCATGTCGCAGGGAAAGCTGGGAAAAGAATAAAAAAAAAAGGAATAAAAGAAAAAAAAAGGAAAAGGAAAAATAATAAAGAAAAAGAAATAGGAAAAGAATAAGAAAAGGAAAAGTAAATCAAGCATTACGTATGTGGTTTCTGTGCATCCATTCATCACGACATTGCATTATGATATGCGAGACCTAAGTCGCATATCTGTTCTGTTAAGGTATGCGAGACCTAAGTCGCATATCTGATCTGTTCTGTTAAGGTATGCGAGACCTAAGTCGCATATCTGTTCTGTTCTGTTAGGATATGCGAGACCTAAGTCGCATATCTGTTATGTTATGTTATGTTAAGACATGCGAGACCTAAGTCGCATATCTGTTCCGTTCCGTTCTGTTAGGTCCCGGGGTCATGCATTGCACGATAGTATATATGTTTCAAGAATGTAGGTTTATCATGCATCATATATGTGACATTGCATTTCACGCTCATTTCGCATGATTATGTGTTTTGATTGTTTTAAGAAGTTATAACCGTTATATGTATTTGTGAAAACATGGACAGTCTATTTTCGTATTACCGTGCTTATATGTATTTCACTACTGTCCTAGCATGTATGATCTCGCAGAGCCGATGCAGGCAGGGTACCTACTGAGTGACGTTTTTGTCGCTCACACCGTTCGTTTTGTTTTATTGCAGACGATTCAGGGTATGATTACATAGGGGTTGGAGAGGACTCTGAATGGGCACATTGGGACACGTAGACTGGTTGATGACTGATGACCGAGGATTAGAGAAGTTCTATTTTATTTATTATTTCATTTGAGGACTTAGCTTAGGGACTTCTTAATTGTTACTTTACGATGTCGTATAAGGGATTGTGACTTGATTTTGACTATATATGATTTTGGGATTTTACTTTCGATTTAGAGTTTTGAGTGGATTTAATTTGCTTCCGCGATCGAATACTGTGTCGTTTTGATATGTGTAAGTATTCGTACAGACGCCTTATATATCCCTTAGCGGAATACGGCGGGCGTACCGGTTCTGACCCTAGGGTTCGGGACGGGGCGCTACAGGTGGTATCAGAGCCAAGGCTCTAGATCTACTGCGGAAAAACATGGAATTAAGAAATGATCTTAGACGTAAGAGACGATTATAGAATTAAGTTTTGATCGTAGATGTAAGTTTGACATTAGACTAAGTTTGATTATAGACATAAGTTGCCATCTGAGACTAAGTTTGACCTTAGAATAAGTTTGATTTAGACTAAGTGATGATCGGACTGGAGCACGGTTGGGTTCTATTTTTGTTTTATTTATCTATATTTGACTGTCTTCTACTTCTTAAGTTTATATAATTCCTGAAATGCCCTTGACAAAAAAAAAATAAAATTTTCCTTGTCGTAGCAAATTTGCCGCCGAGAAGAGAACGGTAAGAACGGCAATGAAAATCACTCTGAGGGGCTCCATTGTAGGTAGTGCTTCCATAGGCCCTAACCGACGCACTACGGGTCATGACCCAAGCTGTGGTGCAATAACATCAGCAGCCACAAGCTCCACCACCACCGCAATCGGACTGGTGATTCTTCTACAAGTGGATGTGTAGGATTGGTGGCGCAGCACAACTGACACCGTCGATCACTTGGATCTAATCTCATAATGAGTTCAAGAGGTATTACGTGCCGATGGTACGATCTTCAGAGCATGGCTCTAGATGCGCGGCAGAAACGTAGAATTAGGTCATGATATTAGAAAATAAGTTATGATTTTGCCTCTAAGTCACAATTTTAGACATAAGTGATGATTTGAACATAAGCGATGATCCTGAATATAGGAACTGATCTTAGTAATAAGCAATGATCATGAACATAAGTCACGATCTTAGACGTAAGTAACGATCTCGAATAAGAGTTGACTTAAGACATAAGTACTGATTTAGTAATAAGTGTTGATTATGTACTAATTATGATTTGGAAATAAGACGTGATCTTAGGCTTAAGAAGTGATGATGTCCAGAACGATCCAAGAAATAATTTACGATCTTAAACTTAAGAAGTCGATCGGTTTTGAAGCACGTATACCTAGAACATCTCATACGATTCTCCCTTTTCTAAGGTTGATCATAACTCTCTAAGCCGTGATCTTAGTAACCCTAGTTGAATACTATACATTTGATTTGAATGAATTACAATGTTAACCCGAATACCTTACTACAAACGTTGGTTGACATATTGATGGGTCAGGCGGTAACTCAGCTGCCTTATCATAACTGCAACAGGGTACTCGGTACCATTAGGGTAAAGTAAAGCGGGTCCATATCCCTACTTGGACGGTAACATCAGAGCAGGCTTAAGTTTAAGTTGGGACCACAACTACTAAGAAATGAATTATAATAGTAAAATAAATATTAAGAGATGATTTATAGTAGAACGATAGAAACTAAATAACGATTAGCGTTATAATCAGTAGAGTTTAGTTAAGGATATTGTACAAAGAAATTTATAGTCTAGGGTTAAGATGTTGAATGTAGGGTAATCAAAATAGGTCGACGATATTAGTTTTATTAGAGGTATTGACAATAAGCGACATACGAGAATCGACCATAGTATGTGCCTTGGAATACTATATCATTACAAAATTGTGGGTTAAGTGTTGACACCGGAACATTTATTTTGAATCTAATAGGCTTGAATTGAAATATAGTAAGCATGAACCAGTAGTGGTTGCTGGTGCAAGTGAGATTTAACTAGGATAATTGGCGGTTCAAATAACCAAGTAAAGAAATACATTGGATCAGTATGGCTCGCGGAAGCATGATAAATTAGAACACTTTAAGTCGATAAATGTTTAGTGTGCCATGCTAGAATTGGACAATTTGAGTTAGAGATTTTATCATAGTAGGCGAAAGTAAGACTTGTAAGAAACAATATATAGACGGATTGTTCTTTTGAAAATAAGGATGGATTGTAGAAATTATACGAAATATTGGACTATTATTTCTCTAGCTGATAAATATTTTATATAAGCGCGTACACCGAGTTATACTTATATTTTACAGGGACTTCAAAAGATATTTTATTTTCGAAAATACATTATTAAGTCACATTTCTTCATATAGTTTACTAAACTTTACGAGGCTAATTTTTTCTCGTACTTTTAAAACAGCTTAATAAAGATTTCAAGTCTTTTGACAACTTTGAAAAAGGGAAAACTTTTAAAATATTGATATTCTTGCAAAAACGATTTGTTTATATATATTTCTTATAGAATATTTCAAATTTGCGTTTTTGTTAAATCTAATTTTTTTGTGAAAATTAGTTTAATTTGACGACTCTCGATATCGCAAGTAGTTTAACCGTTTAAATATTTTCGAAGTTATGTATCCGCTTACGATGAACTTAACTTTTGTGAAAAAAAGTAGCTTTCAAAATATACTTGTTTTTTTAAAACAGAAGGTACCATATTCAAATCGTTTCATAAAACCTACATTATTAAGTTTCAATTGTTTGACGCATTTTTACCAAAATGCCTTGCGAAAAAGTTATGTCATCGTTTTAATGGTCATTTGAGATATCGGATTGCGAAAACAAATCTATAATACTTTGGTTTTGTGTTCACGAAAATTAGAAGGTTCAGTATTTTAAATAGTTAAAGCTATATTCAAAATTATAGCTACGTAAGCTACTTTTCTTTTAACTTGAAAAAAAATATGTCCATACATATATTTTGTATACTAGGCTGCTGACTACATCTCTGAGAAATTAAGAGCATGATCATAAAGCTAGTTCGTAAGTATATAAGAACTGATTTTGAAGACTTGGTTGTGTTAAGGAAGGGTAACGGTTACCACATTGGCATACACAAAGGATGTTAGTATGGTTAATTATTTAGGCGATGAATCATATGATAAGTTTAAGAATCCGGTATTATAGATTGCAATAAGTTGAATGATACACGTCAAGTAGTATAAGTGAAAGTTTGTAAGCATTAATTATAGAGAATTAAGTAAGGATTGAACCTTATAAGGACTAGATCATCTTGTGAGATGCTAGTGATGACTAAATTAAATCGTACTAGAGTACAACGTATTCTGAATAATACATTCAACTTCAGGGATGAGTCTTGTGAACAAGACATTAAGTTAAAGATTGTACTACACCTAAGGACTGATTTTAGAGGGTTGCTCGTGATAGCAAGTATAAGTATGAGATAGACCGATGATTAAGTTATGAAGCAAGTATAGTGACGATACCCTTAAGGTTGATTCGAGAACGATAAAAAGAATAGGTTACGATCCATCAGCAAAGGACGATGGATTTAAAGATTACATTGTAAATATACACATGGAATGAATTGAGGACTTAGTCTTGTATCGAATAAATGCAATGGTAACATATCGGAACACGTAAGGGATACTAAGTTTGATCATGATCTAGGTAAATGAATTATGTAGGACTATACTAAGTTATTGATTACGTAGCACACAAGTTTCGAGGACGAAACTTTTTGTAAGGGGGAGAGAATGTTATATCCCATTTTTTTAAATAAGGGTAAAAAGGGTATTTGGACTAATTAATTATTAAACCTAATTTGATTAGAAAGTTTTCCCCAAACCCTAACCAAATTCTATTTAAAACAGCGCTTAGACTCCTCCTCCCTTCACCAAAAACATACGGCGCTTCTTCAAGAGAGAAGAAAGGAACGCCTTTCTTGCTTCCAATGCTCAAGGCCGCCGGTTTTAAGAGGAGTACCGCCAACCTGATCAACCCTTCAAACGTGTATCAATTACCAAGTAGGTGCCCCCTTAACATCCTTTGTATGGAAACGGTACAATCCCTAATTTCTTTACCAAACCGAGATCGTGCATTGGTAATTGTGATTGTATAGATGGCTGTTTATTGGATTATATGTGTATATGATGAATTGTTTATCCGTATATACGTATGATATTATTTTCGTATGAGTAGCATAAAAAGATTGTATTTTTGATTTGTATCTGAATAACGGAATCGATTTGGAGGCGTGGGGATGGCGGCGCGTGGCCGGTGGTGGTGGGCTATGGCCACGTGCTGCCGGATTGATGGAGTGGCGCTGAAGGGGGGCTGGCCAGCGGGGGCGGCTGTGAGGTGGGGGCTGATGGCGTGGATTAAGAAATTGCAGGGGGGGGGGCGAAAACAGAAAGGGGTTGGGGAAAAAAAAGAATCTGAGGAGAGGAGGAAAGCATGTCGCAGGGAAAGCTGGGAAAAGAATAAAAAAAAAAAGAATAAAAGAAAAAAAAAGGAAAAGGAAAAATAATAAAGAAAAAGAAATAGGAAAAGAATAAGAAAAGGAAAAGTAAATCAAGCATTACGTATGTGGTTTCTGTGCATCCATTCATCACGACATTGCATTATGATATGCGAGACCTAAGTCGCATATCTGTTCTGTTAAGGTATGCGAGACCTAAGTCGCATATCTGATCTGTTCTGTTAAGGTATGCGAGACCTAAGTCGCATATCTGTTCTGTTCTGTTAGGATATGCGAGACCTAAGTCGCATATCTGTTATGTTATGTTATGTTAAGACATGCGAGACCTAAGTCGCATATCTGTTCCGTTCCGTTCTGTTCTGTTAGGTCCCGGGGTCATGCATTGCACGATAGTATATATGTTTCAAGAATGTAGGTTTATCATGCATCATATATGTGACATTGCATTTCACGCTCATTTCGCATGATTATGTGTTTTGATTGTTTTAAGAAGTTATAACCGTTATATGTATTTGTGAAAACATGGACAGTCTATTTTCGTATTACCGTGCTTATATGTATTTCACTACTGTCCTAGCATGTATGATCTCGCAGAGCCGATGCAGGCAGGGTACCTACTGAGTGACGTTTTTGTCGCTCACACCGTTCGTTTTGTTTTATTGCAGACGATTCAGGGTATGATTACATAGGGGTTGGAGAGGACTCTGAATGGGCACATTGGGCCACGTAGACTGGTTGATGACTGATGACCGAGGATTAGAGAAGTTCTATTTTATTTATTATTTCATTTGAGGACTTAGCTTAGGGACTTCTTAATTGTTACTTTACGATGTCGTATAAGGGATTGTGACTTGATTTTGACTATATATGATTTTGGGATTTTACTTTCGATTTAGAGTTTTGAGTGGATTTAATTTGCTTCCGCGATCGAATACTGTGTCGTTTTGATATGTGTAAGTATTCGTACAGATGCCTTATATATCCCTTAGCGGAATACGGCGGGCGTACCGGTTCTGACCCTAGGGTTCGGGACGGGGCGCTACAATAAATCCCAATTAGGAAAACAAAGACTGCGAAACCCTACATCCACTTTTAGAATAGTTTAAGGATAAACACCTCGTAACGCATCCATCTTATAGCGAGAAATGCGCTTTCACACCTTAACCTGAAATGACTGGGTGAGGAAAGGGTCCTTTTTTTGAAGGTACTCTCGGGAAGGTCCGAACCGACTGATGTTGAAAAATCAACGGACGAGTTGTGGTTAGGGGGTTACAAAGCATCTTTAAAATACTTCACGGCTAACTATAAAAGGCTACATGATATTAATTCCTTAATAAGGGATGAAGGAACAGCGCCATGCTTTTAGCATGACTACCGTTAATAGTTGTTTCCATTTCCAACGGAGTCAAAGACTCCCTCTTCCTTGACTTTTGAATATGATGGAATAAAGTAAAATCACTCACTAAATTGGCTGCATTTATTATATTGTGAAGTAGCAGTTGAACGATACAGCTTGACGCGTCATTATGCTTCATCGGGAAATAATCTCTATGTGTTTCTAACACATGAGTATGGTTGCGTACACCCAACGCTCCGTACCCCGCCATAGACGGGAACTTCTAAGACAATGGAGGTAATGTTGTTGTTGTTGTAACGTTAATAGTGTAAATCATATTGGTGAATGAGTAATTAATACTATCTTTTTGAGATGCATCATACCTTTAGCGAAATTGACCCAATGACGTGCCCTGGCACGAGTTCCCAAAAGCGCGCTTGGGAAAGTTCTGAAATATCTTCACGAGAGGAAACCTAAAAATAAACCAGCAAACACTTTTTTTTTTTTTTGTGATCATAAACCAGCAAACACAATTAACTGAAAAAACATGAGATTCAAGTGAACGGCATACCAGGGCCTTCAATGGCCTATCAAGACCCAACTTCAATCATCTGCACAGTTCAAAAAATCTAAATTAAAAAAAAAATTACCTGTCTCCAGCATTTGCTCAGGGCTGAAGATGGTACGCTGGGAGGAGCCATCTGTAGCAGGATGCCTCCAGTTGCCTTAAAGAGTGGCATTGTAATCATAAATACCATAACGGAAACTAGTCCCAAGCACAGAACCTCCGCATTTGCAACCCTGGAAAGCATACCGAATAGTAAACAACACACAACACAACACAACACAACACAACACAACACAACACAACACAACACCAGTATATCCCAACGATAGCAAAAGCTATAGCTAGGTCTAAGGAGGGTGAGAGCCAGCCAAACAATACCTCCATCCCAAAGGATAGAAGAGTTTGCTTCCAGGTAAACAACACAATAACGCTTATTTGATGAGATTTTGCAGTAAAAAAGAATATGTAGAAGTTACCCGACAGCCAACAACCATGAAGCCAATATTAATCCTGCACTGAAATACAATGTCGACATCTTAAGATTGAGGAGCATGAAAATATAAAAATATAAGATAAAATGTGCAATCACATTTCCTATAGCGGTGGCAAATGCAGGTTGCCAAATTATACCTACGAATTGAATCAGCAAGGACATGCAGGCAAACTGAGTGATGATTCATATCTTCAGCACTCCTGTGAACTAAAACACAAATATCTTGTAACATCATTCCTTAACAAAGCACTCAAGCGAATTCCATAGAAATACCAACAATAAAAAATAGGCGTACTATCTGCCAAGGCTGCAAGTACATTTTTTTTTCCAGGGAATGGGGTGTGAGAAAATTAAATCCACACTTATTTGCTTTAGTTATAGATGAGCTCATTCGACACATTTAACACAGAGTTCCGTGGAGCATGATATTTGCAGATGACATCATATTGGTGGATGAGACTAGTGAAGTAGTCAATGTTAAGCTCAAATATTGGCGGCAGACACTAGAGGAAAACAGCTTCAAACTGAATCGAAAAAGGACAGTGTGTATATAATTTAATTTTAGCAACAAAATATTGACCTTAACCTTGTACGAAACTGAGAGACCAAGAGATTCACTTGAGTGAGATTTTTAGGTATTTAGGATCTACTACAGAAAGAGAGAGGAATTGACAAAGATGTGATCACTGGGTACATGCGGGGTGAATAAAATGGAAAAGTGTGTCAGGTCTTCTTTGTGATGGTAAAGTACCTTTAAAGCTTACAGAAAAATTTTACAAGACAGTAGTGCTGTACGAGTCTCATCGTTGGACAGTCAATTATGAGTATGAACAAAGGATACGAGTGACGGAAATGAGAATGTTAAGATGGATGCGTGGACATATAAGAATAAAATAGTAAATGAAAAATATAAAAAAAATATAAGGAGAATGGTCGGAGTGGCTCTTATAAAAGAGAACATGAGGGAGTCAAGGTTAAGATGATACAGACATCTTGCAATGGCTTTCTGCAGATGCACCTGTTACGGTGTGAGACAATGACAGAAGTGCACGTTAGGCGTGGAAGAAATAGACGAAATAAGGCATGAAGACAAAAAATAAGGAAGGATATGACTTGTATGACAATTGAAGAACATATGGTCAGTGATAAGAGTATAGTATAGATAGTTGATTCATGTAGCCGATATCATATAGAAGGTATAAGATTTAAGTGATAATTTTTAGGTACTTAGCGGAATCACGGTTGAGATAGCATGGTATTTTTGAAGGAGACTTATTCTAAAGACGTATATTATGTATTAGGTACTAGGAGACACAAAAGGAGGGTAGAATTAATGTACGACTCAAGAAAAATAAAAAAATAACCAAAAAATAAATAAATAAAACACAAGAGAATGATTCTTCCGTACAACTGACCCCACATAGTGGGAAAAAGGTTCGAGTGTTGTAATGAAATGTAGGGAGAGGGGAAAGGGGAACAAAGGAACTACTTGGCCAATATCATGTAAGTCTTTCTCTTTTTCTTTGTAACTAGTTGGTAGAATTACATTTCTGTCTTCGAACCCCAATGATAGCCAATAAAGAAGAAAGCAAGGTACAACAGAAGAACATAAAGAAAAGGGCGCAAAGTCCTTCATAAAGAAAAGAGGCTACTTTAACATTTTGCTGCAGATGAAAATAAATTATCTTAAATCAAAACATCAATCAATTGGAGTTCCCACTAAACATCATTATGAAAGAACATAAATTTGAAAAACAGAAAATGGCGCAGCATAATGACAGGACATGCTAATTAACAAAAGATGCTATATAGTTCCATGCACCTTCATACACCAGAGTAGCATCCTCATACCCAATGCACTATCAAAATGAAGGTGAACAGTGATGAAATAAAATTTAGCCGTAGAAAGGACTTACCAAGGTTAATACGAGCATAATTCCGGAAGAACCAGACGCCAATGAGGTTGACTAGCAGATTTGTCACAGCAGAGACTATCAAGTAATGCCTGGAAGCAAAGAGACATGATTATCAGAGAATACAAATAAAATGTGGATTTTCATACCAAAACACTATAACAAAAACTTTTGTACAAATGATTGCAAAATAACAAAATGTTTCTGAACCTTATTAAGTGCATGGAAGAAAACAACAAACCATAAAGTCAACAAATCATACTTCCCATCTCACTTTTGCACTATTTCTCATCCTCTAGCGTAGCCAAATACATCTGGTCAAGACTATCCTCTTCTTGCAATTTTGACAAGTTAAGGGAGATAGTCTTGGAAGCCAAATCCAATCATGTCATTCTTTTGTATGAAACCTCACAGCAAGATACAAACAGAAAAAACACGAACAAGCAGACAGACAGAAAAAGAGACACAAGTTCAATGCAAAGCCAAAAATCAGTATATCACCACAGTAAGTTGCCTTAAATCTGTAGCCGAAAAAAAT
Organism: Eustoma russellianum; assembly: GCA_036186865.1. NCBI lineage: Eukaryota > Viridiplantae > Streptophyta > Magnoliopsida > Gentianales > Gentianaceae > Eustoma > Eustoma russellianum. Next base: position 1,890,649 of record AP025057.1, on the reverse strand, counting down.
TGATAAACAAAAGGCAATACAGAAATTCCCGTTGCTACAAATGTTACTCAAACCATGAAGTGCTTGCACTACTGTATCTCATGAAGTTCTAGTTTATTAGTAGAATTTAACAACTGCAGAAACTGTTTTTCTCCTTCCAAATCATTTACTACGAATTCACAGGCTCTTTATCGGTTTCTGATTTTCTATCTATTATTTTTTCCAAAACCACCGTAGAAATTTGAATTATTACATTAAACATCCCCTGACTTTCTTTGATTTACTCAAATTTCCCTTGAGACTTCCATGTAATTCTAATATACCTCTCTTCACTTTGCTGCACCTTTTCATGGTGAAATTTAAATCTTCAACATCTCAACAGAAGTCTCTATGATTACCCAGTGATCTATATGCATATCTTGCACATATAACCAATGAGGTGGTGCTGAAACTACAGAAAATACTCATGTAAATCAAAGTATAACACAGCACTGGCTCATGTGAGAGTATAGATGATCACATAAGATTTATAAGTAAAAGACATATTGTTGTATTTTTTTTCTGTAATTATATATCGTTGTAGGTAGTTGCGATGAGATTATGACATATATGAATCCCAATAACTATTTGGTAGGGAGTAGATCATGCAAGTTATAGTACTAGCAACTTACTTGTGTTCAGATTCATCTTGAATAAAAGCATGAAGTCCTTCCACTGCCAGGGAGAACGACATAAACAAAAGAAACAGCTGTCTACACCAGGAACAACATAAGAACACAGCAATATTACACAGAAAGAAGAGAAGTACAATATAAGGGAAGAATTGAAGTAAGCAAGAGGCGGACTAAAATTCCTAAGACAAAGATATAAGGTTCGCTAGCACATAAAAACTTGATTCACCACACCTAATACATTTAACACCATGGATGTGGAAACCAGGACAAAAACATGCTGGACAAGCTCGGTCAGGGGGGAGAATATAGAGAAGTAAAATCCAATCCAAGTGCATAAGTCTTAATGACCAAACAATGTTTACCAGCAAATAAATGCTTTAACACCAGGCCTTTTTGATTTAGTTGTTATATTTGGTAAACAGCTGTGATATCAGATTGTAAGCTAAGTACTTACAGCATTGGTGAAAGCGGCCAAAACCTCCAGCCTTTTGTGCCTGTGAGATGGTATAACATGGATTACTGCAAGATTTTAGTTCACAGGAAGTGCTTTTGAGTGCTTTAATGACTCCAATTGAAATCGCAGTGAATTTTATGCAGCAACGAAAGAAATGAAATCATAATGACTTTATGAGAATAGACGAAACCAAGGTTCATTTGAACTCCAATATAATTACTTATTTCTAGAAAGAAACTGAACATTTCAAGAGATATCAAACAAAAGGTGTTCGGAGTAAAAAAATCAACAAGTCTTACCCGTAGGTATATAGTCGGTCAGGCTTTCTACGTGAAGATCCCATTGCGAACAATGAAAATGTCAGTAGCCCACAACCAAATGTCAAGTGAAACGCATCGGACACCAAACCTGAAGTTGGGACAAAAACAAAATGTAGACTAACAAACTACGCCATCACAGATCTTGAGCACAAAGCAATATCACCAAAGTTCCATGCCTCTATCACGATCTACTAAGGTCACACTCTTTTTCCCTTTTAGAGCGCCACGAAAGCAACGAATTGCTCATTATATTCCGTTTTCATTCCCGGACTACTATATTTCGACGAATTACGCACTCAAGATTATATTTTTTTAGATTAGAGGCAGTGGTTTCACTTTGTCAGCGACCTATTCATTCTACCACACTCTAGTAAAACAAGAACAAAAAAGAAAAGAACTATTTCGGTGAGCACAAGAATAAAGATATTCATGCTAATCACATCAGTTTACTCACCTACACGGCCGGATAAAAGTCCTATGGACAATTCAGCTGTAGAATACGCAACGTTGAGCGAAATAAGCAGAAACAATTTCCTCATCTGCTTGTTTCCTGACCTAACTCCCTTATAAATCAAAGAAAGAGACGATGAAGCCGAGAACAAATCATCTTGCGAATCCTCCAAAAAACTATCAACATTCGAGTAAGCGTTTGGAGGTATATCAATGCTTGAAACTGTCCGAGAAAGAAAAGGCTTTGTAAGATCACTAGACGTATGGGGCGACGGCTGATGAAACGAAGATTGCCGGTTGAACGCAAATCTCCGGTCGGTTTCACCACCGAACGAGAAGTCGCCGCCGTTAATCGATCTCGGTGAATCATAGTCCAGTTTTTGGTACTTGAATGATCCGTTTTGATTCTTTGCATAAGGCAATCCCCCAAATTTATCCATTCTTTGAAATCCAAACGGAGATTCTGCGGAAGCTGCAAGTGAAGCGAAAAATTGCGGGAGCCGCCTGTACGACTCGGAGAATCACAGAAAGAAAGAAAAAGAACAAAAGAGGGATACATAAATTGCTTTTTCTTTATTCTTTTATCTTTTTTAAATATAGTATTTCCGTTGGAGAATGACATCTTTGTTATAAATACACATTCTAATCATTTTGTGCTTTTATAATTCACTATTGACAGTTAATTAAAAATACAGTGATATATTTATAAAAAAACTATACATCTATAATTAGAGGACGGATCTTGAAGCAACTGTTAAGGTTGTTGTTTTGTGACCTTAAAATTACAGGTTCGAGCCGCAGAAAAAGCCTCTTACACAAAGTGTAAGCACAAAATGTAGAGTAAGACTGCTTACCAGCCTCTTGCACGAAGCATTATCGCAACATCTTGCACAAAATGTAGGGTAAGACTGCGTATCATCTTCTTGTACAAAGTGTATGGTAATGCTGTTTATATCAGATTGCGAAATAATCTGACCCCTCTCCGAACCCTGCGTATATGTAGGAGTCTAGCGCACCAACCCTTTTATTTATATATCTATCTTAGGTACTAATAAAATAGTATTATTTAATCTCGAATTCTGAGAAATATTTATAAATCCCTTAAAAAAATAATATTATTCTAAAAAGAAAAAGGAATAGTAAAGTATGTGACGCTTTATGGTAAAAACAGGAACATGCCAGTAAATGAACATTACAGTTAATAAAATAGGCTTACTTTTAAGTTTTGCCCTTCCGCAATAGCCCATTGTTTTCCCGCCATGGACGCCATGGATGTGGAGGCAGAAGCCGGACTTCTTCAGAGAAAGCAGTCTGTCTATAAATCTCTTGTAAGGATTTTTATTTATGTACTGTTTAAAATGAATTAAGGAAAGTAAAAAGCTTTGAACAATTGTACTTTTATTCGTTTGTATGAAGAGATTGATTTCCCCCACCTTCGCAAAATTTTAGGATGACAGCTTCTTGATTCTAAAGGAGATGTACAAGGGTCAGCAGTACAGCCAAATATACTTTGCGAGGCTCCATTTGATGAGAACTCTTCTTTACTCTCTTATTCCAAGCTGGAAACCCCATTTGCCCGGTATGCTTTATTTTCCTTCTCTTTCATTAATTATGGTTTATAATTAGGACTTAAGTGACATTTCATAAACATATTACATGATTCATGCGCTCTTGTGTGTTAATTTTTTTGTTCATTAGAAAAGAAAGAAAGATAAAAATGCATGATTGAAGTATGAAGAAGTAAGGTCAACTTGGTTTAAATTTTCGGACCAGCAAAGGTTAAGTCGGATATTGATGTTTAGTGCTTCAGACCCATAATAGCACCGCTACAATGTCCAAGTCATGGGGTGTTACAATGGTACTAAAGTTGACTAGCATATGGACCTACATGTGTAGTGTGCTTAATGAGGATGCTACCCATCTAAGGAGGTGTGGAGTGTAATCCCTGTTCCAGATTGGAAAAAGCGAGAGAAAGGCATGTTATATTAGTATCATCATCCTAGCCATTAGCAATCATCCTTCTGTTTGCATTGACTATTGGGGTTGTTTTCCGTCCATTTTCTTTTGTCTTTAAGCTTTACCAGAAGTATATCGGTAATTGTTTCACCATATTCTTCTTTTTGTTAGATAAAAAGTTTGTGATTTATTTATTCTCATTGCTTTACCATGTCAATAAAGTCAGAATTTTTTTTTGGGTAAAAATAAAAAATTCCTTCAAATGTTTGTTAACTTGGGTTGTTCTGGATAGATTGTAGGATTATGAGGATGTTAAATCTACGAGTAGGAATAAATCTTAAATCAGTTTTTTTAATTTCCATGGACTAAAGCACAGATGTCACTTTCTGCAGTATGTACTGTTCTTGGGCTAGAGGAGGGCAAAGAATGCATAATCGTCGGTACACTATACAAGCACATGAAACTGAAACCTTCGATTCTGGACGAGTACTCTAAGGAGGTACTAAGGTTTTACTCAACATTGAATATTTATCCTCCATCTTCTCCGTGTTTTCATGCTTTCTTTTAGGTTAGTCCAAGATCATAATTTTATATTTGACTTACAGAGGTCTACAACTCCATTGGCAAAACCTCACAACTTTATGCATCCTGATGATCATTTAGTTTTGGAAGATGAGAGTGGAAGAGTTAAACTTCGTGGAGATATGCTGTTGCCTTCTGTTTACGTGACAGGTAAGAGTCATAAGCTGCTTACCTTTTCCTGTCATCAAATGCCATAAGTCAAGTGCATCCTTTTCTCCAGTTACTCAGTTTTTATACATTACGTTTTCAAGCATGGTTGGGCTGCTTCCAGGATTAGTTGCTTGCAGAGGTTTGCTACCTAGAACTGATCATATTCGAAATAATTCCTTGCTCTGGTTTAATTCAATGTGTTTCAGTTTAGTAAAACTGGAGTCTTCTGTACACATGTTAGTGTTATCACCTTTTTGAACAGGATAGTCATGAATGAAAATTTTAAGTTACTTGTGAACTTCTGATGCCGGCACAATCTCTAAGCACAATTTTGACAGGGAGTTGGGCTAAATATTCCAGGGTTAAGATCCCTACAAAGAGAAATTCCTGTCGAGAGAAAGCATTAAAATGCTGGAAAAGGATCCAGTTTTTTCTTGTAGAAGACTTAGGGCGCAGTTAAAAATGGATGAAGGAACAGCACTTGAAATATCCACTTCCAAACATCAGAAACTGTAGTCTCATATTTGGTTATTGGATTACTTTTGGCAGGCTCATCTTAGAGATAACCACTTCAAAGCATCAAGTTAGGATGTATAGCTTGGACAACTCATAATCAGTTTTCAACGCAAGTCTGTCTGTTTGAAGTCAGCATGATTTCATTTTACATGGCTATCTTTTTGTATATGCTTTTTGCCTTTTCCGTGAACAACGGATGGAAACCATCTCCGTTTAACCTGGGCCTTTACAATAGGGATTGTGGTGGCCTTGCATGGGAAAGAATCTGGTGCAGGTGACTTTTTGGTTGATGATGTCTTAGAAGCTGGCCTGCCACACCAGATAGAGCATCCAATTAGATCAGGTAAATGCCTTGCAGATTTAGTTATTAAATAAGTGGATGCAAGCATTGTTTGCCATGTACTTGCTCTTCACTGCACTAGAATGTATCCGTTTCTCTCATAAGAACTATGTTTGCTGCTTTAGCTTCCTTGTTAAAGTTTATTTGGTTTCATTCTTTATCAAGAGTGCAAGATACACAGTTTACATGACTGCAGCCAGCTATGATATAGTAAGTTTCAGGTTAAATAATTACAAAAAAAAGTTTCAGGTTAAATCCTGCTGACTTTACACAGATCTGCAAGAGTGCTTGAAGTGCAGTAATAGCATGCTCTTTTGCTACTGGTTCCCTAAAGTTAAAACTCACGTTATTCATAAATATCTTCTGTGTTCTGTAATGGTGTGTATCTCCAAGGAGTTTATTATGCCCACATTATCTTACTTTCCACCTCATTCAAAATTTTCTTATGGGGCTAGCAGGTGAAGACAAATATGTTGTTTTTGTATCGGGATTGAGTTGTGGAAGCAGCGCTTCTAATCCTTTGCAATTTCAGCTTTTTGTTGATCATATAACTGGACATCTCGGTGATATGAAGGTTGATTCTGCTGTCTTTTAACCCTACCATATTGGACTCCTGACTTCGTCGTGCTGCAGATAGTTCTTGCATTTACATCAATGTGCTTGACAGGAGCAAAGTGTCGCTGCTGAAATAGTACAAGTGGTTATTGCTGGAAATTCTGTTGATATCCCTCGTGAACTTCTTAATGCTCAGGTGACATTCTGTCCAAATGCAAAGGAGAAATTGTCTGAGAACTTAGTTTCTCATCTTTGGTGCTCTTTCTTTTGGCTTAGCTTCCTTATTTTGTTGAGTTTCTAGTTTTGTGCATAGTATTTTGAACGAGTAAATTCAGCACCATCTTGCCTAATTTGTTAATTCAAAAATACCTACATGCAAGCATTGCACAAGCAAGCCAGACTATTTGTGTAATTTCCAGCTGTATAGCTATTGTATGCTATCCACTTTTCTTGAGAGTGTGGTTTGGCTGCTCGAGAAGTTGAATGGTGTATGCTATTTGTGTAATTTCCAGCTGGTTCACCTGTGTAGAAATCTAGAAGAAAAAACACTAGTAAAACACATACAGTATGCATACAGGTATACTTGTACTCTTATTAGATACTTGTGACATAGTGTAGCATAGGTCAAATCCATGAGTGTATATACTCAATAATGTCAAGTCTCCATTACTCCCGCTTGGCATCTAGCCGTTGGGTGTTAGAATCCTTTAGGCTTTGCCTTATATAAAGGCTCCCTCTTGTTCTAAGATATTATCTAGAACAAAATGGCAACGCCTTCATCTTCATCTTCAAAGAAGACAGACCATTTCCACTTCTGAAACTGTAATAGAAAAAGGTAATTATGGCTCTGTAGCTGCATTTGATGATTCTCTTATTGTTATCATCAGTCACAAACTCAATAGTGACAATAATCTCTCTTGGTCAAGAGGAGTTGAGATGTTTGTGACTGGAAAAGGCGAAGAAGAGTATCTATTTGGAACTGTAACAGTTCCTCATGAAACTGATCCCAGGTTTGGACTTTTGAAGTCTGGAAACAGTATGATTATGTCTTGGATAATCAGTTCCATGCTTCTTGATATCAGTGATAATTTTATGATGTATGTAACTGCATCTGAAATAATGGCTGTTGTATAAGAGATGTACTCTAAACAAGATGATACATCATAGTTATATGAGAGTGAATCACAACTTCATGAAATTGAACAAAGGAACTTGAGTGTCAACGAATACTATACCAAATTGGCAAATACCTGGCAACAGATTGATGTATTTGAGATACATCAATGGTCCTACACCTCTGATTCACAACTTTATATAGTTATAACTGAACAGAATAGTCTTTATATTCTGAACTGGATTAGATCCAGATTTTGATAATGCAAGGAGTAGAATCCTGAGCACAAAAACATTACCTAGCTTCAAGGCCGCTTTTGCTGAGATAAAGCATGAGGAAAGCAGGAAGAAAGTAATAGTGGTAACTGCACCTAATCCATCTACTGAGACATCTACCTTGCTCACTGAAAAGAGCCTTTATCATCAGAAACTACAGCCTTGGTTGCCAGAAGAATGACTCTAGGATATGAAGGAAGCAAACTCTTTTGCAAGTATTGCAAAAGGAATAGACATACAATTGAAGATTACTAGAGACTTCATGGCAAACCTGGAAAAGGAAAACCTTCAAAATCAAATAACTCCCGGAGGTCCTCCTCTAGGCAACATTTTCATGGAAACAGCATGCAAATACAACTCAAGCTCCAAACCATACAGTCATACAGAAAGAAGAATCCAATCTACCAACAAGGAATTAAATCGAAGCACTACTTCAACTCTTCAATAAACATCAAAGTGGCAGTAGACAGACACCAATTTAGGCTACAATGGCATGTAATCAAGCATTTTACAAGGGTAACTAATCTATACCTAGGCAAACAAGCACTTGGATTGTGGATTCTGGTGCCTCAGACCACACAACTGGCAATGGTAACATTATTTTTTATTATTAGTAAATAAAATGGTTAAGATTGCAAATGGTACATCCATGCTTGTGACTTGAATATGAAAAATCAAAGTAAATGACAACTTAATCTTGCATGATGTGTCACATATTTATAGTCTTAACTTTAACCTATTATTTACTGGGAAAATCACTAAAGATAGCAACTTTTTTAGCATATTTCACATCATCCGAATGCTACTTTCAGGTAATGGAATGAAAGTAATGATTGGGAATGCTAAAAACTGAGGTGACCTTTATCTTCTTGAGGGGAAACAAGCTATATCTACCTGCTACCAGTCACAGCTGGAAGAATTAGAAGACTGCAGTAGAAATAGGAATCGAACCTTTATAAGTAAGGTGTTTTTGTGGCATAGAGGATTAGGTCGTCCAAACTTCTTGCATTTAAAACATTTAACGTCGTGCTATTTGAAAAATTAGACTACAAAAGATTCTGTGTGAATCTTGTCAACTTGCTAAACATATAAAGCAACACTATCCTGCTAAGCTATATCAACCATCACAACCTTTCAATCTTGTTCACTCTAATATTTGGGGTCCTTCTAAAACCACAAATGTCAATGGTACAAATTGATTTGTGACCTTTGTTGATGATCACATTAGAGTTGCTTGTGTATTTTTTTTAATGAAAACTAAGTCTCTATTAAGTCGAATATTCAAAAATTGCTTCAATCTTGTTAAGAACCAGTTTAATTGTACCATTAAAACATTAACAACTGACAATGGAGCATAGTATCTAAATGATTCTGTTAAACAATTCATGCATGAACATGGCATTTATCATTAGACCTCATGCGTTTACACATAGAGGAAAAGTAGAAACTTACTAGAGATTACTAGAACACTTATGTTTACAAGGAAAGTTCCTAAATTTTATTGGGAAAAGCCTTACTAACTGCAATCTATTTGATAAATAGGATGCCCTACAAAACATTAACCTTTAGAATACATGGGGAAGTCTTTTTGGATGCCTATCCTTTTACTAAGTTACTATCTGAGTTACCATTTAAATTGTTTGGGTGCATTTCATATGTACATTTACAGCCTCACCAAGAGGACCCTAGATCAGTTAAACATATATTTCTTGGATATCCAGGGTCACGAAAAGGATATAAGTGCCACTGTCCTCACACTTATGTCACTCTTAATGTCAATTTTGATGAACATAATGCATATTATAATAACGAACCAAAGAAAAACACAAGAAGACTCATGGACTGTTATAGATATTCTAAGAACTACCTCTTTGTATATTGAAATAATTTATAATAGAGATGAAAGCAATCGAGTAATCCCAGTAGAACAAAATGACAATACATAGGATTTACCTATATGAAGTACCTTCGTATTACTCAGGTGTATACATGAATAAATCAACAGTCTAATATGTTATCAATAGATGGAGTAGAAGGAACACACACCACTTATGAGGTTCCACCAGAAACAGATCACAGACCTATTGCCTTAGGAAAAGGTACAAGAGAGTGTACCAAACCTCTTTTATTTAACTTCTTATCATATGACTGTTTGAATCCCTTTCTTAATGCCTTTACTAGTGCACTAGATTTTAATACTCTACCTAAGAATATATAAGAGACTATGAGTATCTCCGTATTGAGACATGTTGTGGAAGAGGAAATGAAGGCTTTGGCTCAAAATGATACTTGGGAAGTAGTACATGCAGTAAGAGATGTTAGACCAGTAGGTTGTAGGTGGATATTTACAATTAAATACAACAGTGGTGGAACTATAAATAGGTATAAAACTAGGTTAGTTGCAAAAAAGTTTTACACAAACATATAGAATTGACTATATCAAAACCTTTACCCCTGTTGCAAAACATAATACAGTTAGAGTAATGTTTTCTATAGCTGTAAATCTAGATTGTGAATTATATGAACTAGATGTTAAAAATGAATTTATAAATGGAGAATTACAAGTAGTATATGTGAATATGCCACCAGTGTTGCCTGTAGCGCGTAGCGTAAGATCAACCGCTACAAGGTTATGTAGCGTAGCAACCTCTTGGAAGCGCGGAACGCACGTAGTGCGGCTTCATCAATTTTAGTTTTTTTTTGAAAAGATAGTAATTTCAGTTATTAAAATAAAAGAAAAGAAAAACTAAATAGGGAAGTAATTTCGGTAAATGCAAGTTCTTGTGTGCTTGTAGATGAAGAAAAAGAAGAAGAAATTGATCATCTAGCTTCAGATGGAGAAGATAATAGGGATGAAGAAAATGAAGATTTTGTGTTTGATGATTCGGAATTATTTTAGTTTTTTAGCTATGTTGGAAGTTTGAACAATTGCTTTTATGTTCTATCTATGTTTTAATTATATCTATACTTAACCTTTTTGAACAATTATGAAATTTTATATTATGTTTATAGTTGTTAACTAATATTTTAGTTTATTAGTTGTCTATGCTCCTTGGATGCGTGTAGCACACGCTACGGTGCTATGCGCTACACGCTACAAAAATCTGGCCGTCACGCTACAATGCGCCTCGCGCTATTGACAACACTGTATGCCACCAGGTTTTCAAACAAATGATAATCAACTCTGTAAACTAAGGAAGTCAGTGTATGGTTTAAAACAATCACTAAAGGTTTGGTTTAATACAATTTCAAGGACTATAAAGGAACATAACTTTGTCCAAAGCAATAGTGATCATACATCTTTTAATAGAGTCTTCATGAAAGGAATGATTACTATATTAATTATATATGTGGATGATATAATTGTCACATGGAATGATATTAGAGGAATTAAATCCATTAAGTTACAACTTTTTGCATAGTTTGAACTAAAGGAACTTGGAAAACTTAGATACTTCATAGGAACATAAATAGGTAAGAATAAAGATGGTATGTGTATCCCTCGATGTAAGTATGTTGTAGACTTATTAACTGAAACTGGAATGTGGGATACAAACCTGCTATTATATCAGTAGAATATGGACATAAGCCTAGAAAATTGAGGGACACCACTCCAGTTGATAAACTTAGATATCAGAGATTATTAGGCAAGCTAATTTACTTATCTCACACAAGACCTGATATATGTCATGTTGTGAGCTTTGTTGGTCATTTTATGTTTGATCCTACTAATGAACATGTTCAAACTGCATTAAGAATTCTCAGGTATTTGAAGAATGCCTTAGGTCAAGGGCTATTGTTCAAGAAAAACAGAGACAAATTTATACAAATATTCGTTGATGCAGAATGAGGAGGCTCCACAATTGATATAAGGTCAACTACTGGGTATGCAACTTATGTTTAGAGAAACCTAGTCACTTGGATAAGTAAAAAACAACATGTGGTCTTTAGAAGCAGTGCAGTAGCTGAGTTAAGAACCTTGAAACTGAGACCGTGTGAAGGATTATGGTTGAAGAAGGTATTGGAAGACATTCGAAAGGGTTGTACATTGCCAATCATAGTCTTATATGATAACAACTCTGCTATAAGCATGGTAGAGAACCCTGTATAGCATGATAAGTCCAAACATGTGAAGATAGACATGTATTTTATCAAAGAGAAGACTGAAGACATGAGCATCAGCATTGAACACATCAACTGGAACAGATTGCTAATATACTTACTAAAGCGGTTTCCTCTAAAGTTTTTCAGTACCTTTTGTCTACGTTTTGTTGTATAAACATATATACATTAAACCTTGAGGAAGGATGTAGAAATGTAGAAGGAAAAGACACTGTAAACAGTAAAACACATTGTACACGTACACCGTACACCTATACATACAATATGCATACGGGTATATTTATACTCTTATTACATACTCATAATGTAGTGTACTATAGGTTAAATCCATGAGTGTATGCTGAATAATATGAATTAGCCCTTACTCGCACTTGTAACTATCTGTTGGGAATATAACCTTTAGAACCCTTTATGCCTTGCCTTATGTAAAGGCTCCCTCTTGTAAAAACACATGTAGTTGAATAATAAATTCACTTTCTTCTTCATTTCTATAACCTGTAATCCCTTTATGATGGTCCTTAAGTGTAGCTGCTGTTAGACATCCCTTTCCACATTTTACTTTTGTTTTCAACTCAAGACCGTGAAGGATGCATGAAGCTGAATCTCTAATTGTGATTCAGGATGAAAATCCGTTATTATTATTGATATTCACTGTACGAGTTGTTGGTGAAGTCCTAGAGACTAAGCTAGGGTTCAAGTTTTCTGGTTTTGCCGGTTAAATACCTGCACTTAGCTATAACAACAATGTCCCTGAATTTATGTACGTTTCTCTGCTAATCCAAGGACTTGTTTGTACATGGTCATTATTTTACTTTTGGATACTGAAAGATATTGTCTGAAAACAAAGCATGGTTCATGTGTTCATGTCTCTTTAGGATAAAGGTCAAAATGCATGCTGAACTGTGTGTAAACTGCCACTACTGTTTTTTTCTTGCAAGGGTGTGATTCTGCTTAGAAATAATGATTTTATTCAAATTTGAAGCACCATTTGCCATCTGATTATGTGATATAGTTATGGCGGCTTTTTGATTATGCAGAATTTGGGTTCAAAGGAACAGTTTAAATTGTCTGAGCCAGTTAAAGAGCTTGATATTCTATTGAGTCAGGTATTTCTGAAAATCGTATGCTGTAACTAAAACTGTTTTACAGTTGTAAAAAGTTGAAAACAGATTGTTGCAGGTGTACCTGTCGATATCATGCCTGGGCCTGATGACCCTGCCAATTTCTCCTTGCCACAGCAGGTATTCTGGTGATGGATAAATTAATTTGTCTTTGGACTTTCTTTTGCATGAGTTTGAGTATGTATACATATTTGGGGGATTGAGAAGGGAACTTAGGAAACATGAGTCATATTCAGCCACCGGCATTCATCACTGTTGAAACCTTATCTTTTCCCCCTAATTTCATTCGGTTATGTTGTGTCTAAAATTTCAGCCTTTGAATCGATGCCTGTTTCCGGGATCATCAGCTTATAACACTTTCAGATCCTGTACCAATCCTCACAGTTTTGAACTCGATGACGTTAGGTAAGAAAATAAAGGAGTTTTCTTGATGTGGAATTTGTCTCAATTATATGATCCACGACCATGACGTATTTAGTTGGCAGATTTGTAGGAACATCAGGCCAGAACATTGACGATCTTGCGAAGTATTCAGATGCAGAAGATGAACTTGCGTTCATGGAGAGAACATTAAGATGGAGACATCTAGCACCAACTGCACCAAACACACTTGGTAATGCTGTGTGCCAATATCGTTTAAAACTTTTGATTTACTATGTTTTTGTTCAATCTCAGTCCTTTGTATGGCTTTGTAGATTTTTCTTTTATACATCAACTTAATAGCTTTTCTTTAGGTCATGTGAAGCTTTCACCGCCATATTTTGAATATGGTGTTGACCTTAGAAACTTCTCTTGCTGTTAAAGGTTTTTAGGATGTAATTATTGAATTACATCTGACTGTAGAAACTTTTTTCTATTTCTAATGGAATCAATCACACACTCTTTTTTGATTTTAAAACATGATGGAGTAAAGTAAAATGATTCACTAAATTGGATGCACTTCTTGTATTGTGAAGTAATAGTCGATCGACACAATTCGACGCAATTTACATCATGAGTCATCCGGAAACAACCTCTGTGTGTTTCCAACACATGAGTAAGATTGCATACATGTGACCCCCTTACCCTGCTATAGGCGGGAGCCTTTAAGACAATGGGGCAATGTTGTTGAATTATTGAATTAAACCTGTGGATCTTGAATGTGTTCAGTTGTCCTTTTCTCCCTCCACCACAACTTCCCACCCTTCCCCTGTTTTTTCTCATGCCTAATTGGGTTGAAGCTGTGATGTCTTGCAGGATGTTATCCCTATACTGATAGGGATCCTTTCTTCGTCGAGACTTGTCCTCATGTTTATTTTGTTGGTAATCAAGACAAATATGAGACTCGTATTATTAAAGGTACTTCTCTCAATGGCGTGTTGCTATTAATGTTTGACATCACTTGCCAGAAACTAATAGTGAAGTTATTATTTGCAGGAATAGATGGACAAGTAGTTAGGCTGATCTGCATTCCCAGGTTTGCTGAAACAGGAGTTGCCGCTGTGGTAAGCTTTGTAATCTATGTTATGCATGCTAATCTGATGGTTGCTATTGGACATTGAAGTTTATGAGAAGTCGTGCATCTGATCTTTTCGAAGCATGTCATTTGTAGTGCCATTTTGCATCTTCTTCCCTGTTTTTAATATTTATAACTGTTCTTCTGTTATTCCTTTAATTACTAAATTTTTAGTAAAAAAGACATAGTTTTTTGTAGTAAATGTAACAAAGTCCAGTAAGTTTTGCTGGCATCTCAAGGTTGTGATACTTTCTTGCTAAATTTCTTGCAGTTGAACCTGAGGAATCTTGAATGTCATGCTCTTAGTTTTGGGACCGAGTTCAGCTCACTGTGATGCGGTATGTTGTTATCTTACGTCAGTAATAAGGGTCCGCCACTGTTTCCTTGTTCATTGTGAGCATTGTGTATTGGGTTTGGTTCATGTAGGATTTGATTATGTGATGACGCTTCCATGGTCCTTTCATTTGGGTCGCAAATTCTAGTGATTTGACAAGTGAATTGACTATCAATGGTAAATCTGTTTGCCAAATGAATGCTATGGTACTTAAAAGAGATGAACTTAACACTGATTAATGTGTTTGTCTTACGAGCCTGACTCTCACTCAGTCTCCGTTCGGCTTCAGCATTCTGTTCATTTTCCCCCCCATTTCTGTTGTGCTAGTAAACCATACTTATAGTTGCACTCTTGAACCATTGATGGTAACATTATTTCTATTCCTGGTAGCAGCACACAAATTTCCATTTCTAATGGAGTCAAGGACATACTCTTCCTTGACTTTGGAATATGATGAAATAAAGCAAAACGACTCACTAAATTTGTTGCGCTTTTTATATTGTGAAGTAGCAGTTGATCGACATAGCTTGACGCATCATTATGAGTCATCAGGAAACAACCTCAGTGTGTTTCTAACACATGGATATGATTGCGTACATCCGACCTTTCCGTACCCCGCCATTAGCGGGAACCTCTAAGGCAATGGGGTAATGTTGTTATTGTTGTAGCAGCACACTGAGGTTAAGCTCAAGCGTTAGAGGTTTACATACGAGCAAGTATCACTGGACTCTATCCTTAGTGAGATTTCTTGCAATTTTAGGGTATAAATATATGGACATGATTCTGGCAGCTCCTCGGAGAAAGAGTCAACAGGCATAAAGCTTTCGGCGACTTTGCGACTTGTGCTGTGTACTTAATCTGCGGTGTTTCTGCATGCTGCATCTCCAAGGACTCCCATTGTCTTTTGAAACTTTGATTTAGAAAATTGCGTCAACTTACTGTAACAAACCTGTACCAAATTTTTTCTCAGAAGAAGCTTTATGTGTTGAGCAACATTTGTGGCACCTCATTAAGTAACTATAGGCTACAAAAATTTAGATATATAAGGAAAATATGACACGTTATAACAGAAAAAAGATGAATGGACGGACTATATTTGGATAGTTGCATAACCAGGTTTTCTGTATTCATCATTACATTATACGTGCACTTGCTGGTATATTTGCATGAAGAGAGCTGTCTCAAACTATTTAACAACAAGCATACTCAGTATATCCCAATGATAGCAATAGCTATCGCTAGGGTCTAAGGAGGGTGAGAGACAAGCAAACGATATCTCTATCCCAAAGAATAGATATTTTGCTTTTAGTGAGATTTACAACTGCATGGATGACATAATAATATGTAGATATTTTGCTTTTAGTTAGATTTACAACTGCATGGATGACATAATAATATGCATATGGTGCGTTAGAGTACTAGTGAAAGAATTTATTAAACACAAATAGAAAGCTATTAAACTACATAACTATGTATATGCACACATAATGAAAGACATACACAAATGAAAGTTGATGTGTAACTTGTGAAGATAATGAAAGGATGTGTAACGTGTGAAGGTAATGAAAGTTGGAGTAGGAATGTTGATGTGTAACGTGAAAAGGTCATGAAAACAATCCCGTCCCAATGCTTTGGTGAGGGCCCAAGAAAAAAAAAAAACAAACAAACTAGTGACCTACAAAGTAATGGACAACCAGCCCAACCTTATAGACAAATCCGTTTGGATCTTCATATAAACTTCCACGTAGGAAAGGCATTATAAACATCCAATTGATAGAGATGCCAATTACAAACTGCAGCCATATTCAAAAGGCAATGTAACAGTAACTATAGTCAAAAGGCAATGTAGCAGTAACTAGCTTGGCCACTAGGAGAACAATAACAACATTACCCCATTGTCCTAGAGGCTCCCGCTTATATGGTGGGGTGTAATAGGGTCGGATATATGCAACCATACCCATGTATCAGAAACATAAGAGGTTGTTTTTCGATGACCCATAATGAAAATTGCGTCAACCTGTGTCGATCAACTGATATTTCACAATATAAGAAGTGCAACCAATTTAGTGAGTCATTTTGTTTTATTACATCATATTTCAAAGTATTAGTACTGACCGCTGAGTGACTCGTCTTGAGTGTGCATATACTAAGTATCCAAGTGTTGTTGGTTTTGAGTCTTTATTATTGCGTTTCTTGCAATCTCTCCAGTGTGCATGTTGCACTACGTAAAGAAAGACATGGGCTCTCTGTGATAGATATGAACCCTAAAAAAATTAGGAGCACAATTTGACCTTGAATAAGGACAAAAAAAGAAAGAAAAAAAAGAATTGTGATAGAAGAAATAACATACAGTAAGAAATAACATAGAGTAAGCTGTTGGTGTGTCAAAATGCAATAACGGAAGAGGAGGAAAAACAACTTTAGAAGCATAAAGATGACATGGTGCATGGCGTGATCTCATGCTGTGATACACTTACATGATCATATTTGGATGTCTGATCTCCACTGAAGTTTTATATGTTTTTTTTTTATGATTTAGTATTGCAAATAACATTACGTTAATAAATAAGTTGATGTTAAGACACATTCTTCCTAAATAGTTATATTTTCCTGGAAGCTAATTGCCTTGCAGCCTTGGTGTTTGTTTAAATGAATTGTATTAGTATTAAGTTTCAGTCTGTATACAAGGTCTTACTTATAGTACAAAATAAAGTCAATACAATAGATAGTAAGATAATTCTGAATCCCTAATTATGATTGAGAATTGATTTCCATATCAAATCTTCTTGATTTAAGGAGATTCTATCTCTTTGTGCTCCCTCTCAAGTTGAGTAGTGGGTCACCATCTAATTTGGACAACAGTGAGTCAAAGACCTTTTGGTAACTGCCTTTGTGAGAATATCTCATAGCTGATCTTTGGACCTTACGGACGGAATCTCAATGACAGCTTCTCAAGTTTCTCTTTGATGAAGTGTCTATCCACTTCTACATATTTGGTTCGGTCATGACACACTGGATTCTCAGAAATACTAGTAGCTGCCTTGTTATCGCACATTAACCGAGTCGGGAGTCTCGGTGAAAATCCAAGCTTATGCATTAAATTCTTCAGCCATAGAATCTCCATAACACCTTTCGTAATTCCCCTAAACTGTGCCTCTGCACAAGACCAAGCAATCATTTTCTGGTTTTTGCTCCTCCACGTGACTAGGTTACTGCCACTAGGGTAAACTACCCTGAACTGGACTGTCTCTCATTCGGATTGTTTGTCCAATCAGCATTAGTATACACTTCCACATCATAATGTCCGTGTTTTCGAAAATTATACCCCTTTCTGGTGTCCCTTTTATCTGCTTGGCCGTTTGCATATGCTCTTCTTGAGGTTGGTGTATAAGCTGATTCATTAGTCCAACAACATATACAATATTAGGTCTCATATGTGACAAATAGATCAACTTTCCTACCAGCCTTTGGCACTGTTCTCGATTTGCCCTTGAAGCCCTTTCCGTCTTTTGTAGCTTATGCTTTACAACCACCAAAGCATCATTGGATTTATAATCTATCATCCCAACCTCAGTCCACAAGTAAGAATGTATTTTCGTAGGGAAATGAAGATTTCTTTTTGTGACCAGAGAAATTCAATCCCTAGAAAATACTTCAGTCCAATTGAATCCTTCATTTCAAATACTACAAACAAATTCTTCCAAAGATGTGTAATCTCTGCCTTATCATTTTTTGTGATGATCATGTCGCCCACACATATAATCAGACACGTGCTTAAATCCCCCCTCTTCTTGAAGAACAAGGCATGACTAGCATTGCTCTGCCTATAGATTGTTTTAGTCCATACAGAGCTTTTCTATCTACAAACCTCATTGTTTTGAAAGTCATCCAGAAAACGTTGGGGTTTCCATGTATACCTCCTCCTTTAGTTTCCTGTGTAAGAAGGCGTTTCTAACATCACACTGATGGAGTATCCAATCTTTATTCGTTGCTATCAAGGACAACACTTTAATAGCATCAATTTGCGCGACCGAAGAAAATGCCCCTGAATAATCGATTTCATATGTCTGTGTATACACCTTACCCGCCAGCCTGGCCTTATATCGTTCAATGATTCCACCTGCCTTGTATTTAATGGTGAAATCCATCGACAACCCACTAATTTCTTTTATTTCGGTAATACACAGTTTTCCCACGTTTCATTCTTCTTCAGGACATCCATTTGTACTTTCACTGCTTCCCACCACTCTTTTTTTTTCCACTTGTTTCTTGAACTATTCGTGGAATGGGCTCTAAGCACTGGAGAAGCAAAAAACACTTTCACACACTCTGCATTCCTCCCTCTAGCCACATTCACTGTATGTTTGGAAGACCGATACACCTGTTTAGATGAGTACAACTTTAGTGGTACACTCATATTCCTTTTCGGAGGAAAAACCCTCACCTGCTGCTCGCCTAAATCATCGGTATTATTCGTATTATGCAAAAGATAAAGTTCTTCACTAGGATGTATGTGGCTTAACTCTTGTTGGACATGCAATGAAGAGGACTCATCGGTGGGTAGTGACTCACTAGCCGTTCTACTCGCTTTGTTGGGATAGTTTCTAGAACCTAAGGTTGTGTAACCAACCTATGGCTCAATGTAAGCTCTCCCTGAGCCCTAGATTGGCCGTCAAAGAAATACTCAGACTCAAAAACGACACAATCTATCGTGACATGGATTTGTTGAGTGATGTGATTATAACACAAATACCCTTTCTGATGAGTAGCATATCTAACATACATACATTTTTGGCACATGGATCTAGCTTAGAGCTTTCGATTTTTTAGGACATGTATAAACGTGGAGCAACCAAGAATACAAGGTGTAAGAGTAAGAATCAACGAAGTGGTGGTTTGAGTAACTAGGGTTTGTATCGGGATTTTGTGATGAAGAATTTTTGTGGAGAGACAATCTAAGAGGTAAGCTAATGCGGCAATAACGCCGGGCTGAAAGGTTCGAGATGTGAGATTCGATCATCATGGCTTGGATCATTTTAAGGAGTATGCAATTTTTCCGTTGTGCTACTCCATTATGTTTTGGTGTATTAAGACATGTGGTTTGATGAATAAGTCTATGTTTGTGGAAGGAAGTGGGCATAGATTAATTTACAAACTCCTCACCGTTGTGAGAGCGAGGAATCTGGAATTTATTGTTATATTGAGTCTGAATCATTTGGAAGAAACGGAAAATTTTTCTAGTACTTTAGATTTATTTTTTAGGAAGCATATCCATTCAGCGAGAAAATCATCTATGAACAACACAAAATACTGAAATGACTAATATTGGATGCATGTGTTGTCCTCATAAACATCAGAATGTACCAACAAAAATATACCGTCTACATGAATGCTATTGGGTTGAAATATCATGGTGATTTTTGTACGTATCCATGTTTCACATAACACATGAGTTGTTTTACTGGTAAATAGAATGGAGAATAATAGTTAAGGTAACTAAAAGGCAGATAACTTGGACGGTGATGTCACAACCACAACTGTTGATTGGATGTCCTGTGACAAGCATGACGTGACCTTGTTGAGCTATCTCACCAACATAGTATAGTTCTCCTTTCTCAGTACCACGTCCAAGTATCTCTTTTATATGAATGTCCTACAAAAGACAAGGGATACACGATACTACGCAGTTGAGATCCTTCGTTACTTGACTCATTGACAATAACTTGGAGGACAACGTAGGGACATATAAACAGTTACTTAACTTCAAGTGTGGTGAAAAAACAATAGAACCCTACTCGAACTGGTATCAACTGTCCACTCGCTGTCTTTAGTTCGGATTTTGTGGGTGTAGATTGTAGTTCATAGTATCGGTGGTTCCATAGTCAAATATCTATTCATGATTTTTTCAAGACATATACTGGGTGTGGAGGTGGTGTGGTAAATTTTTGGTAAATTTCTAGGATCTGTGATCATATCTATAATTTATGAACTTTTTAGGATGGAATGTGGAGATTCAGAAAATGTTGGGGTGAATTAGAAGAATTGAAAATTACTATGGGCGACTATGTAAATTCAAAAGCTTCTGAGGGTGAATTTGCAATGTTTAAAACATATGCGAATGAAAATGCAAAGCATAAAAGTAGGGGATTGGGATTTAAAATCCCAATCCTATGCCTCTCTCTCTTCAACACTACCAGTCTTAAAAAATTCTCTTTCTCCTTTTCGCGCGTGAGCTTGTTCTTAGGAACTCGATGATTGTCCTTCCAGCACACGAGATACCTAATCAATTGAAATCATATTTCTTGTGTGTGTTTCTTCGTTTTGGAGATTAAGGTTCTGTTAGCGTTTAAAGGGAGAGAAGAGGGATTGAGAGAAGGAGGGGAAGAGAGAGAAAGAATGAGGTGATGTTTTTTTTTTTTGGTTGGGGGGGTGTGTGTGTGTGGGGGGGGGGGGGTTCTTTCTGAATTCATGCGAATTGTTTTTAATTTCAAATAAGTTGCCAAGTGTAATGATTTGTTTTGTGGTTAGCTGACAGGTTAGCAGACATCGGTCAGCTGATCCCATCAGTGCAAATAAATCGCGCGTTGCTTAAATTGACATATAATTGAACCATTAGTCGATTTAGTCCCAACGTCAAAAGGGTTGCGAGTTATTTTGAAACATCAGAGTTATTTGTCGATTTCATCAAACATTAGGAACGTTTTCGTAATTATATACATGCGTATGCATTTATGTGTATGTATGCACACACACACATATACATATATGTGAATATATGCACACACACATGCATACACACATATATGTGTGTGTGTATATATTTATATATAAAACACACAGACACAAACACACACATATATATGTATATGTAGTTCACCATAAGTAAATATATTAAGAAGTAAATATATTAAAAGAAACATTTACCGAGTCCTGGATGCCGTATAGTAAAACGCGCAATTTGAGTTCACCGGCCAGACGGCAATTTTTCTTTTTTATTGCTTTGTTTTGCATTTCGATATTGTAGCTCCAGTTGACCAGGCAAGCCTCTTAATCAAAGAGCATTAGAATCGCAACACTTGGAGAATTTCATAGAAAGAATGCCAAAGACATCCATCTGAAATTACAGCTAGCCAATCTTTATCCAAATCCAACTCAATACTAGTTTATTCAAGAAATTTTGCATGTTATGGTTATATATAAAGGACATGCTGGTAAGAGTCTCAGACCCACAAATAAGCAATCAAAATCATATAAAACTTCGAAGTTTTCCCAGTCCCTTTGAAGCATTTGTTCTCAAGAAATGAAGAAATCAGTGATTTTGGTTGCTCTGGCGGCTCTGGCTTCGTCCTACCTTGCCTTCGCATTTGATCCTACACCGCTGCAAGATTTCTGCGTCGCTGATCTGACTAGCTCCGGTAATTTCTTTTTTCTTCTGTTATGTTTACTTTCCCTTTACAACAACAATATTACTCCATTGACTTAGAGGCTTCCGCCTATGACGGATATAAGAGGTCGGATGTACACAACCATATTCTCAATAGGAAATCCTCCAATCACTTTTGGAAAAACCTACGCGTTCGGCACAAAAAGAACTTACATGAGACATATCTCATATAGGTTTTCCTGCTGAGTATATAAGTTTTTAATGGAGGAACATCTCTTTGAAGAAACCTATCTTTCATGTATGTTTGTCCGTATGAACCAAAGAAATCCTCTTTCTTGGTGTAGCAACAAATGCTCGATTTTGCTAATGTTGTTGTATACTTGATTTACTTTCTTATTCGGCATTAACTTAGGTGATACTGTATTGAATCCGTCTGTCTGAATCTAATCAAATTGCAGCAAGAGTGAATGGACATGCCTGCAAAGATTCCAAGGATGTTAAAGCAGATGATTTCTTTTTCAGCGGACTACACATGGCCGGCAACACATCCAACTCCCTTGGGTTTGCACCTACTCTTGTGAACGCTGAAAAGCTGCCAGGACTCAACACTCTGGACATCTCTATTGCTCGTCTTGACTTCGGCCCATATGGAGTCAACCCACCACACACCCACCCCCGAGCCACTGAGATCCTCTTGGTTACTCAAGGCTCAATTGAAGTTGGCTTTGTCACTTCCAACCCTGAAAATCGCCACATCTCCAAGATCCTTAAGGAGGGAGACGTGTTCGTGTTCCCCGTTGGGCTCGTGCATTATCAGCGCAACGTGAACAATGAATGTGCGGCTGCTATTGTTGGATTGAGCAGCCAAAACCCTGGTGTTATTAGCATCCCTAAAGCTGTTTTTGCATCTGACCCCAAGATCAGTTCTGACGTTCTTTCCAAGGCATTCCAAATCGATACCAATGTCGTGAATGATGTGCAATCCAAGCTCTAAACCGTCAACAGAGATCAGCACAAAAAGTGCTATTGCATTTTCTGGTTGCCAGCCTTTTCTCTTTTCCGAAAAATAGAGCATGTCTCTTGTGTGTTTTTATCTTAATATAATGAAGCTTGTTATTTTTTTCTTTATTTCCAAGGATATCTTCTAGGACTAGTGCCGATTTTCGCATGTGAGAGTTCCACGTTGAAAATCTACACATTGCATTGACTTTCTACTGGTTGCAATTACTTCCTATTGTGTTATTATCATCTATGTTATGTGACATCAAATATGTTTTTCCCTTTATTTTTGGAGCATTTCTCGATTTGTACGTGTTATACTATTCAATTTGTCGCAATTTTATAGTACACCATGTTGGAAAAAATTGAATGAATACAGACAACCAAAGAATAAAAATCGGCTGAAACATGATTAGGTGTTCACTGTTCTTAAAGCAATTTTGCCTCTGCCGATGAGCAAGGTGGTCTTCAAGAAAATGCTTCCATGTATATAACGGCTTTCACTTTCTTTTGCTCTAAGAGAGAGACATTGAACTTGCTAATGGAATTGATTGATAGTAGAGGAAGAAAAAGAAAAAGTTGGAGGAAGAACAATGCTGAAATTTTCAGAATTTTTGAAAAGTTATTGTCTATAATTTAAGATAGCAAGACCTACTATTTATAGGCATTGGGTTGTGTAAATATCATTTTGAAAACCCATTTCAGTAGATTAATTAACCTTTATGTCAGTTCCATAACGTTCACGCATGAAGGAAGGTGATTCTGGGATCAAAAGCTAGAATTCAAAGTGAAAAGTCATGTCTTTTGGCACATCGATCGATCAATGTCATCGATCGATGTTGGATAGAGAGCTCCAACTTTGCACCCTGCCAAATCAATCCATGTGATCGATCTATGTTGACATAGAGTTCCAACTTTGTATCCATACCCCATCGATCGATCGATGTGATAGATCTATGTCCAACAGAACACTCAACTTCATTTCAGCTTTCACTTGGTTCGATCCAACATACATATGGATCGATCCAACATACACATGGATCGATCCAAGTGATTTCTTACAAGTTCAAAGTGTTCAAGTCATCTTCCGATTTCCCAAAAAAATCTTACATACTTTTATATAAGTTTGGAGCAAATTTCAAACTACTTTAGACGTACTTTTCCAACTCACACTATTTCTGTTAAGATAAAAATTGTTTTGATGATGTAAAGATGTTTTAAATAAGTTAAATCTATACTTGAGACTTGATGCAAAATGAGAAAATTACACTATGTCAAAAATGGTTGAGATTGGAACTTTCTGTCCAACATCGATCTCTCAGACTGAGGACATCGATCGATCGATGTCACTTCAGCCTCTCACTTCGACTGATTGATGTTAGGAAGAAAACTTTCTGTCCAACATCTATCTATCAACCTGGGATCATCGATCGATCTATGTCACTTCAGTCTCTCCCAAGAGAGACTTCGATCGATCGATGTCAGGCAGAAAACTTTCTGTCCAACATCGATCTCTCTGTCCAGGGGACATCGATCGATCGAAGTGACATCAGTCTCTCCAGGGGGGACTTTGATCGATCGATGTCTAGCAGTTTCAAAAACTGCAAAGTTTTTGGAGGACATCGATCTCTCCCCCAGGCACTTCGATCGATCGATGTCCCCCAGAATTCAAATTTTTATGAACGTCTAAACAAAATCCAAGAGAGATTCATGGTATTTTTTCGATCCAATCTTGCTCAAATTTCTTGTAGACTTTACTACATCCTAATACATGCTTCCTTGACTATTGTATCCATGTCTAAGCAATCCTAGGTTGGCTATTGAGAATCAAATCACTCCATAGGGTGGATAAAGACTATTTGGACATTATCTTAACATTTGGTGTAGTTGAAGACATGGTGGAGGCTTCAAAAACGTGGTGAACTTCATTTATAAATGGAAGAATCTTAAATGAGGCAAATACACGCTTTCACCATCGTCAAGCTTCATCATTCATTGTAGTGTACTTCTCTCATATTTGTAAAAGTGCTTAAAGCTTGTTAAGCTTTTCTTTGTTCTTCATTGTTGTATATTGAGAGATAGATAGTTTAACACAAGAGGAACCATAAATATTTGATCTCTTGCTTGTGTTTAGACTAGTGAGAAAGTGTGAACCTTACTATTTCCTTCAACCCACTGTGAGAAAGTTCTTGAGAGAACTTTGTTGAAGTTGTGATGTAGCAAGAAGTTGTTCTTGCTAAAGCTGTAGTTGCTGTAGTTGCACAATGGTATTTTGTGCAAGAAGTTGCTGTTGTGGTTTCTTACACTAAGGTTTTAGTGTAAGTTTTGCTGTGGTTGTTCTTATTAGCTTTAATAAGAAGAGTATTTGTTAAAAATCCACTTTGGCAACAAAGTGATAGTGGAGTAGAATCATTTACGATTCGAACCAATCTATATCCGATAATATCATTCATTGCTTCTCATCTCCCATTCTTTCTTTGATTTTGAATTCCATTTGAGTTGAGCCACAAAAGAAAATTTTGCAAAATTGCCCAACACTCTATTCAACCCCCCCTCTAGAGTGTGTTACAGACCTAACGATTGGTATCATAGCCTAACCATGATTGCTTGGCCAATCTTTCCAAGTAGCAAGGTTAAAGATCATGGCAACGACGACCTCTTCATCCTACAACTCAACTGCCAAGCCAACTGCACTATTCTCAGGATCAAGCACTAAAGCACCTATGTTTGATGCCCGAAATTATTCTTTGTGGAAATTTTGAATGATCAATCATTTGAAAGACCTGAGATTTGATATATGGAGAACCATTGTCAAAGGAATCGAAGTTCCTATGATTACCAACTCAAAAGGAGAATCAATGTTCAAATATGAGGATGACTACACCGATGAAGAGAAGATAAACTTCGCTATTAATAGCAAAGCATTCGATATTCTTTCAAGTGCCCTTACCACCACCGAGCTCATACAATTTCAAGGTCTTAAAACAACCCATGAAGCATGGAAAAGGCTTGAAATGATACACGAATGAATTGAGCAAGTAAGAATGTCCAAAAGACTTATGCTCATGAATGAATAAGAAATGTTCGGAATGAAAAGCGGTGAGAAGATTGCAGAGACAATCGATCGATTCACACAAATAGTGAATCAACTCTCCATGGTGGACAAGAAAATCTCAAATGAAGACCTTGTCTCAAAACTCCTCAACTCTTTTCCAAGAGAATGGACACCTAAAGTCAGCGCCATCACCGAATCTAAGAGCCTCAAGACTCTTACCCTTGGTGAGCTATCCAAAAATCTTCTTACTCATAAAATTCGTATCGATAAACATAATAGGATGAACCCTATCAAGCCCACACAAACATCACACAAAGGATTGGTAGTAGAGTCCGATGAATCGGATGAAGAAGTTTCTCTTCTAGTGAAAAAATTTAGAAGAATGGAAACAAGAAATAAAGCTCAAGCAAGAAAGTTTTTCAAGGAAAAAGAAGCAAGTGAAAATTGCTATAGATGTGGTCGACCAAGACACTTCATTGTCGATTGCCACGTCAAGGAGCTACAAAAACAAGAAAAAAGGTCTTTCCTCAAAAGAAGAAAACTCTTAATGCGGAGGTAACTACGTGGGATGATTTACTTTCCGAATCGGAAGGAGAAGAAAGTGAAGTTTAAGATGTTGGACTTGTTGCAATAGTTGAAAATACAAAAGCTCAACATACTTGTCTCATGGCAATTGAAGTTGACCTTGAGGTAAATTCTAATCCTTCTAATTTACAAGATGAAATAGGAAATTTGCAAGATGATTTTGAAAAACTGAATTTAAAGTATAAACATTTGAAGACAGAGTTCAAGAAGTGCATTTTAGAAAATAAGAGCTTGCATGATAAGAACATTTTGATGTTTCAAGATCATGACATCATACTCACCATGCATAAAACTGTAGCTCTTGAAAATGTGGAAATTATTAAAGAATGTGAGAAACTAAGGTTAGATTTACAAAGACTAACCAATGGTAAAAATAATCTATACAAACTACTTGGTAACCAAAGAATTAGAAATGATAAATCCTGTTTAGGATTTAATTCATCACATTTTTCCATTAAGCCTAAGTCATTAAAGAAAAAGACAAACAAGAGAAAAACACAACATGACTCATCATCTTCTAAACCAAGGCATGTACTCACTTGTTTTCATTGTAACAAGGTAGGACATATAAAGAATGCATGTACAGCTAGATTTGGAAGTATGTATGTTTGGAAGCCTAAGGGTCGACAAACTAATCCTAAAGGACCTAACCATCAAAGGGTATCAATGCATAAATCTCTTGGTTTTGTAGGCTCTCAATATGAATGAAGTAGCCAAAGAAGAAGGAACCAAATGGCTTATGGACATCGGATGTTCAACGCACATGACCGGAGACAAAACGTTGTTCACCAAGCTCAAGATCCAAGATGGTGGAACAGTGTATTTTGGCAATGGGAGAGCCAAAGTCCTTGGACATGGAGAAATTAATAACTCTTCTAACACTATTAATAATGTACTATATGTAGAAGGGCTTAAATATAATTTGATAAGTGTTAGCCAACTATGTGATGCTAATTTTCAAGCTGAATTTGTGAAAAGAAAATGCATTGTGAAAAAGAACGATAAAATTGTTTTTGAGGCTATAAGGAAAAATGATGTCTATAAATAGTAAGAGCCCCTGAGCTGGAAAGAGGGAAGGAGTTGGTGGAGAGTTGACTGAGGAGCAGAAGAAATATGCTGAAGAGTATGCAAAGAAAAAGGGTGAAATTAACCAGGGTTGAGAAAAGTTTGGCGTCACTTGGAGAAAAAATGAAAAAAAAAAGGAAATTTTATAAAAACTGCCTACAGCAGGTCATTTCCCGGTTGCCGGATGCCAGGTGTCTATTTACCCTATAAGTCTGGATGGCAAGTGTGTTTCATGAAACATTAGATGCTACTTAAAACTTGGTGGAAAAGAATGGATACCAGGTGCAATTAACTCAGTTCTAAAAATTTCAAAGAGATTTGCAAAAATGAAAAGGTCCAAGGTCTTCCAAAATTTAATTTTGAAAAATATGGCTTATGTGACACTTGTCAAAAGGCAAAGCTTGTTAAAACAAGTTTCAAGCCCAAAAATGAAATCTCCACCACCAAACCTCTACAATTGCTTCATATTGATTTGTATGAGGATATTGGTAAAGCAAGACAAGGTGGAAAACATTACACCTTTGTGGTGGTAGATGACTTCTCTGGGTACACTTGGGTAATGTTTTTAGCAAAAAAGAATGATGCATGCCAAAAGTTTATACAACTTTATAAGAGATTAGAAAATCAAAAAGAAGACACAATTAAGGAAATTAGAAGTGATAGAGGTGGTGAGTTTCTAGAATTTTGTGTATGCAAAGGGTATGAACACAATTTCTCGGCTCCAAGGACTCCTCAACAAAATGGTGTTGCGGAAAAAAAATATAACGCTTCAAGAAATGAGTAGAGCCATGTTAAATGAATTTGAGCTACCCAAGTATTTTTGGGCTGAAGCGGTAAACACCGCTTGTCATGTGATCAATAGAGTTTATTTGAGACCATCTCTCAAAAAGACTCCTTATGAGCTTTGGAAAGGTAGAGTACCAGATATTGATTATTTCAAGATATTTGGTTGTAAGTGTTTTATACTTAACACCAAAGATAACTTGGATAAACTCGATTTTAAAGCAGATGAAGGAATATTTATGGGATATGCTCAAAATAGCAAGGCATTTAGGGTATATAATAAAAGGAGCATGAAAGTTGAAGAGTCAATTCATGTTAAGTTTAGTGAACTCCTTGAGGATGAACATGTATAAATGATAATGATGATGAGGAAATAATTGAAGTAAGTCATATAGAAAAATTTGAGAATCCAAAAGAGAATATTGTCATTTACCTTAGGATTGATCCCCTTGAACCCAAGGTTGAAGATGAAGAAGTAGGAGGAGATACCTCAAATTTACCGGATTCATATAAGTATAGGAAAGATCATCCTAAAGAATTAATATTAGGTGAAACTAGTCAATGCATAATGACTAGGAGGAAATTTAATGAAAATATCTCATTTCACAAATTGAGACTAAAAATATAAGAGAGGCAATAAATGATGAAGATTGGGTATTAGCCATGTAAGAAGAACTAAATCAATTTGAAAGGAGTGATGTTTGGGAATTGGTGGATAAACCTAGTGATCATCCCATAATTGACACTAAATGGATATTTAAAAATAAAATAGATGATAAAGGAAATATTACTAGAAACAAAGCTAGGTTAGTAGCTCAAGGATATAGACAAGAAGAAGGCATAGACTATGATGAGACTTTTGCCCCCGTAGCTAGGTTAGAAGCTATTAGGATGCTATTAGCATATACATGTTATAAGGATTTCAAACTATATCAAATAAATGTGAAATCCATATTCTTGAATGGAATAATTCAAGAAGAGGTGTATGTAGCTCAACCACTGGGGTTTGAAAATCATGATTATCCAAATCATGTATTTAAACTCAAAAAGGCTCTTTATGGACTTAAACAAGCTCCTAGGGCATAATATGAGAGATTAAGTAACTTCCTACTTGAAAATGAGTTTTCAAGAGGAAAAGTCGACACTACTCTTTTTATTAAAGAACAAGGAAACCATCAATTGCTTGTTCAAATTTATGTGAATGATATTATATTTGGTGCTACTAATGATTCTCTTTGTGAGCATTTTGCTAAATTGATGGAAGGAGAATTTGAGATGAGCATGATGGGTGAACTCAATTACTTCATTGGTCTTCAAATCAAGCAAACTCAAGATGTAGTATACATATCTCAAACAAAGTATACAAAGGATTTACTCAAGAAATACAAGTTTGAGGATGGAATAAGTGTAAGCACACCAATGAGTACAAGTACAAAGCTTGACAAAGATGAAAAAGGAATGCCGTTGAGGTAACCAAATATAGGGGTATGATTGGTAGTTTACTTTATTTAACCGCTAGTAGATCGGATATTCTGCATGCTGTGTGTTTATGTGCTAGATTTCAAAGTATGCCTAAAGAATCACATCTAGTTGCCATTAAACGTATATTTAGGTATTTGAAAGGAACCTTGAATTTTGGGTTTTTTTATCCCAAAAATGGTTGTTTTGGTTTAAGAGGGTATAGTGACTCCGACTATGTAGGAAATCTAATGGATAGAAAAAGCACCGCCGGGACATGCCAATTCATTGGAGATTGCTTAGTTTCTTGGTTCTCCAAGAAACAAAATAGTGTATCACTTTCAACGGCGGAATCCGAATATGTATCAGCCGCTACGTGTTGTGCGCAACTACTTTGGATGATCAACACCTTAAATGATTATAATGTTAAGTTTGATAAAGTACCCATCTTATGTGACAACACTTCAGCCATAAGTATAGTACAAAATCTGGTTCACCATAGTAGGACAAAACATATTTAAGTGAGGCATCACTTCATAATGGATTACATTCAAAAAGGATTAGTATGCATTGAATTTGTTCCAACTAATGACCAACTAGCGGATATCCTTACTAAATCCCTTCCCACTGAGACATTCAAATCAATTAGAACAAGATTAGGGATGATAAATAATAGTTAGAGAGTTAAAACTGTTAAAAATGCAGATTCTAGCACACATCGATCGATCTATGTGTCAATCTCAGAGACTGATGTTAAATCATACATCGATCGATCGAAGTCACAGACATCGATCGATCGATGTATTCGCAGGCAGGCGACCTAAAAGCTGCAAAGCCTTAATGTTTTCTGCATTTTCTCTTTCCCAAACGAATCTCCAACCTTCTTCCAGCAAAACCTCACGAATCTCTCCACCAAAAAAACCAAAATCCATCTCTATAACTCAAATTCTTTCACAAATCTTCCTTCTTTCTTCAAATCAGTCATTTTTCCTCATCATTCTATCTCCATTTTCTGATAAATTTGTGCCCTAACCCTCCAATGGCCCCAAAAAAAAACCCTTATCCAAAAGGCAAAAAACATACCGTGAGGAAGAAAATGTGCCTCAACAATCTCATCTTCAAGTCCCAACAGGGTCTAGGACACAAGGGTTGAGGAAGAAAGCAACTTCCTCTCGTGAAGCCATGTTAAGTGAGACACGGGGAAAGTTAACTCTCAACAAGTTTCCATGGCTCAAGTCTGGAGAGTATAAGGATGCTTTGAAAGAGCCAACAGGCACAGGAAAATTTGCTTACATCTCACTTAGAGCTCAATTGCTATTTCATGAATGAGAAAGTAAGAAGATATCCACCATTCCACTAAAATTGCTCAAAATTGAAGATATTGTGAGCAATGAGGAATTAAAGCCGATCATCGATTGGTTTGATGATCAAAAATAGAGACCTATTTGGGAGGTCCGTCAAATGGCAAACATGTCCACCCGTTACACTAGAATGTTTCATGCTAATCTATGGGTAGACTACCGTAATAGAGTGCCATATGCTTTAAACTCAGTGATAGATGGTCAGTTGTTAGAGTTTAGCTCTAAGACAATAAATGAGTTGCTTGGCGTTCCTGATGAGGGTTGGGAGGATTTTGATCTATGGAGGTGGGATACCTATAAGTATCAAATATCCAAAGATGAGGTTAAAACCTTCCTTGGATTTCACCCCACAAAAAACACTAATGACATGCCTCTAGTGTACAAAGTCTTACTCGCCATTGTCATTTTTTGTGTCAATGATAAGTCGTCTAAACTCCCGAGCAATTTGGATTTTTATATATCTTACCGTATTACTATAAGAGAAACGGTGAATTTTGGTGAGATTGTTTTTGCTAATATGATGGAAGCCGTCACAAAGAAATCAAAGGCGCTCCCATATAGCAATCTAATTTATGGATTGCTCAAAAAGGGTAATGTGGAGTTGGATGAGGAATATACCGAATAAATATCCAATAAGGATTATTACACAAAAGCCAACATCCAACAAATACATAAGTCCCAAAAAGAAGCGCAAAGGCGGGGTGATCAACATGACCAAGAAGAAGAAGAAGAAGCTGAAGATATCCCACCTGCAGATCCTATTCCTCCAACACAACCCACAACAACATCCACTAAACCCCTCCAACCTCCAACACAATCCACCGAGCCATCCACTGAACCCCTACAACCTCCAACACAACTCAGTTCTACCTCCCAAGTGGACAAGGGAAAAGCTCCAATGGAGGAAGCTAGTGATTCAGAGATGCAATTTGACGCGGAGGCTGAGATTGAGGAAATAAATTGTACTCTTGGTCAATAGGGAGAAGGTCTAACCAAAGAAGCCGTACGCATTGATGATCTTCAAAAAGAAAACGCCAACAAACTTAAGGAGAAACTCAAAGCATGCCTTCCCAGATTTTTATTCTCTTCTGATAAAGAGTAGTTATCTTATGCTTCCTCATTCCCCTCGTAGCTATAGGATTAGCTTAGAAGTTGAGGTTCCTCATGTATCTCATAAACTTCGTATTTGTTTTCTGATATTTCAATTCTTCATTTTCGTGTTTCTTATCAATTTTTGATGTTTTCAAAAAGGGGGAGAAGTTGGCATAATTGTTGGTGGCATGGCTTGGCTTGGTAAGTTTGGTAAGGTGTATGGCATGGCATGGTTTAAGATAGTAAGTTTTGTAAGGTGTATGGCATGACATGGTTTAAGATGGTTTAAGTTTTGGTGTGCTGATAGTTGATGTTGCATAAGATGGCATGGTGTTGATGGCATGGTTTAAGTTGGCTTAAGTTTTGGTGTTTTGCATGACATGGCATGGTTTGCATAAATTGGTCATGACAGTGCTTAATTGGTAGCATGAGTTGATTGATGTGAGTTGATGAAGCATGAGTTAATTAAGTACTTACATTTCTTGCTTGGTAAATAGTATTTGATTTTGACATGTCGATATGATATATATGGCATAGGTAATGTGCATGGAAAGAAGATTGAGGCTGACATATGCTTGTTTAAAATGATTGGTGTTAACATTGTTAGACATTGTTACTTTGCTATGCTAGTTCCTAACTCATGAAATTTGGTGCATGGGTTGAGGGGGAGCATTTACATCATACTTATTAGTTTTAGGAAGATTACATATTGAGAGGAAGTTTTTGATATGATGAGGATGCATGGACTAAGGGGGAGATATAGCTATTCAAAGTAAAAACATCTTTTGAATCATGGTTTTGAAATCATCAAAAAGGGAGTGATTATTAAGATATAAATTGTTTTGATGATGTAAATATATTTAAAATAAGTTAAACTTATACTTGTGACTTAATGCAAAATGAAAAAATTGCACTATGTCAAAAATGGTTGAGATTGGAACTTTCTGTCCAACATCGATCTCTCAGACTGAGGACATTGATTGATCGATGTCACTTCAGCCTCTCACTTCGATTGTTCAATGTCAGGCAGAAAACTTTCTGTCCAACATCGATCTCTCAACCTGGGGACATCGATCGATCTATGTCACTTCAGTCTCTCCCCAGAGAGACTTCGATCTATCAATGTCAGGCAGAAAACTTTCTATCCAACATCGATCTCTCAGTCCAGGGGACATCGATCGATCGAAGTGACATCAGTCTCTCCAGGGGGACTTCGATCGATCGACGTCTAGCAGTCTCAAAAACTGCAAAGTTTCTGGAGGACATCGATTTCTCTCCCATGCACATCGATCGATCGATGTCCCCCAGAATTCAAATTTTTATGAATGTTGGAACAAAATCCAAGGGAGATTCATGGTATTTTTTCTATCCAATCTTGCTCAAATTTCTTGTAGACTTTACTACATCCTAATACATGTTTTCTTGACTATTATATCCATGTCTAAGCAATCCTAGGTTGGCTATTGAGAATCAAATCACTCCATAGGGTGGATAAAGACTATTTGGACATTATCTTAACATTTGGTGTAGTTGAAGACATTGTGGAGGCTTCAAAAACGTGGTGAACTTCATTTATAAATGGAAGAATCTTAAATGAGGCAAATACACACTTTCACCATCGTCAAGCTTCATCATTCATTGTAGTGTACTTCTCTCATATTTGTAAAAGTGCTTAAAGCTTGTTAAGCTTTTCTTTGTTCTTCATTGTTGTATATTGAGAGATAGATAGTCTAACACAAGAGGAACCATAAATATTTGATCTCTTGCTTGTGTTTAGACTAGTGAGAAAGTGTGAACCTTACTATTTCCTTCAACCCACTGTGAGAAAGTTCTTGAGAGAACTTTGTTGAAGTTGTGATGTAGCAAGAAGTTGTTCTTGCTAAAGCTGTAGTTGCTGTAGTTGCACAATCGTATTTTGTGCAAGAAGTTGCTGTTGTGGTTTCTTACACTAAGGTTTTAGTGTAAGTTTTGCTGTGGTTGTTCTTATTAGCTTTAATAAGAAGAGTATTTGTTAAAAATCCACTTTGGCAACAAAGTGGTAGTGGAGTAGAATCATTTACGATTCGAACCACTCTATATCCGATATATACATTCATTGCTTCTCATCTCACATTCTTGCTTTGACTTTGAATTTCATTTGAGTTGAGCCACAAAAGAAAATTCCGCAAAATTGCCCACCACTCTATTCACCCCCTCTAGAGTGTGTTACGGACCTAACAATTTCTAGTAATCCTAAGATAATGTTCAGTTACAATTTTGTTTCGAAATTATTCTTGCAATTAATTAGAATAGTGAAAAATGAAATAACCAACCAAAATAGTTACGGGAGAGAGAGAAAGATAAAATCAAAAAATGGTCATAAAATTTAAGTACATATAATCAGTAAATGACGTTCTTTAATAAATTGAGTTTATTTGATGAAAACAATAAATAAATAAATTGAGTTTATCAATCAATGTTATGAAACTGAGACAAGAAAGTATTTGACTTCTTTTCTATCAAACAAGTGTCTCGCCATGCAAAGTCTCTCGAAAAACTTTGTATCTCAAGGTGAAAGCTTCGTGGCATTGAGAAAGTTAGTATAGGGGAGAACGGATCAGCTGTGCTTAGATCTCTAACGTACAATTAAAACCTTAATTTATTGTAATATGATTAGATAAATCTCTTACAGAAACGAATCACGTTAATTCAAATATCATTGAATATCTTCTAAAATATCTTAACATCTTTTCTCAAGTTAGAAAGTGAAGACGCCGAACTTTCAAGTTACAAAAAGAGTAGATCATTAGTATCCTCGTTTGAAAATGACATCAACATCTCTGACATCATTTTTTCCTAACCACATATCGGAAATGGCCTTTTGGAAAAAAAAAAAAAAGATAATTACAAGTATGGTAATCATCAGTGGGATCATCTATGAAGGAAAAAAAAAAACAAAAGAAAACAATTCCATTCAAACCAATTGCTGAGGCGTTTCAATTTTTCACCTCCGAAATGGTCAATCTAAAGACCACCACCAAAGAAGATCTTCAATTCATAATCCATCAATCAAACCTATTTGAAGGTGTCTCATTTTTTCACTTCCAAAATGGCCAACGTCAGTTTTGTCAGCCATACCTATCCAACGGTAAGATAATATGAAGAAAATATTTTAACTAAGAGTCGACCCCCATTCAATAGGAATGGATTGATAAAGAAATATTTAAATCAGGAAGAGGCATCTAAGGCCTATATGAGTGGGCAGAAAAATCAAAAGAGAGTCTGCGATGTAGTTCGTGTAGAAACAAGCCCAACTGACATATGCCGAGCTCTGACGAGGTGCGCTGACCTGAATATAGTAGTGGCCGTGCTGAAGAGAAATAAGATGAGTGACCGAATTAAGCCAGACGAACTGAGCTGAGTTGAATATAGGATTGGCTGAGCTGAGTAAGAATGGACGAGGAAAGAAGACCCGAGGTAAAGAGAAACACAGAACTAAGAGTAGCCGAGGTGAAGAAGGGCAGCAAAATAGAACTGGAATAAAGATGTGCTGAGCGGAGGTGACGAAGTAAATCACAAGTCAGACAACAAAGCTAAGGCAGAGTTGCAAAACTTAGTATATAATAACTTAGGACTTTTTTCGTAAATATGTTCGAGCAGAACAAGTAACTAGTCGTTATATTTGTATCCGTTAGGAATCATTATAGATAAACAGTAACAACTATACAAGTGGAAAAAAGAAGCCGTTAGAAGCAGAAAAAACTCCTATAAAAGGAGAGTTACTTTGTAAATTTGATTCTTAACTTGAATGAATTTTTAATCTTTCAATCTCAACAATTCAATCGGCATGGCTTAGTGATATGATGTTCGAACAGCATGAAAATCAGAAAAAATAGCACAATAATCCATAAAATTGCACCGATATCATGTTGAAACATAGGTATATATGAAGAGATCTATATCTAATCAAAATTTTTAAACAATAGGTGATATTATTTCATCTAACTCGTGTATTTCTTTTAAAATTCAGTAAGAGAAAAAATTACATGTCTCCTAAACTATCCTACCAAAATTAGAAGAAGCATTTACCACAATCCAATAAATAACAACCATCAAACCTATTTCCTCATTTCCAAAAAAAAAAAAAAA
>AP025057.1:1704910-1854292 GCA_036186865.1 Eustoma russellianum | reverse complement strand
ATTTCCAAAAAAAAAAAAAAAAACCAAACACACACTTTGAAATCATCAAAAGTATGAATTATAAACATGTATAATCATACTTTACAACATGCATCCTGGATATGAACTATAAATGGAAAAGAAAGTTCATCTACAAATTTGTCGTCTTTTGCTTAAGATTTGATGACTTTTTCCTCTCTCCTCCTGTTATTTCTTTTTTCCTTTCTTTTCCTCTCTGTAAGTTTTGTCTTCTTTACCCCTTGCATACGTTTTCTCTCTCATATTTGAAATAGAGGAACCACTTGGTAACTTGTATATGATTATTTCATTGGCTTTTTTAATATTGAAATGAGCAATTACCCTTCTACACTTGCAATAAAATTTATTTATTGTATCCTTACATCTCAAATCTTCAATAAACATAGCAAGAATATCCCCATCTGACAAATGTTTTGTCCCCTTTAGGCGACTATAGTGCAAAGGTTGTAGTAAAGAAAATCCCAACTCTCTAAGAAACTTCCCTTGTATAATTTACTTTTTCAAAAACCATTATATGAATGTGATACTTTTACAAACTCTCTCTTTAATATCAAAATCCATGATCTGCTGTTCCATGAAGATGACGTGAATGCAAACTCAAAAGTGCTTCACGAATTTAGTTATTTATTTATTTTTTATCTTTGGAAATTATAAAAAGGAATTTTCAAAAACAATGAATCTAGACCTATGAATCTTGTGAGTTCAACGTTAACAACTAAAGTGAGCGCTTCTGTTAAAATTGCTTTAGAAACCGAATTCAATCATCAAAACAATGTAATCAGAAAGTATAACGAACAAAACTGCAAGACAAATTTTGAATATTGAAGAAAATGGCGCCAAGTGCGCAAGTTGAAGAAGAAGAAGGAAATGAAAGATATTTTCCGTTTTTCTAACTTCTTCTGATATTTACACCATCATCATGTATTTATACTAGCCATATAAACAACTAGAAGAAAATTTGGCACGTGGAAAAAGTCTTCGCTTGATGCAGAGTTGCGCACCAACTTTTACTTTAGCCACCAGCGTGCCAGGCGTGCCAAGTGTGCCAACTGTCCTGTGCCTACGAGCTATCTTGCTGGTCACTCTTTATTCTAGCGTGGTAACTTCAGTTTGATATCAATTACTCCTCTACATGGCTGTGAGCTACACACTCCTTACATCAGATTGCCCCTACACTTTGATCCAATTATTGAAGGTGTGATCACAACAGATCACACCTCTGATCTCCATGCCATCTCCTGCACCAGATTGAAGCACCTTTTCTTTCTTTTGTTTTGATCTATCAAGCCAACATCTTCAACACCCCCTTAATTCTGACTTCTTATAAATGTTTCTCAATGCTGAAGTCAGAAATTGCAAACTCTGTGAACCTAACGCTTTAGTAAACAAATCTGCCACTTGGTATTAAGTTTTAAAGGGCAATGGTTTAATCACTACTTCTTGAAACTTATCCCTGACCACATGGCAATCCACTTCTGTATGTTTAGTCCTCTCATGAAAGACTGGATTTTCCACTCTATAGATGTCACTCTTGTTGTCACAAAATAATTCCATAGGTTGTTTTTGTTCTACTCCCAGATCTTTTAACAAATAAAGTAACCACTATATTTCACAAGTTGCTGCAGCAAGTGATCTATATTCAACTTCTGAAGAGGATCTAGACACAGTAATCTGCTTTTTAGATTTCTAAGGCACCAAAGCATTGCCAAAGAACATACAATACCTTGTGACAGATCTTCTGGTCTCAGTGCATCCACCCCAATCTGAGTCTGCATAAGCTTTGAGCAATTTCGATCATGTACTAGGGAACAACAAACCTTGACCAGGATTTCCTTTCAAGTATCTCAACAATCTGTAAACAGCTTTCATATGTAATTCTGTAGGAGTGTCCAAAAATCGACTCAACTGTTGAACACTATATGAAATGTCAGGCCTAGTGATAGTGAGATATAACAACTTCTTAATAATTCTTCTATAACAAGACACATCTGAAATTAATGGTGAATCATTGTGTTCTAATTTCAGATTTTGTTCTTTAGGAGTCAATGTAGGTTTAGCAGCTAGGAATCCTGTTTCTTCTAGTAGCTCAATTGTGTACTTCTTTTGGCAAATCATATTCCCCTCCTGAGACCTTGCCACATCAAGGCCTATAAAGTACCTGAGAATTCCTAAATCTTTAATCTGAAATGTGGAGTATAAGTGCTGCTTAAGTTGCTGTATCTGAGATAAAGAATCACTTGCCACAATAATATCATCAACATAAATGAGTAAAACTATAAAAGAATCTGGAGATCTTTTTGTAAACAAAGTGTAATCATTTTTAGATTGTTGGAACCCTTGAGACAACAGACACAATGTAAGCTTCTCATTCCACTGTCTGCTTACCTGTTTAAGACCATAAATAGATTTTTGAAGCTTACAGACATCATTAAGAACAGATGACTGGACTCCTGGTGGTAAATCCATTTAAATCTCCTGATATAAGTCACCATGAAGAAAGACATTATTGATGTCTAATTGATGCACATGCCAATGATTCACAGAAGCTAAAGCAAGAAGGAGACGCACATAGGCCATTTTTGCCGCAGGAGAGAAAGTATCAGCATAGTCTATACTTGGCTGTTGAGTGTACCCTTTTGCCACAAATATTGCCTTAGATCTCTCTATTGAACCATCAGCGTTTCTTTTTTTACTTTATAGACCCATTTACATCCAATGGGTTGTTTACAAGTGGCAAGGGAATAATGCTCCAGGTATTAGTGGCTTGCAGTGCTGCTAACTCTACCTGCATTGCCTGTTGCCAGGCTACTGAGGAAGCTACCTATTGATATGTTACAGGTTCATGTTCAGTACTTATATTAAGAATGTAGAGCCTGTATTCAGGAGTCAAAGCATCAAGGGAGTGATAACACTGAATAGAGTAAAACAAATAAGCTGATGGAAATGGTTGACAAGATGAAGAAGATGAATGACTGAGATTACAACAGTAATCCTGCAAGTAGGATGGAGCATGTCTTGGTCTGGTAGGTCTATGATCAGTAGGCTCATATGATGGCAATGCAGAAGATGATACTGGAGGTAAATGGACCTATAACTGTGTGATCGGTATCTGACCAGAAGGAAAAAAATGAGGATCATCATGTGATGCAGAGGGTGAGGATGAAGTTGAAGGTACTGATGACACAGGAGATGACTCAATACCATCTGAATGTATAGGATCAGGTGTAGAAGGTAGCGTATGTAAAGGATGCAACTGTGGAGGAGTTTGATATGAAGTTGATGGATTATCGATCATGCCAGAAGCCGTTGGCACTGATGCTGCTGGCAAGGAAGTACCATCAGAAAAAAGAAAAGAGTTCTAATGAAACAATACATCTCTAGATATAATAACAGATTTATCATCTATTTTCTGAAGAATATATACCTTCATATTCATAGGTATTCCAAGGAAAATACAAGGCATAGATATAGGTGCAAACTTGGCCTTATGAGGAGTATTATCACATGCAAAGGCCAAGCATCCAAATACTTTGAGATGATCATAGGTAGGTTGTACTTGATGCAGAATTTCATAAGAAGTTTTATGTTTAAGTACAGGTGATATTATCAAATTTATCAAGTATGTAGCATGTTGGAGATAGAAACCCCAGTAAGTAATGGGTAATGCAGCATGAAACCTGAGTGCTCTAGCCACAACAAGAAGATGCTGATTTTTTCTTTCTACTATCCTATTCTGTTGAGGAGTGTCATTACATGTAGTATGATGAATAACACCATGTTGCATATAAAACTCAAACATCTTAAATTCAAGCCCATTATCACTCCTAATAACCTTGACATTGGCATTAAACTGAGTAGAAGCATAATGAAAGAAACTTTGTAGAATTTCTCTAGCTTCAGATTTGGCTTTAAGAAGGTATATTCAGACATATCTTGAACAATCATCCACTACAGTCAAAAAATATTTTTGATTGTACAAAGTGGGATGTCTATAAGGACCACATATGTCCACATGTATGATATCAAAAGGTAACTTAGAAGCTATAATAGACACAGGAAAATGGGCCCTTTTTAATTTTGCCAAAGGACAAACTGTACAATTATTGTTTGGGCTAAATGATGGTATATCTGGAAGTAATCTATGTAATTCTTGAATTCTGGCTGATGAAGTATGTCCAAGCCTGGCATGCCACATATATGAATGGGAATCTAAGCTTGCTGAAGAAAGAACAAAAGGCTATACAGAAGGATTTGAGACTTCAGACTGTATAGGCATTGCTGGAATCATGCATGTAGTAGAGTCCATGATGCTTCCTAGATGAACAATCCTCCTCCTCAACAACTGGTCTTGAATAAAGCATCCAGAATCATGGAATGAATCAAGCAAATGAGGGGAGTCAGTAAGTTTACTCTAGGAAACAAGGTTGTAAGAAAACGAAGGGATATGTATCCTCTAGGACAAGTCCACAGTGTAGCTTAACCACTCCTTTATGGTTGCATCATCTGTGATATTATTTGGAAGCTTAATAGAGACATGATCAATGTAACAATAGGAATGAAACAAGTTCAAAGAGCAAGAAATATGGTTAGTGGCGCGTGAATCCAAGATCCATACACAATCAATAATAGTAGAACATTTACCTGCAGACATATCAACCCGTGCAGTCATGACATCACCTTGCAATTCCTTGCTTAGCTTGTTCCTGAAATAACATCATCAACATCTAACTATTTCAAAAGTTCAGTAAACTGCTTTGGTGTGAGAGAATGTGTAAACTGTGGAGGCAGACAAGGAGAAGCCTGAAATGTATGGTCACCATCATTATTCTGAGGCTTCTCTTCCATTGCCTCAGCCGCATTCACTTGGTTTCTGAATTTAAATCCAGGGGAAAATCCATATTTTCTATAACATCTGTCACTTGTATGCCCTATCATACCACAATGATTACATTGCAAACGTTTGTTTCCTTCTGATAGAATCTCCTATTTCCTCTCCTATAGGTTGGTCCCTGTCTTTTGTTTACATATGTATTGGCTACAAAACTTTCTTGATCATCACAGTTACTCATTAGATCTGTAGGAGCATTAGTAAAACTAGCTGGTGCATTGTTATTAGTAATCTTCCTTTCCAACTTCAAAGCCATTGCAAACATTGTTTTAATATCTGGCAATGGTGTCATCACAAACACCTGTGATCTAACTGGATCAAATTCTTCGTTTAATCCTTTGACAAATTTTATAACGTAGTCATTTTCAATGAACTCATTTACTTTCTTGGTAACATCACAGACACATCTAAGACAATCACACATTGGTATGGACCTTAAGGCCATTAACTCCTCCCATAGAACTTTCAATTTTGTGAAGTAGTCGTTCATATCGAGACTCTTGTTTTACAACATAAAATTCAGATAGTAAATCAGACAATCTAAATGGATCACCACTATCATATCTCATAGTCAAATCATTCCAGACATCCAAGGCACAATCATACTGCGTTATATTGTGTGCAATAGAAGGAGAAACACAATTCATGATCCAGGATTGGATCATAGTATTTACCTACCTCCAGGCTTGA
This sequence comes from Eustoma russellianum, assembly GCA_036186865.1. Classification (NCBI taxonomy): domain Eukaryota; kingdom Viridiplantae; phylum Streptophyta; class Magnoliopsida; order Gentianales; family Gentianaceae; genus Eustoma; species Eustoma russellianum. Next base: position 1,848,696 of record AP025057.1, on the reverse strand, counting down.
AACTAAGGATCATTTGGTGTAGGTTTAGGCATAGATCCATTAATAAAACATGTTTTGTTCTTCACCAGTAACGCCATTTGAAAAGTCCTGCTCCATGAGTGAAAATTATGCGGAGTGAGTGGTGGCTGAACTAGTACGATTGCTGGACTATTGTTTGGATGTAAGTAGTATGGATTATTCACTGGATTATCATCGAGTGTATGGTTGTTACGAGAACTAGAGAATGCTGCACTTGCATTTGCCATAATCAAAACTTCAGCTATGATCTATCGTATGCGAAGAAGAATTTGTACGAAACAAAATCAAATTGAGAAGAACAAAGAATCGATGATGAATCACCATAGCTCTGATACCATGTTAAAATTGCTTTAGAAACCGAATTCAATCATCAAAACAATGTAATCAGAAAGTATAACGAACAAAACTGCAAGACAAATTTTGAATATTGAAGAAAATGGCGCCAAGTGCGCAAGTTGAAGAAGAAGAAGGAAATGAAAGATATTTTCTGTTTTCTAACTTCTTCTGATATTTACAGCATCATCATGTATTTATACTAGACATAGAAACAAATAGAAGACAATTGTCACGTGAAAAATCTTCTCCGCTTGATGCAACAGTTGCGCACCAACTTTTACTTCAGCCACCAGCGTGCCAAGCGTGCCAGACGTGTCAATCGTTCCAAGCGTGCCAACTATCCTCTGCCTACGAGCTATCTTGCTGGTCACTCTTTATTCTAGCGTGGCACCTTCAGTTTGATATTAATTACTTTTCTACATGAATGCTGAGCTACACACTCCTTACATCAGATTGTCCCTACACTTTGATCTAATTATTAAAAGTGTGATTATACCAGATCACACCTCTGATCTCCATGCCATCTCCTGCACCAGATTGATGCACCTTTTCTTTCCTTTGTTTTGATCTATCAAGCCAACATCTTCAACAGCTTCATGGTCTTTAACCATTAGGAGGTATCAAAAAAATAAGTTTGTTGGGTTTACGTGACAATGATTAAAAAGTTTCTGGTGCACTAGATTCCTACATTTACACAGGGTATGAAAAAAAGGAACCGAATCGCTTTACGATTTGATGTAAATAGTCTTATCATATACTTTGTGCTCAATGATAAAAAAGTAAATATATTAATAGAATAATTACGAGGCCTGGATGCCATAGAGTACAGCGCGTCATTTGAGTTCACCGGCCAGACGGCAATTTTTCCTTTTTTATTGCTTTCCTTTTGTTTTGCACTTGGAGTTTGTAGCCACATTTGACTTGGCAAGCTCCTTAATCAAAGAAATAGTAGAATCATAACAGGGAGAATTTCATAAAAAGAATGCCAAAGACATCCATCTGAAATTACAGCTAGCCAATCTTTATCCAAATCCAACTCAATACTAGTTTATTCAAGAAATTTTGCATGTTATGGTTATATATAAAGGATATGCTGGTAAGAGTCTAAAACCCACAAACAAGCAATCAAAATCATATAAAACTTCGAAGTTTTCCCAGTCCCTTTGAAGCATTTCTTCTCAAGAAATGAAGAAATCAGCGATTTTGGTTGCTCTGGCGGCTCTGGCTTCGTCCTACCTTGCCTTCGCATTTGATCCTACACCGCTGCAAGATTTCTGCGTCGCTGATCTGACTAGCTCCGGTAATTTCTTTTTTTTTCTTTTGTTATGTTTAGTTTCCCTTTACAACAACAATATTACTCCATTGATTTAGAGATTTTCGTCTATAACAAATATAATAGGTCGGATGCACACAACAATACTCATGTGTTAAAATTCCTTTCTCAATAGGAAATCCTCCAATCCCTTTTGGAAAAACCTACGCGTTCGGCACAAAAACAACAACTTACATGAGACATATCTCATATAGGTTTTCCTGTGAGTGTATAAGTTTTTAATGGAGGAACATCTCTTTGAAGAAACCTGTCTTTCATGTATGTTTGTCCGTATGAACCAAAGAAATCCTCTTTCTTGGTGTAGCAACAACTGCTCGATTTTGCTAATGTTGTGTTGTATACTTGATTTACTTTCTTATTCGGCATTAACTTAAATGATAGTATACTGAATCCATCTGTCTGAATCTAATCAAATTGCAGCAAGAGTGAATGGACATGCCTGCAAAGATCCCAAGGATGTTAAAGCAGATGATTTCTTTTTCAGCGGACTACACATGGCCGGCAATACATCCAACTCCCTTGGGTTTGCACCTACTCTTGTGAACGCTGAGAAGCTGCCAGGTCTCAACACTCTGGGCATCTCTATTGCGCGTCTCGACTTCGGCCCATATGGAGTCAACCCACCACACACCCACCCCCGAGCCACTGAGATCCTCTTGGTTACTCAAGGCTCAATTGAAGTTGGCTTTGTCACTTCCAACCCTGAAAATCGCCACATCTCCAAGATCCTTAAGGAGGGAGACGTGTTCGTGTTCCCCGTTGGGCTCGTGCATTATCAGCGCAACGTGAACAATGAATGTGCGGCTGCTATTGTTGGATTGAGCAGCCAAAACCCTGGTGTTATTAGCATCCGTAAAGCTGTTTTTGCATCTGACCCCAAGATCAGTTCTGACGTTCTTTCCAAGGCATTCCAAATCGATACCAATGTCGTCAATGAGGTGCAATACAAGCTCTAAACCATCAACCGAGATCAGCAAAAAAAGTGCTATTGCATTTTCTGGTTGCCAGCCTTTTCTCTTTTCCGAAAGACAGAGCATGTCTCTTATAGCGCCCCGACCCGGACAGCGGAATCCGAATCGGTACACCCGTCGTAGCTTACTGAGAAGACTACAAGACGTCTCATCTCTCGAATACACATCATCACTGACGTAAGAGAAATAGGTGCAGAAACATGTATCTAATAAATCTCAACCATCAATTCAATGCATCAAATGATAATAACATCTCTAAGGGTAGTCACAGTAGTAACGAACTAATCCTCAAGTATATGAAAGAACTGAAATAAATAACAACTGTGCCATCTAGCTCCCAACATGTCTCTATATATTCCATTCAGCCCACTCGCCATCGTCTTCTATGAATATCATGTCGTAGCTAGGCTCATCTGCAATCACAAAGGTAGTACCCTTAGCGAAAAACGCTAGCAAGTAACCCGCTTATAAGACATACGGGATCAACACATGGCAAGACATGAGTAATATATAATTCAAGGGACTTGAGGGCACATGTCTTGTAATCTTTCAAATATAGAATTGAATAACGTAGTAAAGCAAGTATAACAATTTGTTCACATTTAACAATTCGTAGGCAATCAGGTACCACACACGTTCATACCACATTGACTCTCGTGATGCATGTCAAAAGATGCACTACCCTACACATTCACATATGCATGAACGCTTTCTCTTTCAAAACAGTGCAATGCATGTCACAATGTCCGGTCACTTCACATAACTTTATACCCTGTAACGCGCCCCGGCTTATATTTCCATCCCGGTTTACGTTACAGCCAACTTTATACCCTGTAATGCACCTCGGCTTATATTTCCATCCCGAGTAGCATTACAGACAACTTTATACCCTGTAACGCGCCCCGGCTTATATTTCCATCCCGGTTTACGTTACAGTCTTTTGTGCCCTACAATGCGCCCCGGCTTATATTTCCATCCCGGTTTACATTGCAGGTCACCTTCGCAAATCTGCGCCGTAGCACCTTTCTTTTCAAATCAATATGCAAATGCACGTGCCATGATGCAAGACTCCTCTCTTCATTCTCACTTCTCATTCTCGTATGCAAGTCACATCCATATTTCATGTACACATGCGCAAGTACAAGCAACACACAAGCTTTCACCGACTTACACATCATGACTTAGGCTTCAACCATCTCGTCAACACTTAGTCTTGACTCTAAGGTTCGTAACCTAAGGCAAGTATCCCTAACCATCCATCATTGAACTCTCAATCACCTCGTACATTCATCTCCTAACCCTTCTAAGTCATCCACGTTGAACTCCGATTCGAATACCCTTCAAGTTCTCCAAACTTGATTCACCATCTTAAGTCATGTTCCCAAGACTTAGACTTGTCATAATCAGGTCCTAAGAAGTCCCTAAGGTCACCCAAAGGATCCCCTAGCTTCCCTCTTTCTTCCCTTGCTTTCCCACAAAACTGGTTGACGTCATACCCTGACGTCGATTGATCGACGTACGTCATACCCTGACGTCGATCGATCGACGTCCATCTGAGGCACGTCGATCTCTCACTCAATCTACGTCGATCGATCGACGTTCATCTGAGGCACGTCGAACTCTCACCCATCCTACGTCGATCGATCTACGTCCTTCTGAGGCACGTCATACCCTCACTTGCTATACGTCGATCGATCGACGTACGTCATACCCTGACGTCGATCGATCGACGTCCCCCTTCCAGAACACCATTCTGCAATTTTCTGCAGAAACTGCAGAAATAACCCCCAATTCGACCCCAACTTCCTTCAAAACCATTCCAAGCCTATTTCCCACTATCAATTCATCCTAAAATCACCCAAGACAACATCTTTAGCATACGATTCACGGATTCAAGCCTAGCACTCCAAGTACTTATCAAATCAACCCAAAGATCAAATCTTTTCACTCTCCCCTCCCTTCAACCACCATCATCAACAAAGTAGGGTTCAAGGGATTGGGATTTACATGATCTCATATAAACAACAATCAACGAACCAGATTTCAACATATAATGGCCAAATCTCAAACCAAAACACATAGATCTCACAAGTAGATTCACATAGAGAAATTACTGCATGGTGATCCAAATTGATATCAAAATAGGCCCTTTCTCTTTCGCAAATCGTAAAAACTTATAAGTAGATTACTTGCCTTTGATTGCTTGAAGAAAGAAATGAAGAACGAATGGAGAACGGATCGAAGACCTTGAAGCTATCTTCTCTAGGGTTGGAAGGAGAGGAAATCGCCTATGGAATGAAGGGGGCGGCGTCTCTTCTGTTCTGTGAGGGGGAAAACTGACGCTTGTCAGTTAAATAAGGATTTAGGGAAAAGTTTGGAGTTTCTAAATTATATCCTATTTCCCTATTTATCTTAAAGGATAAATCCTAATATTTAATTCAAAATTAAATCCTCATTAATTTCAATATTTAAACCCTCAATTAATTCCCATTAATCCTATTATTTAACTCGTAATTAATTACGGTTGACCGTCATTAATCTCATTTAATTCCTTTTTTTTTATCTCTTAATTATTCTACGGAGGGTGCGGGGCGTAACATCTCTTGTGTGTTTTTATCTCAATATAATGAAGCTTGTTATTTTTTTTCTTTATTTCCAAGGATATCTTCTACGATTCTCGCATGAGAGAGTTCCACGTTGAAAATCTACACATTGCATTGACTTTCTACTGGTTGCAATTACTTCCTATTGTGTTATTATCATCTATGTTATGTGACATCAAATATGTTTTTCCCTTTATTTTTGGAGCATTTCTCGATTTGTACGTGCCAGCTTGTTTCGGCGCCATGTTAATCTTATGTATCGTTCTAATTTTATCGGATCTCTCCAAGAGACTTTTCACCATTGCTTTTATAGGTTCCAAATGTTAAAATCAAGAAGGGGTAAGCTGATTGTGCCTATTTTTTTAAGTTCCTTGATTCTTGTTATGCTATTCAATTTGTCGCAATTTTATAGTACACCATGTTGGAAGGAATACGGACAACCAAAGAATAAAAATCGGCCGAGACGTGATTAGGTGGTCACTGTTCTTAAAGCAATTTTGATTCTATCGATGAGCAAGATAGTCTTCAAGAAAATACTTTCCTGGATATAACGGCTTTCACTTTCTTTTCCTCTAAGAGAGAGACATTGAACTTGCTAATGGAAGTGGTTGATAGTGGAGGAAAAAAAGAAAAGTTGGAGGAAGAATAATGTTGAAATTTTCAGTATTTATTGTCTATATTTTAAGATAGCAAGACCTATTCTTTATAGACCTTGAGTTGTGTAAATACCATGTTGAAAACCCATTTCAGTAGATTAATTAACCTCAGTGTCAGTTGCATAACATTCATATATGAAGGGAGATGATTTATGGATCAAAAGTTGCAATTCAAAGTGAAAAGTCCTGTCTTTTGGTACATCGATCGATCAATGTCATCGATCGATGTCCACATCGATCGATCGATGTTGGACAGAGAGCTCCAACTTTGTACCCTGCCAAATCGATCCACTTGATTAATCTATGTTGGACAGAGAGCTTCAACTTTGTATCCATACTACATCGATCAATCGATGTGATCGATCTATGTCCAACAGAACACTCAATTTTGTTTCATCTTTCACTTGGTTTGATCCAACATATATATGGATCGATCCAAGTGATTTCTTACAAGTTCAAAGTGTTCAAATCATCTTCCGATCTACCAAACAACATCTTATATGCTTTTATATAAGTTTGGAGCAAATTTTAAAGTAGTTTAGACCAACTGTTCAGTTACTACTTTGTTTCGAAATTATTCTTGCAATTAATTAGAATAGTGAAAAATGAAATAACTAACCAAAATAGTTACAGGAGAGAGAACAAAGATTAAATCAAAAAAAATGATCATAAAATTTACCTATACATACTGTTAGAATATGTTAAGCTTTGATGATTCGTATAATTGACACTTTGAACGCCACATAAGGCGCCTAATGTGAAGTGTCTGAAAGTCAGTACACTTCGAACGCCTACATAAGATGCTTTATGTGAAGTGGTTGGACTCCAGTACACTTTGAACGCCTACATCAGGCGCTTCAAGTGAAGTGGTTGAAGTCCAGTACACTTCGAACGCCTACATTAGGCGCTTTATGTGTCTGTGTGTGAAACAATACACTTTGAATGCTTAACAAGGTGCTTCATGTGTATTACAAAGTCAAAAGAACTTTCCCTCCTAAAATGGGTACGTACATCAAGTTACTTTTTGCAAAAAGTCAGAATTACTTCGAACAAGTATGAAGGCTAAGATGAGGCGCTTCATGTGACTTCGAACGAGTTCTGTTTCCTACTTTAGGCGCTTGATGTTACATCGAACGCCTATTCAAAAACACATTAAGCGCTCCATGTCACATTGAACGCATGTTCAATAAACACTTAAGGTGCTTTATGTGACTTATGATACACATGTCTTATGCTATATTTTCTAACGTTACTTGACATTTTGTACCCTCCCTTTTAGTGCAATTTCATTGGTTCTCTCTCTCTTTGTTGGAGAAGTCATCTTTCCTCTTCAAGATTTCAACAAGAAGATTCTCCAAGAAGCTTGCATCCATCCAAGAGAAAATCTCCAATAAAGATGACATGACATCACAAGAGGACAAAGCCCATTATTGGCTTTGCAGGGATTTCAAAAGGCTGCAAATTTGAAGAAGGTTAAAACAAGGGTTTCATCTCTTCTACCTCCAACTTTCTACCATTCAAGCTCTCAAGTTTCTCTCAAAGCTCAAGCTCTCAAAATAGTTGCATTGTGATTTTACTTTATTTGTTTGACAGTTGTATTATAAAGAAGAAGAGTGTTCTTCTTGTTGAGTGAAGATTGTGAGAGGCTAAGTGTAGACTGTTGGTCAAGAAGCAAGGGTGCTTCTTGTTTAAGAAATCTAGACCTTGGAGGGTTAGTTGATAATGTGATGGTGCACTATACACCCTACAAAAATTCTTTGAGGACAAATAAGTTCTTTGGAGGCTAAACTTCTAGGGGTTAGTTTTCTTGGTTGTGGTCTAGGTGAGTTGCCTAGTCTTCTTTGTATTTGGATTTTGCTTTGATTGTTGTTTCCCCAAAGAAATAACAATCCTCCATTCGAAATCCTTCTTGTGAAAAATCAAGAAGGTAGAGGAGTAGAGTCATTTGACTTGAACCTTTATACATACTTGTGTTCTTTATTCTTCCGCAAAGTTTTATTCTTTTCAAGAACACATCCAAGTATTGGTTGCACTCAAAAACAAAAAATAACCAAGAAAATATTCATACTTGATGAACATACTATTCAACCCCCCTTCTAGTGTGTTCTAAGGGACCTAACAATTGGTATCAGAGAGAAATCTTGAGTATTTGAGTTCAAATAGCAAGATTTGATCTTTTAAGTATGGATCCCTTTAGCTTTGTTGATGCAAGTTCTTAAAGTGGTGACGGTTCAAGAAGAAGAAGACAAGAGTCACTACTCCCTTCTACCTCAAGTGAGCAAGTCAAAGTATCCATGTTTGACTCTCTATACTTCTCAAAAGACAAGAAAGTCATCAATCTAAAGAAGAAGACTTTACAAGCAGAGATAACTCATTGGGAAAATTTATTATCCGGGTCCGAGAGTGATGACGAGGAAAATGAGAATATAGCATTCACGGAGGTCACCGATGATGACCTTGACAAGGAGTTTTATTCTCTTATGGTCATCAAAGAAGACATAGAGGTATGCACTATATCCTCACATTATAGATTACAAGATGTTAAGGATGATTTAGTACAAGAAATTGACTTTTTAGAACTAAAATATAAGCGCGTCAAAAAGGATTTTAAAGCATGCATATATGAATACAATGACATGGTAGAAAATCATATTGCATTGCATCTTGAGCATGAGATTTTGCTAACAATGCATATGATTGCACTAAAGGAGAAGCATGATTTCATAAAATCATGCATCCCTCATAAAACCATTGAGAATAAGAATTCTCAAAAGAAAAGTGCAAACAAAACTAAGGTAGTCAAAGACGCATCTGCAACGAGCATGAAACCTAAGGTTAAATCTAGTGTGTTGTATGCGCCTAAAAAGAAAAAAACTAATGAACAAGCATCACACTTCAAGGAGTCTAATACTCCTTTGAAGAAGCAAAGGCACATGCCTAAGGGAAGGGCAAGTTCAACAAAGGTGTCAAAGCCTTTTGTTGAATCCGTGAAACAAAAATCTTATTGATGCCAAAGAAGGTTGTCTCTAAACGGGAATCACGGAATGTGCCTATCATAAGCATGATAATCATCATTATCCACACAAACACATTCCTACATGTTTTCATTGCAATAAAAAGGGTCATATAGAAAGAATGTGTAGAGCTAAAAATGATAAATACTCTCATTTACACATTCACATACCTACATGCTTTTATTGTAACAAAAAGGGTCATGTAGAAAAGGTATGTAGAGCTAAAAATAATAAGAATCTTGTGTGAGTGCCCAAAGGTGAAGTGAAGGTAACTAACCTTCAAGGACCCAAAATAAAAAGGGTACCAGTTTCATATGCTTCATTTGCAGGCCCTAGTTCTAGATGGAGAAACCGACGACAAAATCGTCAAATGGGTCGTGGACAGTGGGTGTTCTAACCATATGATGGGAGACAAAAGTCTCTTCCATAGACTCACTATGCAAGATGGAGGAGTTGTCCACTTTGGAGGTAGCAAAGACCAAATCAAAGGACATGGTATTGTAGATAACAATTCCTTCTCTCTTAGTGATGTTCTATATGTAGTAGGACTAAAGTTTAACTTGATAAGTTTCAGTCAACTATGTGATGCTAATTATGAAGTTTTGTTTTTAAAAACAAAGTGTGTTGTGAAAAATGATAATACTATCTTATTTGAGGCTTTGAGATTCAAAAACATTTACAAAATTAGCATCAATGATTTGGTTTCTCAAAATTTATCTTGCCTAGTTGATAAAAATGATTTGACGCAACTATGGCATAGACGTCTCGGACATGTTTGTTTCAAAACGTTTAAATTTATTTGCGAAAACAATAAGGTCCAAGGCCTTCCGAAAATGAGTTTCGAAAACCATGACTTATGTGACACTTGTCAAAAGGCAAAGCTTGTGAAAACAAGCTTTAAACCAAAAACAAATATATCCACCTCCAAACCCCTACAATTACTACATATGGATTTGTATGGGGATGATGGAACAAAGAGTTTGGGTAAAAAACATTATACCTTCGTGGTAGTTGATGACTATACTCGTTATATGTGAGTGATGTTTCTTGCTAAGTAAAATGATGCATGTAGTGAGTTCATGAATTTAAGTAGACGATTAGAAAATCACATGTGTGACACCATTAAAACCATCCGTAGTGATCGTGGTGGTGAGTTTGATGGTGAGTTTGAAAGGTTTTGTGAATCCAAAGGATACTCACATGATCTTTCGGCACCTAGAACTCCACAACAAAATAGTGTAGCCGAACGAAAGAATAGAACTCTACAAGAAATGTGTAGAGCAATGTTAAATGAGTTTGGTTTGCCCAAGTACTTTTGGGCCGAAGCGGTAAATGCCGCTTGCCATTTGATTAGTCGTGTATATTTGAGACTATACCTAAATATGACACCTTATGAGCTTTGCAATGGTAAAGTTCCTAATATTGGGTATTTCAAAGTGTTTGGTTGCAAGTGTTTCATACTTAACACCATGGACACTTAGGACAAACTTGACCTCAAAGCGGATGAAGGTATATTTTTAGGTTATTCCTCAAATAGTAATGCATTTCGTGTTTTCAACAAAAGGAGTCAAAAGGTGGAAGAATCAATCCATGTTAAGTTTAATGAGTCACTTAATGACGAACCTAAACTTAATAAGGATTGTGAAGAAAATGAAGATATAACTCCTCAAGAAGAAATTCTTGAGGACATTCCAACGGTTGCTTATCAATAAGAGATTGTTGATAAGCCTCCAAATGGGAACATCTTCATTGACTTGAGAGTAGAACCTATTGAAAGTACTCCTCCACCTAGTGTGCATGAACTTATTGAGTCAAATAGAAACGTTTCTCATACTCATCTTGTTGATACACAAAATGTTGAATATGCATCTAATATTCCGGAATTTGAGAATCATCTAAATGATGAAGATACTTCACTTCCGGAAAGTGATCATGAGGAAGTTGGAGGAGATGTCTCCAACCTTCCTAGATCATTCAAGCATAAGAGTTCTCACCCACACGAGTTAGTCATAGGTGATTTAAATAGGGGTATCACCACACGAAGGCAATATAGAGAGAATGCATTTGTCTCTTTTATAGAGCCTAAGAATGTCAAAGATGCACTTCTTGATGAAAAGTGGATCTTGGCTATGCAAGAAGAGTTAAACCAATATGAAAGAAGTGATGTTTGCGAGTTGGTTCCCAAACCACTTGATCGTCCCATTATTGGCGCAAAATGGACATTCCGTAACAAGATGGATGATCAAGGAAATGTCACTAGAAACAAAGCTAGATTAGTTGCTCAAGGATACGTCAAGAGGAAGGTATTGATTTGATGAGACATTTGCACCCGTAGCACGGCTTGAAGCCATTAGAATGTTATTAGCATATGCTTGCTATAGAGATTTTAAACTTTACCAAATGGATGCTAAATCCGCCTTCTTGAGTGGTGTAATTCAAGAAGAAGTGCATGTTGCACAACCTCCCGGGTTTGAATGTCATGATTCACCACATCATGTTTTCAAACTTAAAAAGGCTCTTTATGGCCTTAAACAAGCTCCAAGAGCTTGGTACGAGATGTTAAGTACTTTTCTTCTTAATAATGGATTCTCAAGGGGTAGAGTTGACACTACTTTGTTTATAAAAGAACAAGGTAAAAGTTAATTAATTGTACAAGTATATGTTGATGATATTATTTTTTATGCTACTAACAATTGTCTTTGTGAGCAATTTGCTAGCTTAATGCAAGGTGAATTCGAAATGAGCATGATGGGAGAGCTAAACTACTTTCTTGGACTACAAATCAAGCAAACTGAAGAAGGAGTGTACATCTCTCAAACTAAATACACAAGGGACTTGCTCAAAAAGTACAACTTTAGTGAAGGTAGAGAAGTAAACACACCAATGAGCACAAGTGCCAAGATTGACAAGGATGAGAAAGGAAAGCTTGTCGATGTAACCTTGTATCGTGACATTATAGGTAGTCTACTTTATTTGACTGCGAGTAGACCCGATATTTTACATGAAGTGTGCTTATGTTTTAGATTTCAAAGTGATCCTAGGGAAATGCATCTAATTGCGGTAAAACGTATTCTTAGATACCTTAGATGTACTTTGAAATTTGGGCTATTTTATCCTAAAAATGCATGTTTTGATTTAAGGGGATATTGTGACTCCGATTATGTGAGGAGTCTTGTTGATAGAAAGATCACATCCGGGACTTGTTAATTTCTTAGTGATTATCTTGCTTCTTGGTTCTCTAAGCAACAAAATAGCGTTTCTCTTTCTACGGCGGAATCCGAATATGTGTCGGCCGTCTCTTCTTGTGCACAATTGTTATGGATGATAAACACGTTAAATGATTATAACATTCACTTCTCCAAAGTGTCCATTTTGTGTGATAACACATCTGCTATCAATATTGCACAAAATCCGATCCAACATAGTCGGACTAAGCACATTAAAGTGAGATATCATTTCATCCGTGATTGTATACAAAAGAACTCGGTCAGTGTGGAATTTGTTCTAACATGTGACCAATTAGCAGACATATTCACGAAACCCTTGCCTAGTGATGTTTTTGCATCTATAAGAAGCAGGTTGATGTTGCTTAACATGGGCTGATAATAACCCATGTTAAGTTTTGAGCAAGAAAATTTTCAAAATATTCAAGGTCAGAATACATGAGGCGCTTTATTACATTTAGTCCAGACGTTCAATGTCACATTAAGCGCCCTATGCTAAGGATGTCACTCGTTGGATGTGACATCAGGCGCTTTATGTCTCTCAATACATGCGTTTGAAGTGGATTTAAGCGCTTCATCTAAAACGGTTCACTCGTTCAAAGTGACATTAAGCGCTTAATCCACTCATCCACAACCGTTCCAAGTGACTTCAAGCGCTTCATCCAAGTTTATGAAGTCGTTCGAAGTCACATTAGACGCCTAAACCCTAAATCTTCACAGTCAATCCACGCGTCCCTTCAGTTCTTCGCACAATCAATAGATATCAACTCCGCCACCATTCTTTCCCCTCTTCCCAAGCCATAAATCCAACATTTCCCCACTCTTCTCCCATTTCCCAAACGTTTTCCTCATATTCCTCCTCCACTTAATCTTATTCCTCTAACTCTTCACCTTCCACCATAACTCTCCATCACTCCCACTCTTCCATTCTCTTTTAACCGCTGTCTTTTCCTCTTCTCTTTTATTCCTTTAAATTTCATTCCTCTCTTCCACTCCTCTCACAAAACTTCCAACACTCTCCTCACTTCTACTCTCAAAACTTCAGTCATATACTCAAAATGGCGTCTGCTGGACCATCGAGAAATGTCCCCACCGGCCATAGAAGAAAGAGACCTGCTGGGATTGGCGAACCAAACGAGCTTAAAGCCATCCGGAAAGCCCTCACCAAGGAGAATTTTACATGGATGAAGAGAAAATTTGATAAAGATGCTACTCAATCCCCTCACCACACTTCCATATGTATTCATCTTTCTCTACACTCCCACATTCTTTATGAAGAATGAAAGAGCAAAAATAGGCTAGTGGTGCCATTAAAATTGGTTCAAATTTAGGACTTTACAGAAGCCCACATTGCGAACCAAGTCATTGTCTTTCTTGAAAAACAAGGATAGACTAATCTGTGGTTAAGATTAGATATGAAATCCAACTCCAAAACTCTTACCCGCAAGTTCTATGCAAATGTGTGGATTACCCCTGCCACTGAAACCTCATCTTTCTCGTTAAACACTGTGACAAATGGTACCCCCCTCAGTTTTCCTATCCAGGGCATATGTACCATCTTAGACGTAAGGAATGAAGGATTACGTGATTTTCTGTTCGATTGGAGTGACAAATATGGTATTAGTGAACAAGATGTCAAATTCAATCTTAAGTATTTTCCAACAAAAAAAACTCATAATATGCCATTAGTAAATCGAATTTTGCTTGCTGTTGTCACAAACTGTGTGAATAGGAAAGCCACTAGAAATCCAAGCAATATGGATTTCTATTTTACTTACCGTATTCTACAAGGAACACAGTTGAATTTTGGATGGATTCTGGTTGAAGTCATGATGGCTGCCCTTAGAAAGGGATCAAAAGCTTTGCCCTATGCAAACATTGTAACAATACTAATAAAATCCAAGGGCATCAGGATTTCTGAAGGATCCCTGACTACCGTGGACAACATTGATTTTTATGACAATTTCAACATTGCTCAGGCCATTGACTCTCAACGTCTCAAGAGTACTCTCCATCCTAACATTGCTGATGAAGTGGATGAAGGTCCTCAAGATGGAGAAGATAACAGCAATGAAGCAGAGTTACTTGCGGATCTAGTCGTTAGAGCAAACTATTGAACAATTGAAAATTAAGGATGCCCGAAATGATTATCGGTTTGGGGCTCTCAAGGCAGCCATTCTCAGTCAATACCCTTGGGCTTACATTCCTCCCAATTTTGGTGATTTAAGGGGAGAATATGCTGCTATAACTGCTGGAACTGCTGGGGCTGGAGGTGCAAAGTTGGAAGTTGGTGAACAAGCTAGCGGAAGTGGTCAGCAAATGAGTGGCTTTGCAGAGTTTGCAACAAGTGGTTTTGGTTTTGGTGATTTTACTCCCAGAGCAAGTGGTGCTGGAGCTTGAAATGATCAAATGAATGATTAAAAATGACGGCTAACTAATTGTTGTTCTATTCATTCTTCTTAAGTGTCTTACAAATTGGTACTGATGGCTGATGAATTATTGCTTCTACTTTCCGTATGTCTCTTAGAAATTGGAACACAAATTTCTTGAATTATGATGATGCATTTTTTTAACCCTGATGAAAAGTTTTGTTATACATGACAAATTTTGATTCTTTGTTTCTCCTCTATAGGATTAAGTTAGGCATCAAGTAAGGGGGAGCATAGGTTAAGAGGGAGCTAACTTTGAAAAGTTATGCACATTGTGAAATCATCAAAAAGAGAGAGAATGTTAGAATATGTTAAGTTTTGATGATTTGCACAATTGACACTTTGAACGCCACATAAGGTGCCTAATGTGAAGTGTCTAAAAGTCAGTACACTTCGAATGCCTACATCACATAAGGCACTTTATGTGAAGTGGTTGGACTCCAGTACACTTCGAAAGCCTACATCAGGCGCTTCAAGTGAAGTTGTTGAAGTTCAGTACACTTTGAACGCCTACATTAGGCGCTTCATATGTCTGTGTGTGAAACAGTACACTTTGAACGCTTAACAAGGCGCTTCAAGTGTATTACAAAGTCAAAAGAACTTTTCCCTCCAAAATGGGCACGTACATCAAGTTACTTTTTGGAAAAGTCAGAATTACTTCGAACAAGTATGAAGGTTAAGATGAGGCGCTTCATGTTACTTCGAACGAGTTCTGTTGCCTACTTTAGGCGATTGATGTTACATCGAATGCCTATTCAAAAACACATTAAGCGCTCCATGTCACATTGAACGCATGTTCAATAAAAACTTAAGGCGCTTTATGTGACTTATGATACACATGTCTTATGCTATATTTTCTATGGCATTTTGTACCCTCCCTTTTAGTGCAATTTCATAGGTTCTCTCTCTTTGTTGGAGAAGCCATCTTTCCTCTTCAAGCTTTCAACAAGAAGATTCTCCAAGAAGCTTGCATCCATCCAAGAGAAGATCTCCAATGAAGATGACATGACATCACATGAGGACAAAACCCATTATTGGCTCTGCAGGGATTTCAAAAGGCTGCAAATTTGAAGAAGGTTAAAACAAGGGTTTCATCTCTTCTACCTCCAACTTTCTACCATTCAAGCTCTCAAGTTTCTCTCAAAGCTCAAGCTCTCAAAATAGTTGTATTGTGATTTTACTTTATTTGTGAGAGTTGTATTGTAAAGAAGAAGAGTGTTCTTCTTGTTGAGTGAAGATTGTGAGAGGCTAAGTGTAGACTGTTGGTCAAGAAGCAAGGGTGCTTCTTGTTTAAGAAATCTAGACCTTGGAGGGTTAGTTGATAATGTGATGGTGCACTATACTCCCTACAAGAATTCTTTGAGGACAAATAAGTTCTTTGGAGACTAAACTTCTAGGGGTTAGTTTTCTTGGTTGTGGTCTAGGCGAGTTGCCTAGTCTTCTTTGTATTTGGATTTTGCTTTGATTGTTGTTTCCCCAAAGAAATAACAATCCTCCATTCGAAATCCTTCTTGTGAAAAATCAAGAAGGTAGAGGAGTAGAGTCATTTGACTTGAACCTTTATACATACTTGTGTTCTTTATTCTTCCGCAAAGTTTTATTCTTTTCAAGAACACATCCAAGTATTGGTTGTAATCAAAAACAAAAAATAACCAAGAAAATATCCATACTTGATGAACAAACTATTCAATCCCCCTTCTAATGTGTTCTAAGGGACCTAACACATACATTTTCTCTCTCTTATTTGAAATAGAGTAACCACTTGTAACTTCTATATGATTATTTCATTGGATTTCTTAATATTGAAATGAGCAATTACCCTTCTACACTTGCAGTTAAAAATTTATTTATTTTATCCTTACATCTCAAATCTTCAACAACATAGCAAGAATATCTCCATCTGACAAATGTATTGTCCCCTATAGACCACAATAGTGCAAAGGTTGTAGTAAAGAAGTCCCTACGCTCTAAGAAACTTCCCTTGTATATTTGACTTTTTCAAAAACCATTATATGAATGTGATACTTTTACAAACTCTCTCTTTAATGTCAAAATCCATGATCTGCTGTTCTATGAAGATAACGACAATGTGAACTCAAAAGTGGTTCATAAATTTAATTATTTATTTATTTCTTTATCTGTGGAAATTATAAAATGGAATTTTTAAAAACACTGAATCTAGACCTATGAATATTGTGAGTTCAACGTTAACAACTAAATGTGTAATTGAGCAGGAAGCAAAGCGGCCGAAAGTTGGAAAAATATTTCTGTATTTCTTCTTGATTTTCATTTCAACATACAATTTATCTTATACGATGTTTGTATATCTATACAAGGAAACTAATCACTAAATCTCCTATAGCAATCAATCTTGTTAATTACAATATACACGTTTCTTATTATGTGCAGTCTTGATTAGAATATTTCCTTGATTTGATTCCATAATCACAGGGATTGCTAACACTCCCCCTCGAGTTGAACAGTAGGATCCACAACGTTCAACTTGCACAAGATAGCCTCAAACGACCTTCCATTGACTGTCTTAGTTAACACCTCTGTCAACTGGTCTTCTGACCGAACAAACGGTAGATCAATAATCCCTCCTTCTAGTTTTTCTTTGATAAAGTGCCGGTCAATCTCTATATGCTTGGTTCGATCATGCTGTACTGGATTCTCAGCTATACTGATTGAGGCTTTGTTATCACATAGCAGCGGAGTAGGCAAACTGACTTGTAACCCAATATCTCTGAGTAACTTTTGGAGCCATAATATCTCAGTGGTTCCTTTTGCAATTCCTCGGAACTCTGCTTCAGCAATGGAAAGAGAAACCACCTTCTGCTTCTTGCTTCTCCAGGTTACAAGGTTACCACCTACAAGTGTAAAGTGTCCTGAGGTTGACTTCTGGCCTACCAAGTTTCTTGCCTAGTCAGCATCAGTGTATGCTTGAATCTCTAAGTGTCCATTATTGCGAAACACAATACCCCTCCTGGTATACGTTTTAGATACCGCAAGATACGCCTGACTGCATCTCTGTGATGTTCCTGGGGATTATACATAAACTGGCTAACTACACTTACCGCGTATGCAATGTCGGGCCGTGTGTGACAAGTAGATAAGCTTGCCTGCCAAACGTTGATATTGTCCTTTGTCTGCGGAGGGTGTGCCATCAGTCTCTTGCAGCTAATGATTCGGTGCCATCAGGGTATCACACGGTTTACAATCGAGCATTCCAACCTCAGTCAACAGGTCTAAGATTTACTTTCCCGGTGACATATAAATCCCAGTATCCGACCTTAAGATTTCAATGCCTAGAAAATACTTGAGTCCTCCAAGATCATTCATTTCAAATTTGGTGAATAGATGTTTCCGGAGCCGGATCATTTCTTCAGTATCATTTCCTATAATTATCATGTCATCCACATAGATAATCAAACACGTTACCGTACCGTTCCTTCATTTGATGAACAGCGTATGATCTGCGTTACTTTGGCAGTAACCATCTTGCTTCATGACCGTAGTAAATTTTTTGAACTAAGCTTGAGGAGATGATTTTAATCCATACAACACCCTTTTTAACATGCATACCTCCCTTGCCTTAAAACCTACAGAAAAAACAGAAGGAGGGTCCACATATACCTCTTCCTTCATGGCACCATATTAGGAAGACATCTTGCATAAAATTGATGAAGTGGCCAGTTCTGAGTTGATGCAATGGAGAATAATACTCTTATTGTATCGATACGTCCCATTGAGTGACTACAGTTATAGGTATTACCCCCTATGGCTAAGCGAGAGTCCCTCCTAAGCAGTACTCTCCAGAACGAGTACCTAAATCATCATCCAGGGAATAAATTTGTGGAAGGAGTGTCTAACTTGGCTAAATGATTATATGTCTCTGTGCTCAGAACATGTCCTAAAAACTATCGAAGAAGCTTAGACTCCACCAGCATGAAAAGAAGCTATGATAACTGAAATGCGAGCCTTAGGAAAAAAATAAAACGTTAGAAAAGTGTATTCTTCCTTCTGGAAAGAGACTTTCATTGGATGTCGTTGGGTATTTACTATCAAGTACAAAGCTTGCGGAAGTGTTGAAAGGTACAAGGCTTGTTTAGTGGCAAAAGAATATACGATTATTTAGAGACATTCTCTCATGTGGCCCGTAATCATACAATCAGAGTGTTATTTTCCATTGTAGAAACTCAGAATTGGCTTCTCCACCAGTTCAATGTCAAGAATGCTTTCCTACATGGTGAGTTGAAAGAAGAAATTCACCCCCTGCGGGATTCTCTGTAAGTTTAAATAAAAGAGAAATCTGCAAATTTAAAAGGGCCTTTTACAGACTAAAGCAATCTCCTTAAGCCTGGTTTGACAGATTTACTCGTAATGAAGCAAGGTGGCTAGCATCAAAATAATACATACCATACATTATTCGTTAAACGGAGAAAAGGTTTGGTAACATGTTTGATTATCGATGTAGATGACATGGTGATTATATGGGATGATACTGAGGAGATTGCTCGTCTCTGTAAGCATCTGTTCATTAAATTTGAAATGAAGAATCTCAGAGGTCTAAATTATTTTCCTAGGTATTAAAGTCTTGAGGTCAAAAGCTAGAATTTATATATCACAGTGAAAGTATATCTTGGATCTCCTTACTAAGGTTGGAATGCTCGATTGCAAACCTTGTAACACTCCTATAGTGGTAAACCATAAGTTGCAGATTGTTAATAGGGCAACTCCCGCGGATAAGGGACAGTATCAATGTTTGGTTGGTAAGTTGATCTATTTGTCACATACATGGTCCGACATTACTTTTGCAGTAAGTATGTTCAGTCGATTCATACACGGTCCCCAAGAACACCATATGGATGCATCATGCGTATCTTATACTATCTGAAATATACACCAGGTAGAGGCATTGTATTTCGTAATAATGGATATTTGAACATTCAAGCTTATATTGACGCTGACTGGGGAAGGAGCTTAGCAGATCGAAAGTTCACTTCAGGATATTTTACACTAGTAGGTGGTAACCATGTGACTTGGAGAGGTAAGAAACAAAAGGTACTTGCGTTGTTTGGTGCTAAGGCAGATTTCCGCAGAATTGTAAAATGAACTACTGAGGTACTACGAGTTCAAAAGTTGTTCAAAGATATTGGTTTACAGGTTAACCTGCCTACGCCACTGCTATGTGATAAAAAAGCTTCTATCAGCATATCTGAAAACCCAGTGCAACGCGATCAGACCAGGCATGTTGAAATCGATCGTCCTTTTATCAAAGAAAAGTTGGATGGAGGACTTGTTGAACTGCCTTTTGTTTAATCAAAGGACCAATTAGCAGACGTGATAACCAAAGTAATTAATGGAAGATCGTTTGAAGCCATCTTGTGTAAGTTGAACATTGTTGATCCCACAGTTCAACTTGAGGAAGAGTGTTAGCAATCCCTAATTGATAGCAATCCTTAATTGATTGTAATCCCATGAATATTGGGGTGTGTTAGAGCAATTGAAA
This sequence comes from Eustoma russellianum, assembly GCA_036186865.1. NCBI lineage: Eukaryota > Viridiplantae > Streptophyta > Magnoliopsida > Gentianales > Gentianaceae > Eustoma > Eustoma russellianum. The sequence continues at coordinate 1,828,600 of AP025057.1, read as the reverse complement.
GCCTCACTGTAGGATGAAAGAGGAGTAAAGGCAGGCCCAAACTGACATGGGATGAGCAGATTGGGCATGACTTACTAGAGTTGCACCTTTCTGAGGTCATGGTCCAGGATAGGAGTTCATGGAGGCATAGGATTAAGGTTAAGAAGGGATAGACATGATATAGGACACCTTAGAGCATACTTAGAGGATTAGATAATATTTACACTTTAATTTGACTTTGCATATTTTGTTTCGGTCCTTTTCTTTCAATTATTTGTGCATGTTTACCATTATGATTATTTTAATATTGGAAAACTGTTGTATATGTGTAATAAAATAGCTTCACTAATACATTTTTCTATTATTATGATATATGTGTACACATATAAATTTCCATTTCCAATGGAGTCAAGGACACACTCTTCCTTGACTCTAGAATATGAAGGAATAAAGCAAAATGACTCACTAAATAGGCTGCGCTTCTTATATTGTGAAGTAGCAGTTGATCGATACGCAATTTTCATTATGGGTCATCGGGAAACAATCTGTGTGTATTTCTAACGCATGGGTATGGTTGCGTACATCCGAACCCCCATACCTCGCCATAGGCGGGAGCCTCTAAGGCAATGGGATAATGTTGTTGTTGTTGTACACATATAGAACCGGGGGTCTCACTGGAAGCAAACTCTCTATCCCTTGGGATGGAGGTATTGTTTGCCTGCCTCTCACCCTCCCCAGACCATAACGATAGCTTGTGCTATCGTTGGGATATACTGGGTATGATTGATTGATTGAATATTGGGGTGTGTATACTTTAGATTAAGAAAGATTTTATTGTGATTGATTTTTAGACATTGAGTTACCATATACATGTACAGAAACAGTCCTATAATTTGACATGTATAGTATTATACAAATTCATTGAGATATATATGAAAAATTCTCCCTACAAGTGCCTATTTTCTGTTTACAGTTATTAGGATGGAGAAAGTTTATGCCAAAAAAGAAATTACAAAATTATTTCATGATTTCTTCTCCTGTCTAATCAGCAATGCACTTGGAACCTCTCCAATTTGTCTTTCAAGAAATGTATTCCTGTCTTAGTAAAAAGATTCAACACCTAACTCAAAGAAAATAATTTAATAGGCAGCATTAGAGTTGTTGGCCTTTAATGTCTATCTTTGGTGCCGAAAAAAAGAGATTGCATCGAACGGTCAAATTGTTTCAATAAGTATGCTACATAGAGGTCGGATATCCGACCTTAGATCAGTTGATACAGGTGGTAATTGTGCCGAAAATAACTAATAAGAATTTCAGTAATAAGGACTAGAACAGAAAGGACGGAGTGAAATATCATGGTGATGGTTGAGTCAATTACAACAACAACATTATCTCATTGTTTTAGAAGCTCCCGCTTATAGCGGGATATGAAGGGTCGGATATACGCAACCATACTTATGTGTTAGAAACAAACAGAGACTATTTTCCGATGACCCATAATAAAAATTGCGTCAAGCTGTGTCGATCAACTGCTACTTCACAACATAAGAAACAGACAATTTTGGATTTTGACTCACTTAATTGGGACTTCTTGAAATCAGTCCTATATGATCTAGGCTTCTCTATTTTTGTCAAATGGATTATAGAGTGTGTTTCTACAGCTTCATACTATGTTTCTATAAATGGTGCCACCTTTGGGTTTTTCAAAGGAAAAAGGGGTCTTCGTCAAGGGACCCCTTATCACCATTTCTGTTTGTCATTGCTATGAAATACCTATTTAGACTCCTAAGAAAACTTCATTGGGATAAAAATTTCTCTTTCCATCCAAAGTGTCAGGAGAACGTCATTACTCACCTCTTCTTTGCTGACTATTTGGTCATCTTTGCCAAAGCTGACAGTCTTTCACTTCAAATGATAATAGACAGGCTTTCCAATTTTGGGCATTGTTCTGGCCTCTTGCTAACTTTTCAAAATCCTACTTCTTTGTTGGGGGTGTGCAAAATTATTAGCCATTATAATCAATTACAGGTTTTACTCTAGGAACAATGTCATTCACGTACCTAGGTATCCTTGTGACAGGATATAGGCTGCAGATTTGTCATTACTCACCGTTCATATCCAAACTGCTGCGAAAAATAATACTTTGGAAGTCCTCTTCGTTATCCTATGCTGGCCGACTTCAGCTAATCAAATCTGTACTCCAAGGAGTACACTGTTTTTGGCTGAGTGCCCTTCCCATTACAGTTGCTTTCCTTGAGCAAATTAACGGAATTTGTTTGCACTTTCTATGGGGAAACATGGCTTCTGGGAATAGAAAAGCCTTAGTTGCTTGGAAACAAGTTTGCTTGACAAAAGTAGAAGGTGGTTTAGGGGTAATTAATCTTAAGTCTTAGGAACATTTCCTTACTAGCAAAGCACATCTGGGACTATCATATGAAAAAACACACGTTTTGTGTACAATGGATCAATCACATATACAAACTTTATGTTACCTTATGGACTAGGCCGTTTGCAAAATCGGATTCTCCACTCTTATAAAAGCTACTTCTAATCCGGGATACCTTAGTCCATTCACAAGGAAGCATTGAAAACACCCTTGGTCTTCTCCAACAGTGGGTTATTAATGGCATATTGCAATCCAAACTTGCTTATGAATTCTTTCGACTTAAAGGGCCAAAAGTCCATTGGGCTGGGTTTGTTTGGGACTCTATCCTAACACCCAAACACGCGTTCTGTCTTTGGCTTGCAGCCCTTGGAAAATTGCAAACTAAAGACAAAATGACTTTCATATAAGATCAGTCTTGTGCGCTATGCGGAACACTACTGAAACATTCAATCATCTACTGTTTCAATGTGCACTTGTGCTACAGGTTTGGCATTCGATAGCTATCTGGAATGACATGCCTACCAACCTCCCTAATCTAACCAGAACTTCAGCCTAGGCTAAAGTTAGATTGCGGAAAAAATCTCCTAGATTTAAGGCTGTAAAGATTTTTATTGCTGCACCAGTTTATTACATATGACAAGGCAGGAACAAGAAAATATTTGAATACTTTGCAATTATTCCAGCTGATGTAACTCGTCGTATTTGTACACACATGTATAGAGTAATGCATAGGTCATATCCCCATTTGTCCCCCTAGCGCTATAGTCAAGTACATATTATAGTCTTTTGATTTTTGATCTTCGGTAAGCACATAGCATGTTATGTGTGTACCCTATAGATACTTTTGTCATTTTCATGTAAATAGTGTCAGGCGGCCTGTTACCTTGACGTTCACCTTTTATTTCCTTTGGCTTTAATGGCAAGCAGCCTGTTGCTTCGCCATCTTTTGGCCATTGTACGGGTTCCATCCCATTACGATGCATTTTCGGATCAAGGTTCGTCTTGGTCCATTGGGTATACTATTTACATCGTTTCTCAAAACAAGCAGACAATTTAATGAGTCATTTTGCTTTATTCCATTATATTCTGAAATCAAATAAGAGTATGTCTTTGACTTTATTGAAAATAGAAATAGATGGTTGAGTCTATTGCAAGAGGCTAATAATCTCATGTGTCTATTCCTTATTTGTTAAAACTATTTATTGAAAGATAACTAATAGAATGTGTAATAGTGATTCTTCCACCATTTTAAAATTTTTCCTGTTCTACTTGTCTCGTTGAACAAATGCTTTCATTTGTTTTGCCGGTAGAATTTCAAAAGAACCTGAACTAGAATTGAAAGAAAAAAAATAAGTAAACAAACTAGCAAAAAACTATTCTATGAAGTTATCTGTATGTATGACAGTGCAATCTAGTAATTAGATATGCACATAAAGCGTTTCCGGTATACTAGCCTCCCGCGTTTGCGCAAGGTCCGGAAAAGAGTATGTAAACATTATTTGTCTTTTGGAAAGAAAAAAATAAGAACAAAACCAAGCTAACAGCCAAATCTCAATGATTCCAAATTTAATAATCAGCAGATCTCAATATCATCTTCAGAGCTTGGCCTGGATCTGATCCACTACATTGGAATCAACTTGGAATGCCTTGGCAAGAATGTCAGTGTTGATCCTGGGGTTAGATGCAAAAACAGCATTTGGAATGCTAATAACACCAGGGTTTTTGGCTGCTCAATCCAACAATTGCAACGGCACATTCATTATTCACGTTACGCTGATAATGAACAAGCCCAACAGGAAAAACGAACACATCGCCCTTCTGAATGATCTTAGAGATATGTCGATTTTCAGGGTTGGAAGTGACAAAGCCAACTTCAATTGAGCCTTCAGTAACTAGAAGGATCTCGGTGGCTCTGGGGTGAGTGTGTGGTGGGTTCACTCCATATGGGGCAAAGTCGAGACGTGCATTGGAGATGCCCTGGCAGCTTCTCAACGTTCACAAGAGTGGGTTAAACCCAAGTGGGTTAATTAGATGTGTTGCCGGTCATGTGTAGTCCGCTAAAGAAGAAATCAGCTGCTTCAACATCCTTGGGATCTTTGCGCATGACCATTCACTCTAGCTGCATTTTATTTAGATCCAAACATAAGATTCCGGTACATATATGTTCGATTTTAATTATTTGCTATGCAAAAAATAAACACATTGGTCCTTACAATATGGAAACGGCAATTATATAGATACATTTTAGCATGGATAGTTCGTCGTTAATTATGTGCACGGGGACATTGATTTCTGGACGAGTTTTACGGTGCTAAACTAGTACTAATGAACCAATCAGATAAAGAATAATTAATATTTGTCAAATAAATACATGTAAATTGAGAAGTCCGCCTTGATTATAATCTTATAAATAATAGGATTAATTCATTGACCACCTTAAAATTTGTCTAACATTTTAAATGATTTTTCATTTAAGTTCTTACGAGATAATTTATCCAAGAGGGGACATAGTTATTTTTCTCTTTTCTCTCCTTAAATTTTACTCCCTAAAAGTTTAATTTAACTGAGTTTCTTTCAATAGACTAAACCGAGAAGTAGCTCTATTATGCTTCAAGGGTAACTACTAGTATAAAACATAAACAAGTAACAGAAGATACATACTACACCTGGGAAGTACTAGTATAGAACATAAACAAGTAGCAGATAAATACTACACCTAGTAAGTACTAGTCTAAAACATAGACAAGTAACAAAAAAAAAAAAAACCACACAAGTAGGGTGGTTATGCTTAAAACCGATGGATCCACCTACTCTTGAAACGTTCTGAAATTACAGAGTACAATATATATCGAACAATAGAAACTTGAGAGACACGTAAATGGAGAAGATCCACACGGGGGATTATGAAAAACTTTGCATGATTAAACGATCCAAATTCAGATGGCATACAACAACAACATTACCCAATTGTCTTAGAGTCTCCCGCCTATAGCGGAGTATAGGGGGTCGGATATACGCAACCATACCCATGTGTTAGAAACACATAGAGATTGTTTCTCGAGGTTCCATAATGAAAATTGCCTGTTCGAAAAAATACTATGTTGGTGAGTAAGAAATCTTACCGGAACAAGTAAGATCTGCTACGCAAAAATCTTGCAATGGCGTCGGATCAGAGGCAAATGAGACGTTGCATGAAGTAAGAGCGAGAAGGGCGAAGAAAATCATTACATTTGCCATTTTTTGAAGAACGAAAAAGAATTTTGATGTGATTTATACCTGTTTGCTTGCTCTGTGTGAGCCTTTGGAAGGATTGTATTGATCATTATATACAGGTTTTGGTTGCAAATTTCTTACTAATTCTTATAACATGTTAAGTTTTGATGATTTGCACAATTGGTACTCAGAACGACTGATTAGGCGCCTCATGTGAAGTGGTTGAAGGTCAGTATACTTCGAACGCTTACATTAGGCGCTTCATGTGCCTTGGTTGGAATCAGTACACTTCGAACTCCTACATTAGGCGCTTCATGTGAAATGTCTGGACGCCCGAACACTTCGAACGCCTACATTAGGCGCTTCATGTGTACTACCAAGTCAAAAGTACTTTTTCCCCTAAAATGGACACGTACATCAAGCTACTTTCTGACAAAAGTCAGAACTACTTCGAACAAGCATGAAGGCTGAGATTAGGCGCTTCATGCTACCTCGAACGCCTCAATTGCCCACATAAGGCGCTTTATGTGACACCGAACGCCTGTTCAATTTCATATAAAGCGCTCCATGTCACATTGAACGCCTGTTCAATATACTGATTAGGCGCTTCATGTGACCAACGTTACAAAAGTCTTATGCTTTGCTTTCTGACATTATTTGACTCTTTGTACCCTCCTCTTTTAATGATATTTTCACAGGGTCCCTCTCATTCTTGAGTAAGTCAGGTTTCCTCTTCTAGCTTTCAACAAGAAGCTTCTCCAAGAAAGTTGCTACAAGCCAAAGGGATATCTTCAATGAAGAAGACATGCCATCACAAGAAGACAAAGCCCATTATTGGCTCTGCAGAGGTTTCAAACGGCAAAAAAATTCAAAGGAGGGTTTTATCTCATTATTCTCTAACTTTCTACCATTCAAGCTTTCAAGTTTCTCTCAAAGTTTCAAGCTCTCAAAATATCTGTAATCTTGTATATTTTACTTTATTATTGAGAGTTGTGTTGTAAAGGAAGAAGAAGAGTCTTCTTCTTAGTGAGTGAAGATTGTGAGAGGCTGTGTAGATTGTTGGTCAAGAAGCTAGGGTGCTTCTTGTTTGAGAAATCTAGACCTTGGAGGGTTAGTTGATAGTGTTGTGATGCACTATACTCCCTACAAGATTTCTTTGAGGGCAAAGAAGATCCTTGGAGGCTAGACTTCAAGGGGTTAGATTTCTTGGTTGTGGTCTAGGCGTATGGCCTAGTTGTTGGATTTTGTTTCTTTGATTGTTGTTTCCCTATCGAAATAACAATTCTCCTTTCAAAATCCTTCTTGTGAAAAATCAAGAAGGTAGAGGAGTAGAGTCATTTGACTTGAACCTCTATACATCTTTGTGTTCTTTAAGCTTCCACAAAGTCTTTATTCTTTTCAAGAACACACCCAAGTGTTGGTTGCACTCAAAAATGAAAAATATCCAAGAAAATATCCATACTTGGTGAACACACTATTCAACCCCCCCTTTTAGTGTGTTCTAAGGGACCTAACAATTGGTATCAGAGCGAAATCTTGAGTATTTGAGTTCAAATAGCAAGATTTGATCTTTAGAGTATGGATCCCTTTAGTTATGATGATGCTAGTTCCCCTAGTGGTGATGCCTCAAGAAGAAGGAGGCAAGAGAAACTTCTCCCTTCCATTTCTAGTGTCCATGTCAAGGTTTCTATGTTTGATCATCTCAACAACCCACTATGGAAATCAAACATGGAAACATATCTTAGTTCGTGTGGGTATCGTATATGGAGAGCTATCAAAAGGTTCCACCATTCCTTTTGATGTTGATGATCCTACTCCGGAAGAGGATTTGCAATTTACTATAAATAGCAAAGCTCTTGCTATTTTAAATAGCTCTCTTACCCCAAATGAGAGAGCTCAAATACAAGGAGTCCAATCCGCCCATGAAGCTTGGACTAGGTTGGAGATGATCCATGAAGGAATATCTCAAGTGAGGAAGGCCAAAAGAAGACAACTTATTAAACAATTCTACAACTTCAATGTCCCCAAAGGCGAGAAGATAGAGGAGTCTATCTAAAGATTCACCAAACTTGTCAACCTTCTCACTGCGGTTGGCAAAAAGATAGAGCAAGAGGATCTCAACCATTGCTTCCTAAATAGCTTAGGAAGAGAATGGAGCGCAAAGGTGACGGCCATCGAGGAGTCCAAAGATCTTGAAAATATTACTTTAGAAAATCACATTGCATTACAACTTGAGCATGATATATTTTTGACCATGCATGTGATTGCACTACAAGAGAAACATGATTTGATGAAATCATGTGCTCAAGCCCTTGATGAAAAGAAAACTGACTCAAGGGTAAGTGCTACAAAGGTAGACGTTGTTAAGGATGCATCTAGGCCAAATATGAAAGCTAAAATCAAACCTAGTGCCATGTATGCATCTAAGAAGGGAAAACAAAGGGAACAAACACAAGTTGTCAAGGAGTCTAAAACCTCCCTGAAGAAACAACGGCACATGCCTAAAGGGAAGGCAAACACACCAAAGGTGTCAAAACCTTTGGTTCAAGTCGTGAAACAAAAACCTTCTTTGATTCCAAAGAAGGTCGTTCCTAAAAAGGGATCATGAAAATTCTCACAAACATACTCCTACATGTTTTTACTGCAATAGGAAAGGTCATGTAGAAAGAGTATGTAGAGCTAAAAATAATAAGAATCTTGTGTGGATGCCGAAAGGCGAAATGAATGTAACTAACCTTCAAGGACCCAAAACAAAAAGGGTACCAATTTCATATGGTTCATTTGCAGGCCCTAGCACTCAATGGAGAAAGCGAAGACAAGAAGGTCAAATAGGTCGTGGACAGTGGGTGTTCCAACCATATGACGGGAGACAAAAGTCTCTTCCATAGGCTCACTATGCAAGATGGAGGAGTTGTCCACTTTGGAGGTAGCAAATGCCAAATCAAAGGACACGGTGTTGTGGGTAAGAATTCCTTCTCTCTTAGTGATGTCTTATATGTAGTAGGATTAAAATTTAACTTGATAAGTATCAGTTAACTATGTGATGCTAATTATGAGGTATCGTTTTTGAAAACAAAGTGTGTTGTGAAAAAGGATAATTCTATCTTATTTGAGGCTTTGCGTTTCAAAAATATTTACAAACTTAGTATCAATGATTTGGTTTCTCAAAGTGTATCTTGCCTAGTTGCTAAAAATGATTTGACGTAACTATGGCATAGACGTCTCGGACATGTTTGTTTCAAAACGTTTAAGTTTATTTGCGAAAACAATAAAGTCCGAGGCCTTCCAAAAATGAGTTTCGAGAACCATGACTTATGTGACACTTATCAAAAGGTAAAGCTTGTGAAAACAAGCTTTAAACCAAAGACAAACATATCCACCTCCAAACCCCTACAATTACTACATATGGATTTGTATGGGGATGTTGGAACAAAAAGTTTGGGTGGTAAACATTATACCTTCGTGGTAGTAGATGACTATACTCATTATACATGGGTGATGTTTCTTGCTAAGAAAAATGATGCATGTAGTGAGTTCATGAATTTAGGTAGACGATTGGAAAATCACGTGGGTGACACCATTAAAACCATCCGTAATGATCGCGGTGGTGAGTTTGATGGTGATTTTAAAAGGTTTTGTGAATCCAAAGGATACTCACATGACCGTTCGACACCTAGAACTCCACAACAAAATGGTGTGGCCGAACGAAAGAATAGAACTCCATAAGAAATGTGTAGAGCGATGTTAAATGAGTTCGGTTTGCCCAAATATTTTTGGGCCGAAGCGGTAAATGCCACTTTCCATGTGATTAATCGTGTATATTTGAGACCAAACCTAAATGTGACACCTTATGAGCTTTGGAATGGTAAAGTTCCCAACATTGGGTATTTCAAAGTGTTTGGTTGCAAGTGTTTCATGCTTAATACCAAGGACACTTTGGACAAACTTGACCTCAAAGCGGATGAATGTATCTTTTTAGGTTATGCCTCAAATAGTAAAGCATTTCGTGTTTTCAACAAAAGGAGTCAAAGGGTGGAAGAATCAATCCATGTTAAGTTTAATGAGACACTTAATGACAAACCTAAACTTAATGAGGATTGTGAAGAAAATGAAGATGTGACTCCTCAAGAGGAAATTCTTGAGGACATTCCAACGGTTGCTTGCCAACAAGAGATTGTTGATAAGTCCCCAAATGGAAACATCTTCATTGACTTGAGAGTAGAACCTATTGAAGGTACTCCTCCACCTTGTGTACATAAACTTAGTGAGTCAAATAGAAATATTTCTCATACTCATAGTGTTGATACGCAAAATGTAAAAAATGCATCGCGTGTTCCGGAAAATGAGAATCATTTGAGTGATGAAGTTTCGTCACTTCCGGAAAGTGATCATGAGGAAGTTGGAGGAGATGTCTCCAACCTTCCTAGATTAGTTAAGCATAAAAGTTCTCACCCACATGAGTTGGTCATAGGTGATTTGAATAGGGGTATCACCACACGAAGGCAATATAGAGAGAATGAATTTGTCTCTCTTATAGACCTAAAAATGTCAAAGATGCACTTCTTGATGAAAATTGGATCTTGGCTATGCAAGAAGAGTTAAACCAATTTTAGAGAAGTGATGTTTGGGAGTTGGTTCCCAAACCACATGATCATCCTATTATTGTTACGAAATGGGTATTTCGTAACAAGATGGATGATCAAGGGAATGTCACTAGAAACAAGGCTAGATTAGTTGCTCAAGGATATCGCCAAGAAGAAGGTATCGATTTTGATGAGACATTTGCACCCGTAGCACGGCTTGAAACTATTAGAATGTTATTGGCATATGCTTGTTATAGAGATTTTAAGCTTTACCAAATGGATGTTAAATCCGCCTTCTTGAATGGTGTTATTCAAGAAGAAATGTATGTTGCACAACCTCCCAGGTTTGAATGTCATGATTCACCGCATCATGTTTTCAAACTTAAAAAGGCTCTTTATGGCCTCAAACAAGCTCCAAGTGCATAGAACGAGAGGTTAAGTACCTTTCTTCTTAATAATGGACTCTCAAGGGGTAAAGTTGACACTAATTTGTTTATAAAAGAACAAGGAAGAAATCAATTAATTGTAAAAGTATATGTTAATGATATTATTTTTGGTGCTACTAACAATTGTCTTTGTGAGCAATTTGCTAGTTTAATGCAAGGTGAATTCGAGATGAGCATGATGGAAAAACTAAACTACTTCCTTGGATTACAAATCAAACAAACCGAAGATGGTGTGTATATTTCCCAAACCAAATACACAAAGAACTTGCTCAAGAAGTACAATTTTGGTGAAGGAAGAGAAGTAAACACACCAATGAGCACAAGTGCCAAGCTTGACAAGGATGAGAAAGGAAAGCATACCGAGGTAACCTTGTATCATGGCATTATAGGTAGTCTACTTTACTTAACTGCAAGTAGACCCGATATTTTACATGCAGTGTGTTTATGTGCTAGATTTCAAAGTGATCCTAGGAAAATGCATCTAATTGCGGTAAAACGTATTCTTAGATACCTTAGATGTACTTTGAAATTTGGGCTATTTCATCCTAAAAATGCATGTTTTGATTTAAGAGGATATTTTGACTCCGATTATGCGGGGAGTCTTGTTGATAGAAAGAGCACTTCCGGAACTTGTCAGGTTCTTGGAGATTGTCTTGTTTCTTGGTTTTCTAAGAAACAAAACAGTGTTTCTCTTTCTACGACGGAATCCGAATATGTGTCGGCCGCCTCTTGTTGTGCACAATTGTTATGGATGACCAACACTTTAAATGATTATAAAATTCACTTCTCCGAAGTGCCTATTTTGTGTGATAACACGTCTGCTATCAATATTGCACAAAATCCGTCCAACATAGTCGGACTAAGCACATTGAAGTGAGATATCATTTCATCCGTGACTGTGTACAAAAGAACTTGGTTAGTGTGGAATTTGTTCCTACACGTGACCAATTAGCAGACATATTCACGAAACCTTTACCTAGTGATGTATTTGCATCAATAAGAAGTAGGTTGGGGTTGCTCAACATGGGTTGATAATAACCCATCTTGCGTTTTGAGCAAGAAAATTTTCAAAATTTTCAAAGTCAGTATACATAAGACGCTTCATCACAGTTAGTTCAGGCGTTCAATGTAACATTAAGCGCCTGATGCTAAGGATGTCACTTGTTCGAAGTGATATCAGGCGCCCTATGTTCCTTAACACAAGCGTTCGAAGCTTGTTTGAGCGCTTCATCCAAAGTAGTTCACTTGTTTGAAGTGACATTAAGAGCTAAATCCAGTCATCCACAACCGTTCCAAGTGACTCAGGCGCTTTATCCTAGTTTCTGAAGTCGTTCGAAGTCACTTTAGGCGCCTAAACCCTAATTCTTCATTGTCAGTCCAGGCGTCTCTTCAGCTTTTTGCGCCAATTAATAAACATCAATTCCTGCCGCCATTCCTCTTTTCCACTTCTTCCCCACGTTTTCCCATTTTCCCACTTCCCCAACATCTAATCTTCTTCCTCTTCATCGGCCCTTCATCTTCCTCCATTATTCCACCACTTACTCCCACTCTCCCATCATCTTCCCACACCCAAAACTCTTCCTCTTCCCTCTCCTCTTTTAAATTCCATCCTTCTCTTCACTTCATCTCACTACATCCACTCTATTCACCCAAGTTCTTCTCTTCTCAAACCTTTAATCAAACTCTCTCTAATGGCATCCACAAGTCCATCTAAACGCCCCCGAAGCCAAAAACGCAAACAAACTGCAGGCGTTGTAGAACCACACGATCTCTATTCGTGAAAAGCTATCCAAGGAAAATTTTCCTTGGATAAAGAATTTTGATTCTGACATCAAAAAACCACATCATTATGCAGATAAAGGTGTTCATGTGTCTATATACTTCAATCTGCTTTATGAAGAATGGAGTAGCAACAACCGGCCTGTCATTCCACTCAAATTGCTTCGCCTCAGTGACTTAACTAAGACTAGCAATGAAGACCAGATCATCTCCTTGTTGGAACATCAAGGATGGACTTCTCTCTAGTCCAGACTTGACATGCAAAAGTTCTCCAGAGAACACACTAGGCTATTCTATGCCAACATGTGGGTTACCCCACAATCTGAGTCTCAAACGTGCTCCTTGCACACTGTTGTTGATGGTACACCCCTCAGCGTTTCTATACCAGAAATCTGTGAAGTTCTTAGAATAAGAAACAAGGGGCTGAGTGATTTTTCTGTATTTGACTGGAGTAGTAAATACGGAGTTCGTGAGCAGGACGTTAAATTCGATCTGGGGTATTCTCCCTCAGGAAAGACACAGAATATGCCTTTGGTGGACCGCGTTTTGCTGGCTGTGGTCACTTACTGCGTAAATGGCAAGTCGACTAGAAATCCAAGCAACATGGATTTCTATGTCACTTACCGCATCAAACATGAGACCCAGCTAAATCTTGCATAGATCATTGTAGAAGTCATGTTCGCTGCTCTCCGGAAAGGTTCCAAAGCTTTACCTTTTGCCAATATTGTTGCTATTCTGTTAAAGTCAAAAGGTATCGTCATTCCTGATGGTGAACTGACCCAAGTTGCTAAGACGGACTTCTATGATAGTTACAATATTGCTCAAGCCATCGATTCTCAACGACGGAAAGTCACTACCATTCCTGACATTGCTGATGAGGTTGATGAAGGACCTCAAGAAGATACAAGTGGTAGCAATTCGTCTTAGTTGCTATCACGAATAGCCTCACTTGAACAGACCATTCAACAATTGCAGCTTCGTGATGCTGAGCATGAAGCTTGGCATGCGCAAAATGAATTTCGCACGACAGCATTTAAAAATGATTTCATGCAAATCAGTCTGTGGGCTCTTCTCCCTGATTTTGATGATTTAGAGGGAGAAAGTGGTGGTGGTGGTGGTGGTGGTGGTGTCTGTGCGGCTAATGGCTCTGACAGTGTTGAAGGGTTCATGGGTGGATTCACTGATTTTGCAGCCAGTGGAGGATTTGGTTTTGGTGGATTCACACCTCCAAGTGGAGGTGCTGGTGGTGAAAATGTGTAATTTCTGTGTAATTCATTTTTTGTGAAAATTTCTGACTTGGGAGATAAATAGACTTGGTATTTTGTTATTTTCTAAATGATGTTTCCTATGTTAACTGTTACTTGCGTCATCATTTTTGGCTTATCGATTCCAAGTTATTTCTTTTGCACCAAGTGAGGGAGAGCATAGGTTAAGGGGGAGCTAATCTTGAAAAAGTTATACACGTTGTGAAATCATCAAAAAGAGAGAGAATGTTAGAACGTGTTAAGTTTTGATGATTTGCACAATTGGTACTTGGAACGAATGATTAGGTGCCTCATGTGAAGTGGTTGAAGGTCAGTATACTTCGAACGCTTACATTAGGCTCTTCATGTGCCTTGGTTGGAATCCAGTACACTTCGAACGCCTACACTAGGCGCTTCATGTGAAGTGTCTGGACGCCCGAACACTTCGAACGCCTACATTAGGTGCTTCATGTGTCTTGGGAAAAAGCAGTACACTTTGAACTCCTACATTAGGCGTTTCATATGTACTACCAAGTCAAAAGTACTTTTTCCCCCAAAATGGACACGTACATCAAGCTACTTTCTGACAAATGTCAGAACTACTTCAAACAAGCATGAAGGTTGAGATTAGGCGCTTCATACTACTTCGAACGCCTCAATTGCCCACATAAGGCACTTTATGTGACATCGAACGCCTGTTCAATTTCATATAAAGCGCTCCATGTCACATTGAACGCCTGTTCAATATATTGATTAGGCGCTTCATGTGACCAACGTTACAAAAGTCTTATACTTTACTTTCTGACATTATTTGACTCTTTGTACCCTCCTCTTTTAGTGATATTTTCACAGGGTCCCTCTCATTCTTGAGGAAGTCAGATTTTCTCTTCTAGCTTTCAACAAGAAGCTTCTCCAAGAAAGTTGCTACAAGCCAAAGGGAGATCTTCAATGAAGAAGACATGCCATCACAAGAAGACAAAGCCCATTATTGGCTCTGCAGAGGTTTCAAACGGGCAGAAAAATTCAAAGGAGATAAAACAAGGGTTTTATCTCATTCTTCTCTAACTTTCTACCATTCAAGCTTTCAAGTTTCTCTCAAAGTTTCAAGCTCTCAAAATATTTGTAATCTTGTATATTTTACTTTATTATTGAGAGTTGTGTTGTAAAGGAAGAAGAAGAGTCTTCTTCTTAGTGAGTGAAGATTGTGAAAGGCTGTGTAGATTGTTGGTCAAGAAGCTAGGGTGCTTCTTGTTTGAGAAATCTAGACCTTGGAGGGTTAATTGATAGTGTTGTGGTGCACTATACTCCCTACAAGATTTCTTTGAGGGCAAAAATGATCTTTGGAGGCTAGACTTCAAGGGGTTAGATTTCTTGGTTGTGGTCTAGGCTTGTGGCCTAGTTATTTGTTGGATTTAGTTTCTTTGATTGTTGTTTCTCTATGGAAATAATAACCCCCTCTCAAAATCCTTCTTGTGAAAAATCAAGAATATAGAGGAGTAGAGTCATTTGACTTGAATCTCTATACATCTTTGTGTTCTTTAAGCTTCCGCAAAGTCTTTATTCTTTTCAAGAATACACCCAAGTGTTGTTTGCATTCAAAAACGAAAAATGTCCAAGAAAATATCAATACTTGATGAACACACTATTCAACCCCCTTCTAGAGTTTTTAAAGGACCTAACACTAATTAGCCATTATTTTATTTTGCCGACTTTAGCAGGCTATCAGTGGGTTTTGAAAAGGTCTCATAAAGCAAGTCAAATATCACGCTCATTATCTTCCATCTTGTTTGAAGTGTTTGGTTAAAATTATTCCATTTTTCGTCTCTTGACCTATAGAGTTACGTATTATTGTGTATAAACAGATCGAGAATCTATATAAAATTATTATATTGACACTACACAACAACAACAATATTACCCTATTGACTTATAGACTCTCGCTTATGGCGGGGTATGAAAAGTTTGGATGTATGCAGCCATAACCATGTATTAGAAGCACACAGAAGTTGTTTTCCGATGACCCATAATGAAAAATTGCGTCAAGATATGTCGATCAACTGTTACTTCATAATATAAGAAGCGCACCAATTTAACGACTCATTTTGCATTATTCCATCATACCCATTATATTGACACTATAAAAGAAGCATATGGTAAGTTCCCTTGTTATCTTCCAACAGTATGTTGTGAACATCCATAAAAGTACAAAACAAGGATAAGAGCTTTAATGCAGCAATGGAACAAATCAAAGATAATGCCCATTTTCCCTTAACATGTTGCATTAAAGGAAAATAAATAAAAAGATTTGAGTTACCTTGAAGTTTCAGCCAGAATATATTGTTTGACCATGTCTGTATAATCAATTTCACTTGTTTGCTTGTGTTTAGCGAAGTCCGTGGTTGTTATTAGAGTATAATTTCTCTATTCCCTCTTTGTCCAAAATTAAAAAAAAAAAACAAAAAAAGGTTTGAGATACACTAGGCTCTCGTATTTACGCAGGATCCGGAGAGAGGTCAGATCTCTTCGCGATCTGATGTACACAGCCTTACCCTATACTTTGTGCAAGAGGCTGTTTCCGTGGACCGAACTCGTGACCTCAGTGTCACAAAGCAACAGTCTTGCGAGATGCTCCAAGTTAACTCAAATTAACTTTAGATAAACTTAGATCTATGTGTACATATCACACAATTTTTAGTCCGTTTTCATGTATAGGACATAGGTTTAACTTTACTTGTATGCAGGACTTATAATCTGGTTACCGATCTAAGATAAGAGATAATTCTATAGGGTAAAATGTTGTTCCTATGCAGCTCAGTAGGATAGGTTTAATTAGATTTCTCAAGCTTCGTCAACAAGAAAAGTTTAATTCCACGATGCTAGGAAACAAAAAATAAAAGTCCATGATGTGAAACAAAATCTTTACCAAATTGCGAAGGGTGGAAACTTTCAAATGGCTCAAGAAAATATACGTAATAATCACACCAGATGAAGGGGATAATTGGCCTGCATCACAATTTCCTTTTATTTTTGCATATAGTATGTTTATCAATCATATTTTTTCTGATGGTTTTATTCACTCGGCCTGATATTCCGTCTTCCCATTTTAGGCCATCTTGTCTTGAAAATATAATAAGAATAGATTTTTTTCCCCTATTGTTGGTCTAGAACTAAAAAGAAAAAGCATGTTCATTTCGTGAACAGCCGGCCTAGTAACCTTTCGGAATGCGGATCCCTTTTTCTTTTTAACCTGAAAGACGTTCATATTTTGTGATATCTTTAATAAATAAAATTATGTGATCTTCCAAAACTATTCTTATTAATATGAGAAGCACACAAAAAAATCAACATAGAATGAGTTGTTGTTTTAATGATTATATACTAAACGATTGTCCCTTAATATGTTGAAGAACCCCACAGAGTGGCTTCTAGTTTGAGGGAGAGAAAATACAAACTATGTCACATTGGGAAAAACCTTTAGTTCTAGAGGTTAAATGACATTTTGTTTATCCTGTATTCTCGAGTTTGATTATTCTTTCTCAGTTTTTTTTATAAGAAAAGGAAAAAATAGGTCAGGTAACGTTGGGAGGAGACCACAGTGCAACGGAAATTCAAGTAACTCTCCCAAAATTCCAGCAACTACAGACAATAAACAATCAAACACATCTACAACACAGAAAGAAATTTTTAGCATGGATCAAACTCCACTATAATCAATAATAGATACAATAAAGTCTTTCTACATACAACTAGAAGAATAGTCATCATCATCATGAAGATGACACAACCAACCTTGAAGTACAAACAAGAAACAATAGAAGAATCGAGAGAAACTTCAACAAATTTCTCACAGCGAAAATACAGAAAAATACAATTCGGATTCGACCCCAATAGACATCCTTAGAAGACTCCAAAAAAATAATTTGTCAAAATTTTCTGATGGTCCAACGATAGAATAAATTGCAACTGCGATTTTTTCTGGAGCTGGTGAAAGCTGTTGTGCGCCACCGAAATTATAATTTTCTCTGTCTTTTTCTCTTGTCTAACACACTTTTCTCTTGCTTCTTTATAACTTTAAGTTATATTTTGACTATTACCACTCAGATAGTCAATTGGACTTATGGGATCAACTTTCTAAAGTGGGCCTCTCCAAATAAAAAGATACCCAACAAACTCTCCAGACTAGTTGGAGGCCAATACCAATCCAAAAGCCAAGCATCAAAACTCAAACCTTCTCTTTGACAAAATCTTTTTCAACATATCGGGACCATTTTCATCGATGTGAATCTTTTCAAGCTCTATGAATTTAGAATCCAATCATTATGAACATTGACTCGAAGAAAATGAGGAATTCTTAGATACATGAATGGCGCTTTTGTTGTCATACTATAAAACATATCATACTTTTTTCAAACCAAGCTTCATTGTGAATTTTTTCAACCACAATAAATCTTTTGTTTCTTCTACTGCGGCTATAAACTCGACTTCAGTAGTAGAAAGTTCAACTTACTTTTTCAATTCGGATTCCCAAGCCATGGCTAAATCATCCAAGCGTCCGGCTAAATCCGATTCTGTACACCCGACTAATGTAGGCTTCTCACATCTGAAAGTTAGTTTCAAATTTGACTTTTCCGGAGATATCTCTTGATCCAATTCACGGCTTCCAATAATGTCTTCTGGGATTTAAAAGTTAACGGCTCACCATGCCACCATGTGAGTAATATTGGGTCTAGTATAAACCATGACGTACAACAAACAGTCAACTACTGGCGAATATGAAATATTCTTCATACACGACTTCTCGTGATCAGTTATGGACATTGCTTATGACGAAGTTTGAAATGAGCATCAAGAGGAACGCTCACCGCTTTAGCTTTGTCTGTAGCAAACCGTTGAAGTACACTCTCAATGTATATTTCCTGCAACAAGTACAACTTCTTTACACCTCAATCACGTATAACCTTGATCCCAATGATTTTCTGTACTGTATTCGAATCCTTCATAACAAAAGATTCAGTAAAGACGTCTTCAAGCCATTAATTTAAGAAATACCTTTTCTAACAATTAGCATATCATTAACATAAAGTAAAAGGATAATAAAATCACCGTCAATGAATTTCCTCACAAAGACGCAATGATCATCCTATGTCATCTTTTATCCACGTTTAATCGTACCTGAATTAAAATTTCGATACCATTATCTCGGAGCTTATTTCAAACCATATTTTTCTCAGTTTACAAACATAGGCTTTTTTCATAATTTCCTTAAAATTCTTACAGTTGGTCTGTGTAAATCTCCTTGTGTAGATCACCGTGAAGAAAAACAAACTTCACTTCCATTTGTTAAACCTCCAAACAAAAGACTAGTAGCTAGCACAAGCACTACTTGAATAGATTGCATCTTCACCACAAAAGCAAAAATCTCATTAAAATCAACGCCTTTTCTTTGGGTAAAACTCTTCACTAAGCAAGCTTTGAACCATTTTTTTAATTGCTTTCACCTTTTTTACACTATAAACCCATCAATTCTTCAATACATTCTTACTCTTTGGTAGCTTAAGGTGTTATTCTCACAAAGGATTGAATTTTATCTTCCATGGTATTCATCTACTCTTTTTGGTTTTTATCTTCCATAGCTTCTTCAAAGCTTTCGAGCTCTTCCCCATTAGTGAGAAAAAAATGCTCATTCGAAAGATATCGAAAGGAAAGATGTGTATCACGAATGGACTGCCTCAACTCATTACAGAGCATAGGTTGTTCAACTTGTATATTTTCATGATCAAGTTTATTTTCAATACCGAATTCAGTGGGTTCAACATAAAAAAAACTCATTATTATGCAAAGGACAATTGACATGTGTATCCATACATTGATATTCATTTGCCTCATCATCAGCAATAATCCATGGAGAAGCAATATTAGTTGGGTCAATTCTCAAAAGTATGAACTTCTTTATCGACTTTGCTGATATCCTCAATGGTGTGATCCATCATGAATACACCATCACGACTATATGGTTAAGTGATAGTGCAACCAGATCAAGGAATTGATACCCAAACTCATCATCTCCATGTCCAATATATAAACATTTCTTTGTTTCCCCATCTTTTAGATCCCTCGTCTTTCGAATGTGAACATAAGTCGCATTTCCAAACAACTGAAGGTGGTCATAGGAGACATCTTAATCACTCCAAACACGGCTCAGAATATCAAATTTCAATAGAACACACGTGTGAAATTCATCACATGTACAGCCATATGCAGTGCTTCATTCTAAAAATATTTTGGCAACCTTGATTGTGAAAGTAAATATATCATCCTTTCAACCAAAGTTCTATTTGTTCTTTTGGCCAACCAATTTAGTTGCAGTGTCTTTGGAGGAGACCTTTTGTGATGTATACCTTGCTCTCAGCAATACTCATCAAAAGGCCTAATATATTCTCTCCTGTTATCCGTTCGATACACTTGAGCTTTTTTTCGGTTTCTCTCTCATCCAACGTTGAAACAACTTGAAGATTTCTAGCACTTGATGTTTTGTCTTCAAGGTATAAACCCAAATTCTGAAATTAATCATCAATAAAAGTTACAAAATAATATGCGCTACCAAGTGACCTTGTGTTCATTGGCCCACATATATTGGAATGTATTAAATCTTATACTTCTATGTTATTTCCGAAAGACTCAAAGGACACATGTTTTTCTTTTCTGAAAAACAGTGAGAATTTAATTTTGCATTAGAAACCCCATATAATATATTCTTTTTCGTCAAGATACATAACTTTTTTTCACCCATTTGACCCAAACATTTATTTTATAATTTGGAAGAACTACCATTTTCACAAATGTTGATGTAACAGTTAGAAATTTCGAATTTGACGACACACAAATCTAAATATCTTTTTCTTTTGGAATGACCACTATTGAAGAAACAGGTTGTAGTAGTGAGATGAAGAAGGATGAAAAAAGGTGATGCATGTAGCAGGGAATTTCTTCTACCTAATTGATACGCGTTATTGACAATAGAGAGGTTTAGGTGCCACGTGATAATGTAGATGAGTGCAGGGACAGAGAAGATGAGGAGGACACGCAACTTACGGAAGAAGTGCGCAGTTGGTGAATAAACAAGTGAGATGAGGAAGAAGACGATGACGCGCATGGATAATTCAATTGAGGGAAATTACTACTGTGTCCTTACTTGAATAACTGGAAGGAGATATTACTTAGGGTTATTTTTGTCTTTTCACGTGTTTGTAAAACAGTTAAATCCGCTGCAATCGCAGCCTGAAAGGGAAGACGGTTTTCATTTTTGTGTAGCTACTTCTTCAATAAAATTCTTTACGTTCCTTGATTAATTGCTTCAGTTCCTTCTTGATCCTTTGTATTCTCTATTTCTTGATCATCACAGAATTGCTTGTTTGTGTTGTTTTTCTATGTATGCATGTAAAATTTCACATGGTATCAGAGATACGGTAAATGAATTTTGGCACATTCATGAATAATAATAGTGATATGTCCTCTCCATCGAATCATGCTTCCATGGCTGCTGATCCTTCAGAGGATCCTTACTATGTACATCCTAGTGATAATCCTTCTATGATTTTGGTTCAATCTTTAATGGATGGAAACAACTACCATGGGTTGAGTAGATCGGTTAAGAGAGCGCTTGAATCCAAGAACAAGATTGGATTTGTGGATGGAAGTCTTACGAGGCCAGCTGAAGGGGCAAGAAGGTACAATGCTTGGATAAAAGC
The DNA here is from genome assembly GCA_036186865.1 of Eustoma russellianum. NCBI lineage: Eukaryota > Viridiplantae > Streptophyta > Magnoliopsida > Gentianales > Gentianaceae > Eustoma > Eustoma russellianum. The sequence goes on along the minus strand of AP025057.1, from coordinate 1,807,222 downwards.
CAACAATACAGTAGCCTCTTGGTTAGTAAACTCTCTTATTGCTAGCATAGCTGAAGGGGCAAGAAGGTACAATGCTTGGATAAAAGCCAACAATATAGTAGCCTCTTGGTTAGTAAACTCTCTTATTGCTAGTATAGCGCATAGCGTAGTATGGATAGATAATGCTGTGGATATCTGGAATGACTTGAAATTCAGATATGGAAATGTAGATTCATTTAGGTTATCAGACTTACACGAAGAATTTTATGGAATTAAACAAGGACAAGTTACTGTTATAGAGTATTATACTAAATTGAAAGGCGTATGGGAGGAGTTGTCTATGTTAAAATTTGTCCCTGCTTGAATGTGTAAGAGGTGTGTTTGCAATCTTAGTAATTCAATCAGTAAATTCATCGAAGATGATTGTGTGATTAAATTTCTGTAGGGATTAAATGATGATTATGAAGCAATTAAGTCTCAAGTCTTGTTAACCAATCCGTTGCCAGATTTAAAGACAGCTTTTGCTATGGTAGTAAAGCTTGAAAGAAAATTGTTATACTCTAATGGTCAGGATCATTTTATGAATAATCCCTCTACAGTCATGAATATTAATGGAGTGCCTAGGCCAAATACGTATATGAGTATGCCCCCTGGAGGGCTACTGGGGGCTCGTTTGGGCCTAGAATGACAGGTAAGGGGTTCAGGCCAAGGTTTGGTCAGACCAGTACTAAGACTCCTTTATGTGCTTATTGTAAAAAAAACTTAGTAGCACGATCTATCGGCACTTATAGAACAGTTTCCAAACAGCTTAAGTTAGTCATTTAGTCTAGTGATTCACTAATTGTCTCCTCTTGAACACTAGGATGGTGGGTTTATAGCATTGATACTCGTTCTGATGTGTAGCATAGCCACAGAGACACATTTCTCTACACATAGGTCAAGTTTAGATCGTTCAATTTTTAGAATGTGTATAAATACTAAGCATCCAAAGATTGAAGGTGGAAGGGTTAGGATGGACGGAATTGGGGGTTTGGGTAGCTAGGGTTTGTATCAGGGTGTTATGATTGATGATTTTTCTAAGTATTCGATTTAGGAGGTAAGAAGAGGTGGCTAGCTTTGGCCAAAAAGTGTGTGAAACTTGGGATTCAATCATCATAGCACGGATCATTTTGAAAAGGAGCCGATTTTTTCGTTCATCAGTGCCATTTTATTGTGGTGTGCTAGGACATGCGTCTTGGTGTATAAGGCCATGGTTTTTGAAGAATGCGTGTGTAAACTAAATGATGAATTCCTATACGTTATTAAAGTGGAGAATTCATATTTAGTGTGGGATTGAGTCAAGATAATTTCATAGGAGTGAAACTTTTTTTTTTCAAGCATCTAAGATCTATTTTTGAGGAAATATATTCATGTCATGCTACAAAATCAAACTAATGCACATGTTATTGGGTCATAATGTACTTTTATAACTCTTAACATGAATGCATGTTTCACATGTCATATGAGTATAATTCTTCTACAAAAGATTCAAGAATGAGAGTTTGAGGTGTCCATAAAACAAATGATCCAAATGTCTATGTCACAACCAAATTTGCCGGCTGACCATTTTGTGGACAAGCATGACGTGTCCATTGTGAGTCACCTCATCAGTGTAGCAGAGGCCTCAACACTCAGTACCACATCTGATGGTCTCGTTTGTGAGGATGTCCTGTAAGAGACAAAAATTGGGATACATCAGCACCACAAAATAAAGTGTAGGACCTGCAAGGCACCACTAGATGGGGGGTTGAATAGTGGGTGTGAAAATTTTGGTTTTTAAAATTGTTTTAAACCAAAAACCCAACTTCTGAAAACAATTTCTGTTTTCAGGACCTGTTTTGCAACGTTTTAAAAACTAGGTTACATGTCTTAAAAAATTCTGAAATTTGGAGAGATCTTAGTCTCAGATGTTCTGAGTATATCCTAAAACTTTCAGATCAAAATTTAACCTTTAACCCTTTCAAAAATTGTTGATGGTCAGATTACGCAAATCTACCAGAAACGGTAGTTTGACTTCAAAAATTAATTCCGATTAAATGGTTGCTTCAAATGGTCTGAAAATTTAATGAAAAACCCGTTATTATGTTTATTTAATTGGGTTAAAGCATTTTTGAAAAATTCCTTTTGGGAAGTTAGTCAAATATATTCAAAGTCTCAACCTTTGCAAGCCTAAAAATCAGACTGCACTAGTCTCAGAACTTTTCACGTTTGGATGACTTGTACTTGTCCAAAAGGGTTGAAACTTACGCCAAATGAGACTTAAAACGTGTGGCTATATTTCTGAAAATTTTCTTGATTTTTGAAATTCGTTTGGTGTTTTTAAGATGGTGACGAAAATGATGCACACTGCTGGAAACCGAAAGTAAGTGCTGAAAAGTAAAGAACACAAGGAATTTTATACTGGTTCGGTTAAATCAACCTACTCCAGTCTTCGAAGACACCTTCCTTGGTTATCACTAATCACAAAACAACAAACAACACCTTACCACACAGGGTCGATGGAGTTACACACCAACTCCAACCCTTTACAAGCCTTGTAAGTGATTACAATGATCACGAACACCACCACCGAGCGGATGCAAGATTGATCACATCTTGATCAATCTTTTACCACAATATAGCATGTATGGTGGTTTCTATGAAGCCTATTCAACATGTATGAATATGAATACAATAGGCTTTAAGAGAGAAGAAGAAAGAAGTGTAGAAGAAGGAGATGTAGCACACGTTTTTACTCTTGGAATCGTAAGACTTGTCTTGTATTTTGTTTGCTCTCCTTCTTTCCTTTTTATCAAAAGTTGCCGCCACCTTTGCCTTCTTCTTCCCCTTGAAAATTATCTTTTAAGTCCTTGGAAGAATATCTTGCATCATCTCCTCATTGGATGATCATTAAGGCCTTGCTTACTTGGCACTCATTGATTGGATGAAAGTTGTCATCATTTGATGATTGTATAAATCTGAAAATAACACTTAAAAACATGTGCCAATTAGTCATAAAAATATTGCCATAAGTCACATAATAAATTCCATAAAATTTGCAAGACAACTCATCACCATTAAACACCATAAAATCGACCAACTCACTTTAACACATGCTTAAATTTTTAGCTTGTGCTCTATCCAAGACTCATTCAAATTGTTGCCATGTTGGTATTAGATTAATTCCTTTAAAATGAAGAATCAAATATGCTTAATTTCAAGACCAAATTTCGGCCATATACATTCAACACATGCTGAAAATTTCAGCATGTGTGATATTTCAAATATCATCACAGTATTTCCATAACGTTTTCAAATCAATCCATTAACATTGAAGAGGCAAATAAATCATCATTTAGTAAGGAATTTTTCGCCAGCTCAAGTGTGCACATGCTGAAATTTTCAGCATGTGTTACAACTGTGACATAGTTTGAAATATTACCTTGTGTAGCTCCTTCCTTTATGTCACCAACCTTGTATACTTCATTCTTGGTCAATCAAGATGCCAACTATGCTCCACATATGCTCCATTAAGGCTGAAGTGGCGTGTGATATGGCTTGTACATGTGTTGAATTTATTTTTGCAAACTTTGTAAAATAGTGCACGATAATTATACACATGTGGTATATTCTAATTAGCCTAAATTGATTTTTCTAGAACACTTCAGAATGTATAGAGAATGTAAAAAGTGTCTAGATACATGTTATATGTCATGACAAAAACGTTCCATGTGTCGTGTTCGTAGAAAACCGAATTTTCGACTTTTGTCGATTACACGATTTTTCTCCGATTACATTCAAACTTTTTGCACATGTTATATATATTTTGTCACACATAATATACATAGAATAACTTGAATATTCAGCTCTAATGGCTGAAATAAGTGGCGTCCCATGTGCTTAAAATGTTGAATTTGAAATCTCCACAATTTGGCCTTAATTGGGGGTGATTTGGGTGTGCCAACATGGAATGATTTCATGGATGAATATAACATATAGACCAAGAAATTTCTGGCCATTTTTGAAGTGTAGTGGCTGGCCATCTATATATGGCAAGTATGTGACACGTTGGCGAAGTTTCGGTATTCACCCGATACGATAATTTTTGGTTTAGAACCTTGTAACATGTCGTAATAATTTTGTCATCACCATGACTTATATCATATGATATAAGACTTGAATATACTCATAAATATGAGATAAACATAGTGGTGTGACATTAACATACGTTCATAAAATATACAACATGTTGGTAGTATGTTGGAATATATGTGTGTAGTGCCTTTTTAAAAAAAAATCTGAATATATATATATAGATATATATATATATATATATATATATATATATATATATATAAAGGCGTGTATAAGGAGAGTAGAAAACTTTCCATTCTTCAATTTGTTGCCTTTGTGCCTTCTCCAAATATATCACCATTTAATGAACTAATTAGTTCATTTAACTAAATACTTCACTTAGTGAACTAGTTTAGTTCATTAATGGTGGCACCTGAAAATAGTTCAAACACAACAAATGTTCGCCATTTGATGTAAGCTTTAAAGCTTCATGGCTCGTTAGTACGGCAACATTATCTATGAACTATATAAGGTAGGATTCATGCAAAAATGTGTCAAGTCATAAAACGTGTCATGTATTTCTTTTAAATCATGCATTTTATAATCACTCAAACCCTTTTTTCTCTACAATCTCTTCCTTTTGATGATTTACAAAATAATCCTAGTACATGATTTAAATTTGATTGCTCCCCCTCGAATTATGCACAAATTCGAATTTTGAATTTCAAATTTCAAATTTTGAATTTTCTTCCCCTTGATTTGTGCAATCACTCTTAATCAAATCTCAATCAATCTCTTGATTTAGTACTTTAGTAAAGATGTCAGCTACTTGTGCCTCAGTGCGTACGTGATCTATGACAATATCACCATTATTTACGTGATCACGAAGGAAATGATAGCGTACTTCTATATGATTTTCCTTAGAATGTAGAACTTGGTTCTTAGATAAGTGTATCACACTCATATTATCGCAATAAATTAGAATTTGAATTACCGTAATCCCAAAGTCACAAAGTTGTTGTTTTAGCCATAGTAATTGTGTGCAAAAAAGACTAAGTGCCATGTATTCAGCTTCAATGGTGGATAAGGCTACGCTTGCTTGTTTTTTAGAAAACCATAAAATTAGTGAATTTCCTATAAATTGACAAGTGCCACTCGTGCTTTTTCTATCTATTTTACATCCAACATAATCTGCGTCAGTATAGACATGCAAGCTAAATTCACAATCTTTATCATATCAAATGCCTAAAGTGGGTGTATGCTTAATATATCGAAATATGCTTTTCACGGCATTATAGTGACACTTTAGGTTGACTTTGAAAATGTGCATACATACATACACTGAACATGATATCAGGTCTACTAGCAGTAACATAGAGCAAAGAGCCAATCATAGACCTATATAAAACATTATTGAAGTCCTTTCCATGTTTATCTTTATCTAGTTTAGTGGTGACGCTCATAGGGGTGGGGGACGGTTTTAGATTCTCAAAATCGAATTTTTCAATCATGTCATTTATGTATTTTACTTGGCTTATATGTATACTTTTACTCGTTTGTTTAATTTGCAAGCCAAGAAAGTAATTCAATTCACCAACCATAGACATTTCAAATTCGGATTTCATGCAAGTTTCGAAATCTTCAACAAGTTTATGAGATGTGGAGCTGAAAATAATGTCATCAACATAAATTTAAATGATTAGTAAATCCAATTTATCTTGTTTTAAGAATAGAGTACTATTGATAGTGCCTTTTTTAAAACCATTTTCTAAATGGAAAGTAGCAAAATGATCATACCATGTCCTAGGTGCTTGCTTTAAACCATATAGTGCCTTCTTTAGTTTGTATACGTGATCGGGGTGTTTCAAATCTTCAAAACCGGTTGGTTGTTTCATGTATACTTCTTGTATAAATCCATTTAAAAATGCACTTTTACGTCCATTTGATAAAGTTTAAAACCTTTCATGCAAGCAATATCAAGTAAAAGTTGTATGGCTTCTAAACGTGCTACGGGTGCAAATGTTTCATCATAATCTATTCTTTCTTCTTGATTATATCCTTGTCCTACAAGTCTAGCTTTGTTTCTAACAACTTTTCCTTCTTCATTCATTTTATTTTCTAAACACATACTTTGTGCCTATTATAGTCTTATCTTGTGGTCGTGGCACTAAATCACATACATCATTTCTTACGAATTGATTAAGTTCATCATGCATAGCATCAATCCAAGAAGAATCACTCAAAGCATCAAACACATTTTTAGGTTCAATTTCGGATATCATGGCATGAAGTTGATTTATTTCATCCGGATTTATTATTCTACGTGGTCGCACACCGTGAGTGATATCGCCTATAATGAGATCGTGTGGGTGATCTCTATGCCGTCTTGGTTGATTATTTTCTGCGTTCTCATGCATTTCTAAGTGATCATGCATTTATAGTGTGTCATCATGCGTGCCATCATCATCATCCAACACGGGTTTTAATTCAAAATCATCGTCGTATTCTTTATTTTTTTCACCAAATTCATTAAACTTCACATGAATGGATTCTAAAATTTGTCTAGTTATGGGACCATAACATCTATATGCTTTTGAATTCACAGAATATCCAACAAAAATACATTCAATTGATTTAGATTCAAACTTATCTAAATTATCTTTCGTATTTAAAACAAAGCATTTTCTACCAAACACACGAAAGTAATTAATTTTAGGCATGCGATCATTTAATATCTCATAATGCGTTTTTTTATTTTCTTTCTAATAGACAAACGGTTGACTATGTAGCATGCACAATTTACGGCTTCTGCCCACAAAAATCTAGGCAATTTATTTTCACACAACATGGTTCTAGCGATTTCTTGTAGTGTCCTATTCTTTCTTTCTACTACTCCATTTAGTTGTGGAGTTCTAGGTGGTGAAAACTCGTGTTTGATTCCTTTTTCTTCCCAAAATGCAATCTTTCTACTACTCCATTTAGTTGTAGAGTTCTAGGTGGTGAAAACTCGTGTTTGATTCCTTTTTCTTCCCAAAATGCAATCTTTTCCTTGTTTTTAAATTCACCGCCTCTATCGCTTCTAATCTTTTTCACATTTAAACCATATTGATTTTCAAGTTGTTTTATTAATTTTGCAATCTCAATGGCACTATCATCTTTATGTGCAAGAAACAAAGACCAAGTATAACGAGAAAAATCATCAACAATAGCACATGCATAATAACGTCCACTGAGACTCGTAGTGCGACTAGGACCAAACAAGTCAATGCGTAACAATTCTAAAACTCTAGTCGTGCTTATTTCATTTTTTGGTTTAAGTGACTCGCGTGTTTGTTTGACTTTAATACAAGATTCACACAACTGAAAGTTGTCTAAATCGAGTTTAGGCAATCCTCGTATTAGATTCTTTCGTTGGAGTTTTTCAAGTATAAAAATGCCGATGTGTCCTAAACGTCTATGTCACAGGTTAACGTTAGGTTCATTTGATATAAAACGCTTAACCTTAGCGTCTAACATGTCATCCATAGAAAGCATAAAAATGTTTCCTTGCCTTTTTCCTTTTAACACTAATTCTCCATTTTTATTTATTGTATTGCAATATGGATGAGTAAAACACACATTAAAACCGTTGTCAATAAATTGTGAGATGCTAAGAAGATTATAGGATAAGTTGCTTACCAAAAAGACGTTGGAGATTTGAAGGGTGCTTGGGCTTTCGATTGTACCTTTTCCGATGATTCTTCCTTCATTGTTGTCTCCACAGGTCACGGATCCGCCTTTTGTGACCTTCTTCAACTTTGTGAACAAGCTCGGGTCACCTGTCATGTGACTTAAGTAACCACTGTCATGAAACCATTTGATAGATGTGTCTTTTGATATGTGGGTTCCCTACAATGTACAACAATGATTTAGGTACCCTTTTAATTTTGGGTCCTTACGAGTTAGTTATTCACCTCTTAGTAAAAGTACCTTTCGGTACCCATACTTGGGTGATCCTTCTCGGTCTAACAAATGGTAAGAATGTAGATGAAAGAGCAATGTAGTAGACATGTGGTGAGTAGACTTTAGCCTTTGGCCGAGTATCCTTTTATACGCATCATATGGTGCGCGTTTTTGATATGTTCTCGTATTGGTGTGCATAATGCGTGATCTAGATGGATGACATGAATGTCGTGTATGCATCACTTGTTTCTTATTATATTTATACGGCACATAATTATATTTCGTATGATATGAAGAAGAGATATGAAGAAGAGATGGGGGGAGGGGGTCTTTGCGTTACTTTAGGTGCTATGTATGCCTTTGATGTGTCTACTTTCTTAGACAAAACAAATTTGGTTGGTTTAGTTGATGCTTCGTTTGTCTCAATGTATCCTAATCCAGTTTTATCACTATCATGTTTTTGTGATAAAATAATGCAATATAGCATGTTAGATCCCGTATCAAACCGTTTCATCATTTTCTCTAAATCCATATTCCTTGATTTCAAATTTGAAATCTCGGATTTCATTTCATTATTATGTGTTGTTAATGATGTGATCTCTGATTTTAATGCATTTATGATGCATGAAGATTCTTCTTTTAACTCGTTTAATTGAGCAACAAGATTCGTGTTAGAAGATTTTAACAACTTCTTGTCTTCAATTAATCGCTTCTTTTCTTTTGCGAGAGTCTTAGTAAATTTATGCAATTCTAAATACTGACTGAAAAGATCATCATATGAAGGCTCAGAGTCAGAAGATACCTCGTTTGATGCTTTGGATACAAAGCATACTTGTGCAGTCTCCTCTTTTGTATCAGTCTCAGAATCAGATGTGCCACTCCAAGTGGAGGCCTTGAGAGCTCTTCTCCTTTGCTTAGGTTCTGAGACGAGTCTATTTTTGATCCGATCCTTGTCAAGGTATTTGTTTGTTTGCTTGTCCTTGTTAGGGCAGTCATATGATATATGTCCAAGTTTACCGCATTCGTAGCATTTAACGTCCTTGTCATTTGTTTTATTCTTATTTCTTTTAATGGAAGTAGCCTTAGGTTTGCTTTTAAATGACTTTCTCATGAATTTTCTCAAGCCTTTAGCCAATAAAATTAAGTCATCATTGTCTGATTCAGAATCACTATCTACGTGATCGGAAGAAGTAGAGATGTATTCATTGGATTTAAAAGCAATAGTCTTACCTTGTTTTGATGGTGATTCCGATTTCCTTATAGTGAGTTTGTTTTCATATACCTTAAGTGATCCAATTAGTTCCTCCATTTTAATTGATTTGGTTTCTTTGCTCTCCTCTATAGCCGTCACTTTAGGGTCCCATTCGGATGGAAGGCTTCGTAATACCTTTTGGACCTTTTCCTGCATAGAGAAGGCTTTGCCAAGACACTCAAGAGAATTGTAAATGTTAGTCAAGCGTAGATCCATATCAATGATAGACTCATTTGGCAATAATTTAAATGACTCAAGTGTGGACATAAGCATGTTAATTTTGGACTCTTTTACTTGACTAGTCCCTTCGTGTTTCATCTCAAGAATTCTCCACATTTCTTGAGCACTAGAGCAATTAGACACATAGCTAGATTCACTTTTACTTAGCCCATTTAGAAGTAATTGCATGGCTCTAGCATTCATGCTTTATCTCTTTTTATCATCACTAGTATACTCTTGTTTAGGCTTAACAACCTCTAGTGTGACTCCATCTACAGTAGATAATTTTGATGGAACAAATGGTCCGTCTTCTATGATGGACCATAGATCATTATCAATAGCCATAAGAAAGAGTTTCATTCTTAACTTCCATTGAATAAAAGACTCACCGTCAAATAGAGGAGACCTTTGACTAGACATACCTTTTTGATCGGTTTTGAAGTTTGTGGCTGCCATCTTACTTAGATCGTTGGATCTTTTTGTTGCTCTGATACAACTTGTAGGACCTGCAAGGCACCAATAGAAGGGGGGGAGGTTGAAAAGTGGGAGCGAAAAATTTGGTTTTTAAAATTGTTTAGACCAAAAACCCAACTTCTGAAAACAGTTTCTGTTTTTAGGACCTGTTTTGCAACATTTTAAAAACTAGGTTACAGATCTTCAAAAATTCTAAAATTTGGAGATATCTTAGTCTCAGATGTTCTGAGTACATCAAAAAAATTTCAGATCAAAATTCAACCTTTAACCCTTTCAAAACTTGTTGATGGTTAGATTGCGCAAATCTGCCAAAAACGGTAGTCTGACTTCAAAAATTTATTCCGATTAAATGGTTGCTTCAAATGATCTGAAAATTTAATTAGAAACCCCTTATTATGTTTATTTAATAGGGTTGGAACATTTTTGAAAAATTCCTTTGGGAAGTTAGTCAAATACGTTCAAAGTCTCAACCTTTGCAAGCCTGAAAATCAGACTGCACTAGTCTCAGATCTTTTGACGTTTGGATGACTTATACTTGTCCAAAAGGGTTGAAACTTGCGCTAAATGAAACTTAAAACGTGTGGATATGTTTCTGAAAATCTTTGTAATTTTTGAAATTTGTTTGGTATTTTTAAGATTGTGACGAAAATGATACACTGTGCTAGAAACCGAAAGTAAGTGCTGAAAAGTAAGAACACAAGGAATTTTATACTGGTTCGGTTAAATCAACCTACTCCAGTCTTCGAGGACACCTTCCTTGGTTATCACTAATCATAAAACAACAAACAACACCTTACAACAAAGGGTTGATAGAGTTACACACCAACTCCAACCCTTTACAAACCTTGTAAGTGATTACAATGATCACGAACACCACCACCGAGCGGATGCAAGATTGATCACACCTTGATCAATCTTTTACCATAATATAGCGTGTACGGTTGTTTCTATGAAGCCTATTCAATATGCATGAATATGAATATAATAGGCTTTAAGAAAGAAGAAGAAGATGTAGCACACGTTTTTGCTCTTGGAATTGTAAGACTTGTCTTGTATTTTGTTTGCTCTCCTTCTTTCCTTTTTATCAAAAGTGGCCGCCCCCTTTGCCTTCTCCTTCCCCTTGAAAAATATCTTTTGTCCTTGGAAGAATATCTTGCATCATTGTGACATTCACTTGCTTACTTGGCAACTCCTCATTGGATGATCATTAAGGCCTTGCTTACTTGGCACTCATTGATTGGATGAAAGTTGTCATCATTTGATGACTGTATAAATCTGAAAATAAGACTTAAAAATGTGCAGTTAGTCATAAAAATGTTGTCATAAGTCACATAATGAATTCCATAAAATTTGCAAGTCAACTCATCACCATTAAACACCATAAAATCGACCAACTCACTTTAAGACATGATGAAATTTTCAGCTTGTGCTCTATCCAAGACTCATTCAAATTGTTGCCATGTTGGTATTAGATTAATTCCTTGAAAATGAAGAATCCAATATGCTTAATTTCAAGAACGGCCATATACATTCAACACATGCTGATATTTTCAGCATGTGTGATATTTCAAATATCATCACAATATTTCCATAACATCTTCAAATCAATCATTAATATTGAAGAGGAAAATAAATCATCATTTAGTAAGGAGTTTTCGGCCAGCTCAAGTGTACACATGCTGAAATTTTCAGCATGTGTTACAAATGTGACATAGTTTGAAATATTATCTTGTGTAACTCCTTCCTTTATGTCACCAACCTTGTATAATTCATTCTTGGCCAATCAAGATGCCAACTATGCTCCATATATGCTCCATTAAGACTGAAGTGGCGTGTGACATGGCTTGTACATGTGTTGAATTTTATTTTTGCAAACTTTGTAAAATAGTGCACAATAATTATGCACATATGGTATATTCCAAGCAGCCCTAAATTGATTTTTCTAGAACACTTTAGAATGTATAAAGTATGTAAAAAGTGTCTAGATACATGTTATATATGATGTCAAAAACGTTCCATGTGTCGTGTTCGTAGAAAACCGAATTTTCGACTTTTGTCGATTACACGATTTTTCTCCGATTAAATTCAAAATTTTTGCACATGTTATATATATTATGTCACACATAATATACATAGAATAACTTGAATATTCATCTCTAATGGCTGAAATAAGTGGCGTCCCATGTGCTTAAAAAGTTGAATTTGAAATCTCCACAATTTGATCTTAATTGGGGGTGATTTGTATGTGTCAACATGGAATGATTTCATGGATGAATATAACATATAGACCATGAAATTTCTGGTCATTTTTGAAGTGTAGTGACTAGCCATCTATATATGGCAAGTACGTGATACGTTGGCGAAGTTTTAGTATTCACCCGATACGACGATTTTTGGTTTAGAACCTTGTAACGTGTCGTAATAATTTTGTCATCACCATGACTTATATCATATGATATAAGACCTGAATATACTCATAAATATGAGGTAAATATAGTGGCGTGACGTTAACGTACGTTCGTAAAATATGTAACGTGTTGGTAGTACGTTGGAATATATATGTGTAGTGCCTTTTTAAAAAAATCTGAATATATATATATAAAGGCGTGTATAAGGAGAGGAGAAAACTTTCCATTCTTCAATTTGTTGCCTCTGTGCCTTCTCCAAATATATCACCATTTAATGAACTACTTAGTTCATTTAACTAAGTACTTCACTTAGCGAACTAGTTTAGTTCATTAATGGTGGCACCTGAAAATAGTTCAAACACAAAAAATGTTTGCCATTTGATGTAAGCTTTAAAGCTTCATGGCTCGTTAGTCTGGCAACATTATATATGAACTATATAAGACAGGTTTCATGCAAAAACGTGTCAAGTCATAAAACGTGTCATGCATTTCTTTTAAATCATGCATTTTGTAATCACTCAAACCCCTTTTTCTCTACATAAAGTTCCTTCACCACCTGATTAATTGAGAGTAACTTAGATGATAGCGATGAAACGTAGAGAAAATTATTTGATTTTATCTATGGAGAAAAAGTAATAGAACCACTTCACTGAAATTCTATTGATTCTCCACTAGCCGGCTCGATATCAGATTTAGTAGGTTCAAGCAAATGTATGAAATGTTTAGGGTCGTCGGTCATAGTATTTGTGGCTCCATAATCTAAAATCCATTCGTTAGATATGGCTGGGCCTTTTGTGAGTGTAAAGTTGGTACGATGGGCTCTGGACAATTCTGTTGTTTTTAAAACTTTTGGGGTCAAATTCACAAAACCTATAGGCATTTGTGCATACCTATATAATTCAAAACTTTTGAGGGTAAATGTTTAGTTCCAGAAAAAATTTAGAGGCGAAATTGCAGAACTAGAAATTTCAGGGGATATAAGTTCAGAATGTTGGAATTAATTCGTGACATGTGTAATATGCAGCATGTTGATTAAGTAAACACGAATTAATCATAAGGTGGGCGTTATGTATGATAATTTTATACGTCACATATGTCACGTAATAATATTAATTATTGCGTAAAACATCCACACGTTAAGTGATTACTTAGGCGTGTTCGTGGATGTATAGTGTGGTCTAAAATAAAAACCCCGAATATGTAGAAAGTCATATGGTCAGAGACCGTGATGGATGGACTCAAAGTGCAACGACCATAAAGTGTACGATGTTTGTCCCCTAGGAGTGACAACCCACGTGTGGTTAGTAGAAAAATAATGGTAAATAATTATTAAATATTAAATAATATTTAATATTAAATATTAGATAATAATATTTATTATTAAATATTAAATAATATTTAATGTTGGATAAAGATCGCTTGATGATATATCCTCCTCTGATGTTAGAGATGTAAAGAATTCTCATCTATAAAGGAAAAGTATTTGGTTTTAAGCATAACTCTGAAATCTATCACCATCAGGATTATCCCTCTATTTAAAAGAGGCGAGCCTTCACCTCCTCACACATTAACACACATAGCTGCCGGCCTAGAGAGGAGAAAAGAGAGGGTGTGCCAACCTTTTCTATACAGCCCACATTGTGTAGCCTCTCGATCGGATAAAACAGTGAATTGTTGAATCCGTTCAAGGGGTGCACCAACAATTGGTGTGAGGTCATGAATTCTTGGATCACGCCAGATTCATCAAGCAGCGGGAGCGTATGTGGTGAAAAGATCAACATCAAAAATGGAGCAAGGTAAAATTCTATCTTTTGTTACTTTCCCCAGTGATTCAATTAAAGGTCTTTATTCAGGGATTTATTAAATAAATCCAACACATGAACAATAAGTTGAGAGTTGGGATTCTTTGCACATAGCAGACATCACCTCGGGAGAAGAGGATGAGGTCATCCGTGAAACTGAGGTGAGTGATGCTCTGCTCAACACAGCCAGCGTGAAAGCGGAACTCTTTGTCATGGTGTAACTGTCGCAAGAGTCTTGAGAGGTACTATATGCCTCTTACAATAAACAAGGGAGATACAGGGTCCCATTGTCTAAGCCCACATTTGCTCTGGAAGTGCCCATAAGGTCTGCCATTGAGCGAGATAGAATATGAGGTGGAGGCCACACACTCCATAATCCATCCAGTGAAGACGGTAGGGAAGCCAAGGCTGAGTAGAATGTCCTTAAGAAAGGACCAACTGATGGAGTCAAAAGCTTTCCTGATCTCAATTTTGAGCATGTATTTAGGATCAGTTCTATTTTTTCCATACTCCGTAATCAGTTCCTGCACCAAAAATATATTTTTCATCATATATTTATCCTTAAGGAAGCTGGCCTGAGCAGGGTCCATGAAGGAAGACATGACTGACGTCATTTTAGTGGCAAGTATCTTAGATATAATCTTGTATATGACACTGCAGCAGGTTATAGGCCTGCAGTCCTCAACTCTGTTGACATGGGCAGACTTTGGAACCATAGCAATGATAGCATGATTTAACTGCTTCAGCAATACCCCATTCTTAAAGAATTCCTGAACTGCAGTAGCAAGGTCTGGCCTAACTATTTCCAGGCGCTGATAAAGAACTGCAATATGTAACCATCAGGACCCAAAGATTTGTCTTTACCAATGGAGAGCAGAGATGTTTTGATCTCATCCTCCATGATAGGGACAATAAGAGAGTCAGCCTTCTGAGCTGAGAGCAGTGGGCCTCTATTCAAGACTTGTGCACTGATGGCCTGTACAGGCTGAGCTGAGCCGAATAGGTCAGTGAAGAATTGAACAAAACATACCGCTGCTTGCTTAATGAATGATGACATAGTTCTGTCAACTAGTTGAACTCCCGAAATATTGTCTCTTGACATGTTCCTTTTAATTATAGAGTGAAAGAATTTTGTGTTTCCGTCACTCGAAATTAAAAAAAGTTGTCTTTGGCGAGCTGAGCAAAGTATTTTCTTTCTGCCTCCTTTAGATTCAATGCAAGATGCCTTTGTTTCTGCAGCTTTACCTTCCATTCAGGGGTGCCCCTAGTGTTTTCTAGAAACTCTTGCATGGTCTTCAGCCCTTGCTTAGCCTGGTCAGCTCAGTTGGAAATGTGTGAGAAAGATTTTATGTTCAGGCCCCTCAGGGGGTCTTTCAGAGACTTCAGCTTCTTACAGATCTGGAACATTGCTGAGCCATATACTCTTTGTCTCCAGTGCGAACTGACCGGAGGAAGAAAATCCTCATGGTCAGTCCACATGTTGTAGAACTTGAAAGAGCTTCTTACTGTTGACCTGAATTGATCAAGGTAGAGCACGCCAGAAGAGTGGTCAGAGAGGTAACCTGCGGGAAAGAAGTGTATTTTTGCCATGAGGAATGTCTATAGGAAGGCAGTATTGGCGATGACTCTGTCCGGCCTAGATTTGACAAAGCCACTATCTCAAGTATGGAAACAGCCTGAGGAGGTGATCTCCATCAATCTACTCTGGAGGCAGCAGCTGAACTGGTCATGCAGTTCGTAGTTAGTAGCTGACCTACCTCTAATTCTCTCTTCTTCGCCTAGGATGCAGTTGAAATCGGCCATGACTATCCAAGGGTTAGTCAACTCTTGGCTCTGATTGAAAAGGAAGCTCCATAATGAATGTGTGTCTACAATCACGTTGAAACCATAGATAAGGGTGGCTGGCAAGCTCAGCTCGGTCACCTTAGATACAATTGTGCAGTGTATGGCCTGGGGGTCTGCTGAGCTGACCTGAAAATCAACGGAGGATGGATTCCATCCTAACGAAATTCGCTTTCCTTCATGGGAGTCAAAATTATTTACAAACTCACAGCCTACAAACTTTTGCCGTAACATTTTGGTGTTTAACTTCGTTTTTAATAATCCGAGGACGTCTATATTGTGTTTATTTAACAAAAATTCTAGACTCCATTATATCTAACGTGACGGGCTGATTTAGAGGGTAAATATTAACATCAATAGATACAGTTGTCTAAATATGTGGACAACTGGAATGCGTTGAGTCAAGGATTCTAAATATGTGGAGAACAAGGGACCAAATTAAGCATAATGAGCATTTAAACTATTTTGCCTTCAATATCATGGAATAAAACAAATGACTCACTAAATTGCCAGTATTTTTTATATTATGAAGTAGCAGTTGATCAACACAACTTGACATAATTTTCATTATGGGTCATTAGAAAACAACCTCTGTGTATTTCTAACACATGAATATGGTTGCGTATAATGAATTAATGTTGTTGCTGTTGTTGGCTTCAATAGGATCTACCATTTTCCTTAATAAATATTTCCTTGTAAGGTTTTAAAAATATATATTTTATGCAATCCACATCCAAAGAAAGGCTTATAAGTATCATGTAAGTTTTTTATATAAATATCTTATAAGTTGAGCATGTCCATTTGAGGAAAAATCAGAGATTATAGGATAACATTGAAACAAGTTAGGACCATGTATGACATAGAAGCCTGCTTACCTTAGATAAAATTCAAAGAAAATAAAATGGATCATTGGATAAAATGGTCATCGAAAAACAACATTGGTGTGTTTCTAATATATAGCTATAGTTATATACATTTGATTTTTTTCATTCCGCACCATAGACGGAAGTATCTAATATAATAGGGTGATGTTGTTGTTGATAGTTTATTCCACCTATGTGATTGAGTTACATGCTTCATGAGCATGTTTCAGCAATCCGTTTCAGCTACCTCAGACAAACAATTGGCTTTCAACTATTTTGCTTTACACTTAAAAAGGGATTTATATCGTCACTATAAATTAAATTCCTCTCTACAATTTTATCTTTCTTTTATATGTTAATTAAATATATTGTCCCATAACTTTGACAAAAAAGCAACCAAATTAGCAGAATAGATATCTGATCGCTGAAACGTCAAAGTAGTCTGCAACGACTGCATTTTAAAATTAAACTCTTGTCCACTATTATTAGGGGATGGGAATACTAGTGCACGTGCCATATGTCATGTTTTAGCTTCATGTTTGATCATTTCTTCTCAGATTTTGGGAGTCCTTCGAACAAAGGAACAGATAATTCCAGGAAGCTTTCAAACAATTTATGACTTAATATAAAGCTGGAAATAAACTAGGTTGTTAGGCGTGTTAAGGAAACCGAACAGTTTGTGAAATGTTCGAGTTTGATTCGTATTTGATTTGAGTTTGTTCGTTAATTTTACTTAAACGAGCTAAGTTCGAACTCCTAATCAGATTCGTTTACTAAAACAAGCTAAACTATTCGCGAACTGTTCAGCTCGTTTAAATAGTTATAGTGTTTCGAACCGAATTTGAACAAATTTAAAAGCTCGTTACATCAAACAAGCCGAACCAAACAGTTCGTTTACTAAACGAATCTGAATTTAAAAACATAGTATTCGACTCGTTCGGTTTATTAAAACCCCTAATTGTTTTGCAACAAAAATGAAAAAAATGCAAAAACAGAAAAGAGCGGAGATAAGAGATTTATTTACGTTTTTGAATGAAGCGTCTACGTCTACAAAAGAAAATACGGACGCAAATTTCAGGTAACTTTATGGTTCCAAAATCATAATAAAAATTAAAACGTTAACTAAAAATCTAATAATATAAACGGTTTATATCAAAAATCAAATAAAGATCGAAGCCTTGTAAGGTCACCCTCCGCCGGCTTTTGAAGAGTTTTAGTTCATCTATTACAAATATAAAATATTAATAAATATAAAAATGAATGGAATGATGAGATGCAACAGACATGGTACTGGGGTCATTGAAGAGGATGGGATCAGAATTGGCTCGGCCATTTGGATAGAAGATGGTGAAGAGGAAAAAAAAATAATTGTAAAATGACCAACCCCCTGGGTCCCAATTGCGACAGGTATTGTAAGAACAACAAAACAAATTGCGCCTTCTCCTTTGAAAAAAAAAAATTAAAAAAAAAACCAACAACGATAACAATATTTAAGTTTTTTTTCCCTCTATGTGGATGGGCTATGGATTAATTAAGTATTTCTTTGTTTGTTTTATTTTGGTGTTTTTAGTCATAGTTTACTCTTTTTGTTTCTCCTACTATTTAATGTGTAATATACGTTTTGAGAATACACCTCGAATAAAATATCATATCATCTAAACCGCAATTTCAGTCTAGGTACTAAAATTTTTACTTAAATCATATACATTCTCCATGACATTGGCAGCATAATTCATGTGTTCTATCATTAATCATAGACTCCTCAATTGTCATATGAGTCATATTTTTCCTTATTGCCTCTCTTGATATCTTCTTTCGTCACACTGATTTATCTCCTACCGATTCATTAAAATTTTTCTCACTGTATCTTCTGCATTTGTCTTTTATTGTACTTTCTTCTACTAAAGTCTTGCTATCTTTGTTTTGAATGCATTTAATTTGAGTCAAATTTTTTTGTCTTTCTTCCACTCGCTCTAGCAAATTAAACACACATCTTTCACATTCTTTCGTATCCAGACGCTGATAAAAATCTTCAAAAGCCTTTGATTTGGCTTCATTCACAGTCTGTTTAACTTGTTAGGTCCCTTAGAACACACCAGAAGGGAGGTTGAATAGTGTGTTCACCAAGTATGGATATTTTCTCGGATATTTTTCGGGTATGAGTACAAATCTATACTTGAGTGTCTTCTTTAAAAATGAATAAACTGACGGAAGCGTAAGGAACACAATATTTATAGAGGTTCAAGTCAAATGACTCTACTCATCTACCTTCTTGGTTTTTCACAAGAAGGATTTTGAATAGGGGATTGTTATTTCGTTTTGGAGAAACAACAATCAAAACAAAAATCCAAACATTGAAAATCTATGACACACGTTTAAACCACAACCAAGAAATACCAACCAAGTCTATCCTCCAAAGAACTTCCTTGATCCTCAAAGAATTCTTGTAGGAAGTATGGTGCACCACAACACCATCAACTAACCCTCTAAGGTCTGGATTTCTTTAAACAAGAAGCACCCTTGCTTCTTGACCAACGATCTACACTTAGCCTCTCACAATCTTCACTCAAGAAGAAGACTCTTCTTCTTTACAAATCATACTCTCACAAATAAAGTAAAATCCACAATAATATAACTATTTTGAGAGTAAAAGCTTGAGAGAAACTTGAGAGCTCTTGGTAGGAAGTTGAAGATGAAAGTGACGAAAACCCTCGTTTTAATCACCTTGTAGCCGTGGACAAGGTTGCAGGAGCCAATAATGGGCTTTGTATCTTTGTGATGACATGTCTTCATCTTTGGAGATCTTCTCTTGGATGAATGAAAACTTCTTGAGGAAGCTTCTTGTTGAAAGCTCAAAGAGGAAAGAAAGTATTCTCCAAAGTGAGAGAAAGACCTGTGATGTTACACTAAAAAGGAGGGTACAAATGTCAAGTAAACATTAGAAAGTGCAGCATAAAACATTTGTAACGTTGTGTCATATGAAGCACCTTATGTGTTCTATAAACAGGCGTTCAATGTGACATGGAGCGCCTAAAGTGTTTTTGAACTGGCGTTCAATGTGACATTAAGCGCCTTAAGTGAATAAGAAGCACTTGT
The DNA here is from genome assembly GCA_036186865.1 of Eustoma russellianum. Taxonomy (NCBI): domain Eukaryota; kingdom Viridiplantae; phylum Streptophyta; class Magnoliopsida; order Gentianales; family Gentianaceae; genus Eustoma; species Eustoma russellianum. The sequence continues at coordinate 1,787,253 of AP025057.1, read as the reverse complement.
TCAATGTCACATGAAGCGCCTGTTATGGGCAGCAGAACTCGTTCGAAGTCACATGAAGCGTCTGATCTCAGCCTTCATACTTGTTTGAAGTAATTCTGACAATTTCTAAAAGTAACTTGATATTCGTGCCTATTTTGGGAGAAAACCACCCATTTGACTTTATAACACACATGAAGCGCCTGTTTAGGCGTTCAAGGTGTGCTGTTACATAATTTGGCACATGAAGCTCCTAATGTAGGCATTCGAAGTGTACTGGACTCCAGTCACTTCACATGAAGTGCATAATGTAGGTGTTTGAAGTGTACTGGTCTTCAGACACTTCAGATTAGATGCCTTATGTAGGAGGTCGAAGTGCACTGACCTTCAGACACTTCTCATTAGGCGTCTTATCTAGGCGTTCTAAGTGTCAATTGTGCAAATCATCAAAACTTAAAATATTCTAACATAACTTCCTTCTTAGCAAGCCTATATTTTTCTTAATTCTTTTTAATTCCAACTTGAGGAGAATATACACTAATAATATAGATTATTTTTTCCAAGCATCAACTTAAGGGCCATAACTCTTTTTTCATTTTCTAATAATACATACTACCTCGCCTCTTAATGAAACATATATAATAACTCTAACTCTATTTCTTTTCTTATTCTTTTCCCTGTACTAGAGGTTTAAGTCCTAAATTGTCCAACATCTTAGCTTCCTTACCAATCCACTTTGTCTCTTACAAATATAAATTAATTATTTTTTTTTCTTTTCACGGTGTCCATCATCTTGGTTGTCTTCCCCATTAAAAGTCTAATGTTCCATGTTCATATTATTTCTTCTATTAGTATGTAACTTACTTCCTAAGAACTCTTACTTATTTTTCACTACATCCAATTTTCCTAAAAGATATTATGGCGCAAGCTTAATTGTCGCTGTATTCAGAGTATACGATAGAGACTCTTTCTTATTTGACACTACATCCTTGCCTTCCAGATGGAGCAGACTTTGCAGAAACACCGCATTTGGACCACCCGTTGCGTTCTATGTGGGAAACGCTCTAACATTAATGCAATTTCTTTTTTGGTCCATTAACATGTTTGATAACAAAATCAACCTAACGCAACCCTCCTCTTTTAAAGGCAAGTAAAAAACTCGATCACACACAAATAGCCACAACAAATTGCGTCTGCAAAAGGGAATTGAAAGTTCTTGCCGCTTTGCACTTTTTTCTCATCTGATTCCTCTTACTGAGCTTCTACCAAATTAAAATATTCAAATAACCTCAAATCTTGATTTCTTCGTCATCTTTGGATTGCCGGCTAACCACTTTGCTTGACCAATCCGCTGACCTAGTCCACAGTTAAACATGCAATGGCCTCTATATAAAGAAGATAAAGTCATTAGTTATCATCATCCTTCTTCTTTTTCCTTCATATACTTCCCCACATTGAGTTCGTTGCCTACACCAAAAGTTTCAACAATGGCGCAAAACATCACATTTATCTGTTTGCTAGCTTTGAGTCTCTTGTGTCTCGCCTTGGCGTCCGAGCCGTCACCTATGCAAGACTTCTGCGTTGCCAAAGAGAGCAAAGGTACAGAAAAAAACCAACTATTCATAATTTAAGTGTTTGTTTTTTTTTCTTTTGTAACTGTAGTAACAGGAATACAGGTTGCCCATCTGCTTCATGAAAATTCTGTTATTGGGTTCCGTTACTTTGTTGGGTTTGTCAATATGTTCTTTCAATATTTTGTTATTCTTTACTTTGTCTCTCGATTTTGTCATGGACCAAAATTGTTTTCAACTAGGAGTCTTTCTTTTATTACTCCATGCTATATTCTTTTTCTTTTTTGTCCAAAAAACACATAACTTCTTGCTTCCGAAATCCTGATTATATTTTCAAAAATCTTTTATACGAATAGGGTCCAAATGGTATGTAATTTGAACGATGCATCTCCCTGGTGTTAGACTGGTACCGAGAAATTTGTGAGAAAGAAGAATAAACTCTTTCATTCACGCTTTTGTACGTACACAGTCGACCTATTTAAATAGAGTGTTTGGCTAAATATGGTTGAGATAATCAATTACATTAATACTATGGGGATTCTACTTCTAATTACAATCTTGCTCGCTTCCTTAATTATCCTGGTATTTTTTTGATTGATTGTAGAATCTTTTAACACGTGGTCTACAAAGCTTGTAGTGATACAGTCCAAGAATAGATCTTTTATTTAGATTCACGGTGGCCGGGTCTCAATGGTGGATTCCCGTTGCTAGAATCCTGATAGTAGATTCTTGCTGAAGAATCTGAGTGATAGAATCCAATGCTAGAGTCTCAGAGTATAACGTTATATTCATCCAAGAATTGGGTTGAGAGTAATTTTAGAACATAATGTATATATAGTTCAAATCAATCTTTCCTTTTCTTTGGCGGAGCTAAAAATTTTAGAACTGAGTTTGTTTTCTAATCATTGATCTGTTTTCAACATTTTAGCAAAGATAAACGGCGTGGTTTGCAAGGACCCAGAAGATGTGAAGGAGAAACATTTTCTTTTCAAGGGACTGCATAAAGCAGGAGACACCAATAACCAATTTGGGTCCAAAGTGACTCCAGTCACTGTAACCGAGCTGCCAGGACTCAACACTCTTGGCATCTCAATGGCTCGCATCGACTTTGCACCCTGGGGAGTCAACCCAACCCACACTCACCCTAGAGCCACAGAGCTTCTCACTGTACTTGAAGGCAAGCTAGAGGTGGGCTTTGTCACTTCAAACCCCGAAAATCGCCTCATCACCAAACAGCTTCAAAAGGGTGATGTATTTGTCTTCCCTGTTGGGCTTGTGCATTTCCAACGCAACATTGGATACGACAATGCTGTGGCTATCTCTGTGTTTGATAGCCAAAGTCCTGGAGCAATCACCATTGCCAAATCTGTGTTTACATCCAACCCGCCAATTAACGAGGATATTCTGGCCAAGGCATTCCAAATTGATAAAAGTGTTGTTCAGGAAGTCCAGTCCGCTTTGCAAGTTTAACGTTGTAGCTGCAACGATCTGGTTAATGTTATTTTCGTTCACCTTTTGGTTTGATTCTGCTTTTCAAATAAGGCAAAATTTAGTGTTCGTACTGTTGCTTTTGATTGTTGTACTTCATAGCTTGCTAGATCATTGATCAAAATGTTGATCAACTACTGCGTGTTCTTTCTATTAAGCGTCTGTCTTTCTTCTGTTTTCTGTCAAATTCTTTTTAGTTTCTAAGTTGAATGTATTGGTTTAAACAATGGTGTGCCGTTATGCATCACCTCATTTACTTTAACATTTTTCCGATGCCTAATGCTTTTTGTTTTTAGAAGGTTTGCGGTCTGGCTACTGTGTCAAATTAACACCATCAATCAATGAAAATGAGAATTGTGAACAAGAATGAATAACCAAGAGGAAAAAAAGGGTTATAGAGAGAGAATGGAAACCAGAAATTCTTATTCATCCAAGTCGGGTTGAATTCATACACAGCAACCCGTTTTATACATTTCAGAGGAAGAGGAAAATAGAAAGCGAAATGACAAGAATACCCTTAATAACCGCCACTCATTATACTACACAGAAATGGTGTAAAAGTCATTTCACATGTTTTAAATCCTTCCCGCCGATTGCACATTCTTCTTCCTCCTTTATTCCTTCTTCCCGCAACTCCCGTGATCAACCAGCAAACTCCCAACCTTTGCTGCACCCACGTGACAATTGCAACACATCACACCTCAGATTGCAAGCTCAACTGCTCCATATCCTGATTACCTACTGGTTCATGTAACCATCACAACTCACCAGCTCTAGAACATTCTTCTTCCTGCTCCTCCACTTTAATCCCAGTTGTAACAGCCCCCCTCGAACCTGACTTGGCGAAAATATTACACACGCCCATTGCAGAAGTCAGGTTTCGCAGTCTGCCTGAATCAAGTGCCTTCGTAAAGACATCTGCCAGTTGAAACTCCGACTTGACCGGCATAAGGTGTATCACCCCTTGTTGATACTTTTCTCTTACAATGTGGCAATCAATTTCAATGTGCTTTGTTCTTTCATGGAACACGGGATTCTCAACAATGTAAATTGCACTCTTATTATCACAATACAACTCAGTTGGACTTGAGTGTCTGACCCCAAATCCTTCAACAAGTACAAAAGCCACTGTATCTCACACGTAACCATCGCTAGTGCTCTGTATTCAGCCTCAGACGATGACTTAAACACATTGCTTTGCTTTTTAGCTTTCCAGGATACCAGGGAATTCCCAAGGAAAACGCAGTACCCAGTAACTGATTTCCTCGTCTCAATACAACCTGCCCAATCAGAGTCTGCAAACCCCTTGATCTCCAATTTACCTTGACTTGAATAATATACCCCTTGACCAGCTGTCCCTTTCAAGTATCTCAATAGCCTATTTGTAGCTCTCAAGTGCAACTCTGTAGGTGAGTCAAGAAATTGGCTTAATTGTTGGACAGCAAACGAAATATCAGGTCTGGTTATTGTAAGATAAATGACCCCGTCCTATAAGCCTTCTATAAGCAGAAACATCTTTTACAAGCTTAGAATCACCATGAGCTAACTTTAAATTTTGCTCCATAGGACTTGCAGTAGGCTTGGCACCTAAGAATCCCGTCTGTTCTACCAATGCCAATGTATACTTCCTTTGGGATATCATAATCCCCCCTGTGACCTAGCCACCTCAATTCCAAGGAAGTACTTTAAGTCTCCTAAATCCTTGATCTTAAATGCTTGATGCAGAGACTGCTTGATCTGATTTATCTGAAGTATTGAGTTGCCAGCCACTATAATGTCATCAACATATATCAAAAGAACCAAGAAAGCTTCTGACGTATGCTTAGTAAACATACTGTAATCATTCCTGGACTGTGTAAATCCTTGATCAACCAGGAATTTAGTCAGTTTTAAGTTCCATTCTCTGCTTGCTTTCTTTAAACCATAGAGTGACTTGGTGAAGTCTACATACGGTGTTAGGTCCTGGTGCAGAAACTCCCTTAGGCAGCTCCATATATATCTCTTAGCTAAGGTCTTCATGCAAGAATGCATTATTCATGTCCAGTTGATGCACATACCATTGTCTCTGAGCTACTACAGCCAACAGTAACCTCACAGTTGTCAACTTGGCAACTGGGGAAAACGTGTCAGTATAGTGTATCCCCAATTGCTGGGTGAATCCCTTTGCCACAAGCCTAGCTTTGTAGCGTTCTACACTTCCATCTGGGTTGTACTTAACCTTGTATACCCCCTTACACCCAATAGGTCTCTTTCCATGAGGAAGTGTTACCAAAGACCAAGTGTGATTTGCTTCAAGCGCTACTAGTTCAAGTTGCATTGCCTCCACCTCCACCCAGTGAGCAGATTTGACTGCCTCCTGATAAGATGTTGGCTCCTGTACCAAGCTAATATTAAGAGCATAGGACCTATATTTAGGTGTCAAATGATCATATGACAAGTACTCTTCAATTGGGTAAGGAGTATTGGCAGGCAATCTTTCAGGTTTGAAGGAAGCTGTAGATGATGATAGAAGGCTGCAATAATAATCCTATAAATAACCAGGAGGATGTTTATTTCTAATAGGTCTAGGAATCTCAGAAGGGTTCTGAGGTTGTATAGGCAGATGTATTTCAATGCCAGTGCATGGTTGAGGAGTTGATGTTGAAATAGGGGTCTCATGGATATTCGGTGTGCTTTCTGCAGAATCATCATCTGAATGAAGGTCAGAATTGGGAGGAATAAGAGATGATCTTGGAAGTTGTTGAGTGGGATCTGATGTGTTTGGTAAGAATTCAGGTATGGTTTGGAGATTTCTGTGGCTATTAGAATCTGGTGGATTTTCTAAAGTAGCAGAATGATTGGGTTGAGATTGGACAGAGATAAACGGGAAGACGTGTTCACTGAACTGAACATCTCTGGAAATAATGATAGACTTTGTGTCAAGATTCAATAGCAAGTAGCCTTTAGTATGAAATGGTATGCCAAGATATACACACGCAGTAGCTCTAGGATCGAACTTGGCACGGTGGGACACGTTGGTGCTGGCATATGCCAGACACCCAAAGACCTTGAGATTGCTATAGGCAGATGTGTTTCCAAGAAGACATTCATGTGGTGTAAGATGATGTAGTAAAGGAGTAGGCAAAATATTGATAATATATACTGCATATTGGATACAAAAACCCCAATAGCAGTCAGGAATTTTGGCTTGAAACTTTAGAGCTCTTGCAACATTATGTGTTGGTGCTTGCGTTCAACCACACCATTTTGTTGCGGTGTGTTGACACAACTGGTTTGGTGAATGATACCTTTTGTCATAAAGAAATGGTCCATCTTAAACTCCTGACCATTATCAGTTCTTATGCACTCAATGCCTTTACCAAATTGAGTCAAGACATACTGGTAAAAGCTTTGGACGGCATTGCGTGTTTCTGATTTTTGCTTAAGCAAATACACCCAAGTGTATCTGGTATGATTATCAACTATAGTAAGGAAATAACGTTGTCCATAGAGAGTTGGATGTTTATATGGACCCCAAATATCAATATGAATAAGATCAAATGGAGCATTGGAAACAGAATTAGACACAGGGAAAGACATTCTTTTCATTTTGGCCAAAGGACATATAGTACATTGCTGTGAATTCTCATGATAATGTACAGACTGATCAAACTTCTGAATGTCCTTTATTCTAGGTATTGAAGCATGACCTAGTATATAATGCCATAACAAAGAAGAAGGAAATGAAGAATGAAATTCAGTTGACAAGCAACTGGAAGACAAATATGCCTGCTTAGGAATTCCGCAGAAGTAATGCAGGCCTTTGTACTGCTCAGCTGAACCAATCGTTTTCAGGGATATACAATCCTGAATGACACAAGCATTTCCCAGAAATTGAATAAGTAATGAAGAATTAGATAGCAACTTGCTGACAGACAAAAGATTAAAGCTAAACGATGGGACATACAGAACATCATGAATAACAAGTGAAGGATTCAACATAACTGAACCAACATGTGTGGCTGAAGCTGAAAGGCTATTTGGTAGTTTGATAGAAACATGGTGGATTGGTTTGCAGGATATGAACAAATTGAGATTACATACTATATAATCAGTTGCACCTAAATCTAGAATCCATATGTTCAAATTATTAGAAGGACGTTTACCTTGATCTTTATCTAGATTTGCAGACATAAAAGCCCCCTGACCTGCAACATCTTTTCCATCATTAACATTCAAGATTGACATCAACCTCTGCATCTGCTCTTGCGTGATCATTGGTGTTTGACACGGACTAGTCTGCACCTGACTGTTTTCATTCTCCTCAGCACATACTTCAGCAAGATTAACTTGATTCCTAGCCTTAAAGCCAGGAGGAAATCCATGTTTCCGGTAGCATCTTTGTTCAACATGTCCAATAATGCCGCAATGAGTGCAAACAGGACTCTTCGCTCCATCAGGAAAAAAAATCTCCCGTTTCCTCTTCTATAGGTGCTACCACCTCTTCCAGCATACGTATTAGAATTAGCGATCACTTTGGCACCATCATCATTGTCCACCATAAACACAGTAGGATTATTAACAGCATTTCCTCCAGTGCTTAAGCCATTCAACTTCCTCTCATACTTCAACGCCATGGCAAACACAACTATTAGTGGAAGAACGGACACGATGACATGTATAGTGATGAAATAAAATCTGTATCAAAATACAATATCTTTTTACATGATCGTAAAAAGAAGACATTTTCTCTGTCACGCTTTATCTAGTTTGAAATTTGAGAGATAACGCTTGGTTTTACGTCGTTGTGTTTGGAAAAACCCTTAGCTATTATTTTTTCTTCTTGTTTTGAGATATCTTTTGATTTTGTTAGGATAAAGCAGGTATTCTTGTTATTAGAATATACTAGATATGTGTTGTTGTTAGTTAATCCGTCCTTTTTTTTTCAAAAAGGAAAAATAAAAAGGCATCCACATTTTTATTCTGGTAAAATGGTAAAAAATAGTTTAATTACTAAATGGTTCTTATTAATTGCATATGATAGTTTATTGCATATATATTAAAACTAAAGGCTGTTTTTAACGTTGCGAGTATAAACATTAACCCATACATACTCACTTTCAACAAATCCACGCATCTTAACACCTACATCACACCTACATCCATGACACGTACAACTAGGAATTGGCCTCAATGCCAATATTTCTTCCCACAGCACCTTCACCTTAGTGCAATAATCGTTTACAGAATCACCTTCTTGCTTAACTCCATAGAAATTCTCAAGTAAATCCGATAGTCTAAACGCATCTCCACTTCTATACCTTCTTCATACCTCCACTGCACTATCATACCACATAACACTTTGTGCAATAGAAGGCAATACACTGTTCATAATCCATGAATGCACCATAGAATTTACCTGCCTCCAGGTAGTGTACTGCGGATCATTGAGTGCTGGTGATTGAATTGATCCATCAACGAATCCTATCTTGTTTTTGACAATTAGTGCCATTTGGAACATTCTACTCCATGAGTGATAGTTATTAGCATTCAACGGAGGCTGAACGAGAATGATAGCAGGACTATCATTAGGATGGAGATAGTACGGATTGCTAGCAACATTCTCCATAACTTGTGATCCAACGGATCTTCCGCTACCAGACGTAGACGGCATCTCTGTTGCTCACAACCTCAATTAAAATCGCAACAGCTGGGAATCAACTATCAAACTACAACTTCAGAACTTGCACTCTACGGTGATCAGAATCATTAGCGTGGCTCTGATACCATGTCAAATTAACACGATCAATCAATGAAAATGAGAATTGTGAACAAGAATGAATAACCAAGAGGAAGAAAACGGTTATAGAGAGAGAATGGAAACCAGAAATTCTTATTTATCCAAGTCGGGTTGAATTCATACACAGCAACCCGTTTTATACATTTCAGAGGAAGAGGAAAATAGAAAGCGAAATGACAAGAATACCCTTAATAGCCGCCACTCATTATACTACACAGAAAGGGTGTAAAAGTCATTTCACATGTTTTAAATCCTTCCCGCCGATTGCACCTTCTTCTTCCTCCTTTATTCCTTCTTCCCGCAACTCCTGTGATCAACCAGCAAACTCCCAATCTTTGCTGTACCCATGTGACAATTGCAACACAGCACACCTCAGATTGCCAGCTCAACTGCTCCATATCCTGATTCACACCTCAGATTGCCAGTTCAACTGCTCCATATCCTGATTACCTACTGGTTCACGTAACCATCACAACTCACCAGCTCTGGAACATTCTTCTTCCTGCTCCTCCACTTCAATCCCAGTTGTAACATACTGTGAGATCTAAAACATTACCAATATAAAGTAGAGACAGGTTCATTTGCATATACAGAAGTAAATGAATCTATAAATGGAGAAGGCTCATTTGGGTTGAATTGACGGTGAACCAATTAAAAGAAAGAATATTAAATGATAATAAGAATAATAATTAACTTATATAAATCATGTCAATTTCATTCAAAATTGGTATGCGACATGATTAGGAAGAGATTGTGTTTGCGATGAAGTCAAGGACACACTCTTATTTTACTTTGTAATATGATGGAATAAATCAAAATGACTTAGTAAATTAGTTGCGCTTCTTACATTGTGAAGTATCAGTTGATTAACATAGCTTGACGCAATTCTCATTATAGGTCATTGAGTAACAATCTCTGTGTGTTTCTAACACATGTGTATGGTTGCATACAACTGATCCTCATACCCTGCCATAGAAAGAAATCTCTAAGATAATGGGTAATGCTGTTGTTGTCGTCTTTCAAAAATACATGCCATCGTCTATAAATAACTATTAAGAGTTTATCTTATTACTTTTTTTTTCAAGGAAAGGCTTTTATTCATGAACCGGAGACATAACAATAAGGATGGATATTATAGAAAATTTTGTGGTTGTCGTAGTATTTACTCAACCATAAAAAAACATAATAGTTGGAGTCAGACCTCTTCTTTGCACATTTCGTTACTGTCATATGTAAACTAATCTTTATTCTGTCAGTTTCAGTTTATAAACGTGTAGTAATTGTTAGGTCCCTTAGAACACATTAGAAGAGGGAGTTGAATAGTGTGTTCTGTTAGGTTCCTTAGAACACAAGGGGGGTTGAATAGTGTGTTCACCAATTATGGAAATTTTTCGGATCTTTTTCGATGATGAGGTCAAATCAATACTTGGGTATGTTTTTTAAAATGAATAAACTTACAAAATCATAAAGAACACCAAATATATAGAGGTTCAAGTCAAAGACTCAAGTTCTTTACCTTCTTGCTGTTTACAAGAAGCATTTTTGAGCAAGGAGATTGCTATTTCTCTCGGGAGGAAACAACAACCAAAAAGAAAGATACAAATGGTTGAACTAGGAAACACACCTAGACTTTGAAACAAGAAAATCCAACTACCTTGAAGTTTAGCCTCCAAAGAACTTCTTTGTTCCTCAAAGAATTCTTGTTGGCAGTATGGCGCACCACTACAACTTCAACTAACACTTGAATGCTTAGATTTCTTCAAACAAGAAGCACCCTTGCTTCTTGACCAACGATCTATACCTTGCTCTTCACAACATTCACTCAAGAAGAAGACTCTTCTTCTTTTACAAATCACACACTCTCACAAATAGTGTAAATACACCAATATTACAAGTATTTTGAGAGCAAAAACTTGAGAGAAACTTGAGAGCTCGTATGTTAAAAAGCTGAAGGTGAAAAATGATGAAACTCTTTGTTTTATTCATTTTCTAACCGTTTTCCATGCTGCAGGAGATGTAAGATATTACCAATATAAAGTAAAGATAGGTTCATTTTCATATATAGAAGTGAATGAATCTATAAATGGAGAAGGCTCATTTGGGTTGAATTGACGGTGAATCAATTAAAAGAAAGAATATTAAATGATAATAAGAATAATAACTAACTGTTGTAAATCATGTCAATTTCATTCAAAAATTGGTATGCGACATGATTAGGAAGAGATTGTATTTCCAATGGAGTCATGAATACTTTCTTCTTTGACTTTGTAATATGATGAAATAAATCAAAATGACTCACTAAATTAGTTGCGCTTTTTACATTGTGAAGTATTTTGATTGACACAGCTTGACGCAATTTCCATTATAGGTCATCGGGAAACAATCTTTGTATGTTTCAAACACATGAGTATGATTGCGTACAACCGACTTTTCATACCCCGCCATAGACGAAAATCTCTAAAATCTCTTATCTTATCTGCTATACTAGCCACGCCTAACCTTTCTCGAAACACCTCGTTTCTGATCCGGTCTAGCCTTGTATGCCCACACATCCACCTCAACATCTTCATCTCTGAAACTTCCATCTTCTGCAATTGTGACCTCTTGATGGCCCAACAGTCTGTCCCATATAGTATTGCCGGTCGTACTGAAACCCTATAAAATTTTCCTTTTAATTTAGTTGGGAAATTTTTGTCACACAGCACCTCTGAGGCAGCCCTCCATCTACACCATTCTGCTTGAACTCGATATGCTACATCACTATCTATGTCGCCATTCTACTGCACAAATGATCCTAGGTACTTAAACTTACTTACCTGTGGTACCACTTGAACATCGATGGTGAGCTGGCTATCCTCACTGTCTGCTACGCCGCTGAATTCGCAGTGCAGATACTCGGTCTTAGAATGGCTAATCTTTAAGCCTTTTCTCTCTAAAACACCTCTCCACTGCTCTAGTCTGATATTCAGGGTATGTCTACTTTCTGCGACTAATAGAATATCGTCAGCAAAAAGCATACACCATAGAACTGCCTCCTGTATTGGCTTTGACAACTCGTCAAGGACAACTGCAAAAAGAAATAGACTCAACGTAGACCCTTGATGGAGACCAACCTCCTGTATTCCCCACAGGCGTACGAACGGTTGCTTTTGTCCTAGCATATATGTATCTAATTATGTCTATATACTTCATAGGGACCCCTCTTGCATCCAGACTATCCCATATCAGGCTACGTGGCACACTATCATACGCTTTTTCAAGATCGATGAAAACCGTATGTGAATTGCGCTTCTTCTCCCTATACTTCTCCATTAATCTCCTGAGAATGTGTACTGCTTCCGTAGTTGACCTTCCTGGCATAAAACCAAATTGGTTCACCGTAACCTGAGTTTCTCTCTTAATTCGGGTGTCTATTACTCTCTCCCATAACTTTATGGTATGACTTAGCAACTTAATCCCTTTATAGTTCTCACAACACTGTGCGTCTCTTTTGTTTTTATATAGGGGACCACGACACTCTTTCTCCACTCATCTGGCATCTTCCCTTTTTTGTAAATATGGTTGAACAGAGTAGTTAGCCATTGACCCCCTTCCTCTCCTAAATACTTCCACGCCTCAATGGGTATGTTATCTAGACCGATCGCTTTAGCTCTTCCCATCTTCTTCAGTGCTCTCATCACCTCTCCTTGTGTGATGTTCTGACAGTCGGAGATATTATGTTGTCGTTGTTGGTTAGTGGTGCTTTCTCGTTTTTTGTAGTCGGCACTGCTGCCATTGAAAAGACTGTGAAAGTAGTTTGCCATTTCAACTTGATGTTTTGTGCTTTGACTAACACATGTCCATCTTCTCCTTTTATAAACTTTCCGCCTTCTACGTCCTGCCTATTTTGATCCCTAACTTTGGCAATCTTGAACATATCCAGCTCTCCTTCTTTTGTTTCTAGTCTCTCATACATCCTTTTATAAGCTGTAGTCTTTGCCTCAGTCACTGCCTTCTTCGCCTCCTTCCTGGCGATTTTGTAATTCTCCTTTAATCTCACTTTCTCTTCCCCATTTGTGCAGCTTAACAGCTCTCTAAAAATATTTTGTTTGTCTTTTATTTTTTGTTGCACATCCTCGTTCCACCACCACGTCTTTTTATGTACGGACGTCTTTCCTATTGTTACCCCGAGCGTTTCTCTCGCCGCTTGAGTAATAGTAGTCGATATAGCCTCCCACATCTGATTTGTGTCATCACCCAGACGATCTAGTTTTGCAGAGATGACATCGTCTCTAAATATATTAACTTTTTCGTCTTTCAAACTTTCCCATCAAATCCTGGGTGGGAATTTTTCAACCCCCTTACTCAGCTTTTGGCTCAATTCTATAACTACCACTGACAAACGGTGTTGCATCACCGCTGTCTCTACTGGTATAACCTTGCAGTCCCTCCACAACCGTTGGTCTTGACGTCTCATCAGAAAATAGTCGATCTACGTGTTACGTCCTCTGCTGCTAAACGTGATCAAATGCGATGCTTTTTTCTTAAAAAAACGAGTTTATAATGCCTAGGTCATGGGCTACTACTAGGTCTAGCAGATCTCTACCCTGTTTGTTTTTATCTCCATAACCAAACCCGCCATGTACCGACTGAAAACCATCGCTATTCTTTCCAATATGTCCATTAAAATCACATCCCATACGAATTCGTTCATCCCTGGGTATTGCCTTTAACACTACATGTAAGCAATCCCGAAACCTTTTCTTCTCCTGTTCTCCTAGTCCCACTTGGGGTGTATAGGCGTAAATCACTGCCATCACCTCCTTATTTAGTACTTACTTCAACATCATAATTCTATCATTATATCTAATCACATCAATCACGTTCGTATGTAATTCTATCTTTATTAGGAATCCTACACCATTCTTGGTCCCATCTAACCCTGAATACAACAGCTTATACCCATTACATTCTTTACCTTTATTCGCTTTCCACCTAGTTTCATGAAGGCATGCTATATCTATCTTACGTCTCTTAAGTGTATCTACAATCTCAAAAAATTTACCACTTAATGTTCCTACATTCCAAGAGTCTACCCTTATACTATCTTTATTTTTCTTTCCCTTACCTACACCCCTCTTCCTTAGACATGGTCTCACGGAAAAATCATGATGTCTTCTATCAATTATTGCAACTAAAACTAAAAATATAAAGTATACTATTGATGCCGAAAGTTTGAAACTAAATATAAACAATCAAAAGTACTTCAATGATAATAAAACAAAAATGAAATTATATCACCTGGTTGGACTGTTGCACACCAAGATCCAATAGTGCAGATCTGGATCGCTGGATAGCCGGAAAAGAGCGATACCAATCAGGGGCGCAGGCTTCCTCCTTCCCCTCTCAGATCTAAAGATCAGCAACGGTAATCACGGCCAGACCGGAGCGACGGCGAGATTTCCAGTTGAGCAGTAGCACTTTTCGTATTGTCAAAAGTTCAATTGGCAACAAAAAGCTCTATGTGGCAATAGATCGAACGGCTTGTGTGCATATACTAATCAAGAAAGCCAGAGATCTCTGCTTCCAAACACCTTTCTTCCAATTCTTAGAGAAATTTGCAGAAATTTTTGGTTCTTCAACTCACACTTCGACAGAAAGAAGAAGAGAACGGAAAGAAGAGACAATAAAACTAGTGTATGAAAAACCTAACACAATGATAGGCGATTCAGATCTAATATCTAAAATTCTCGTATATAACAGAAAAGTTGCTGAATTAGTAAACCAAAACTAAACTAAATAAGAAAACAGAAATAACACAAGAAATAGGTTAGACTTGTAATGCTAATTAATAAAATAGAAAAGAGAAGGAAAGATTGAGCTGACGATTTCAATACCCTCGGGGAAAATGTCAATGATGAGGTTCACCAAGTATGGAAATTTTCCAGATCTTTTTCAATGATGAGGTCAAACCATAAATAGTGTGTTCACCAAGGAGTTAATTGCACCTGGTATCCATTCTTTTCCATCAAGTTTTAAGTAGCATCCAATGTTTCATGAAACACACTTGCCATCTACACTTATAGGGTTAATAGACAACTGGCATCCATGCTGACGTCATAAAGGCAATTTTCATTTATTTTTTAAAAGTTTATAGAAAAAATAATTCAAAAATAAAAAGAAAAACCCCACCCCCACCCCACCACACCCCCACCCCCACAATCGACCTCCCTCCCCATCCTCCCCTTTTTCCTCCATCTTCATCTTCATCTTTTTTCCAACCAGGTATCATGAACCAGAACCACCTTCTCCCCTAGGGAAGGAAAAGTACATTGATGCAAGGAAGAAGAGTTCCGTATCAGTAACCCTATCCAATCCGAAAGCATAACCGTCATCATCGTTCCCCCCCAAAGCTTGTGTGCAACTTCTGAAGAACCCTTTTTCTCATCCTCTGTTGTGTTTCATCCTCAAGTCGAGGGCTAAGAATATGAGTGACATTCGACTCTTCTCCTTCCCTAGGCTCTCTACAACAACCATCCCCCCATCCCAATACCAAGTCTCCAGATTTCGACCTGGAAATTTGCCAGAAAATGGCGTGATTCCAGCTAAAATTGCCCTCATTTGGGCGGTCCACGATATCTGAAAGCTTATCGTGGGAATTCTCATCGTTGCCAACCGCCATTAGTGAGCCTTCAGTTGAAACCAAGACCGAAAACAAGTAATCAAATGCCTTAGTTCCCAGGACAGCCGCTACCATGGAGGAAGAAGAGGAAGATGGGGAGGATGGGGAGGGAGGTCGATTGTGGGGATGGGGGGTGTGGTGGGGTGGGGGTGGAGTTTTTCTTTTTATTTTTGAATTATTTTTTCTATAAACTTTTAAAAAATAAATGAAAATTGCCTTTATGACATCAGCATGGATACCAGGTGTCTATTAACCCTATAAGTCTGGATGGCAAGTGTGTTTCATGAAACATTGGATGGTACTTAAAATTTGGTGGAAAAGAATGGATAACAGGTACAATTAACTCGTTCACCAAGTATAGAAATCAAGTATGAAAACAGTAGAAGGGGGATTGAATAGTGTGTTCACCAAGTATGAAAATTTTTCAGATCTTTTTCAATGATGAGGTCAAACCAATACTTGGGTGTATTCTTTAAAATGAATAAACTTGCAAAATCATAAAGAACATCAAATATATAGAGGTTCAAGTCAAATACTCTACTCCTCTACATTCTTGCTCTTTACAAGAAGGATTTTTTGAACAAAGAGATTGTTATTTCTCTTGGAGGAAAACAACAATCAAAAAGAAAGATACAAATGGTTAAACTAGGTAGCACACCTAGACTCTAAAACAAGAAAATCCAACTACCTTGAAGTTTAGTCTCTAAAGGACTTCCTTGCTCATCAAAGAATTCTTGTTAGGAGTATGGTGCACCACTACACCATCAACTAACACTTGAAGGCTTGGATTTCTTCAAACAAGAAGCACCCTTGCTGCTTTACCAACGATTTACACCTTGCTCTTCACAATATTCACTCAAGAAGAAGACTCTTCTTCTTTTACAAATCACACACTCTCACAAATAATATAAATACAGCAATAATACAAGTATTTTGAGAGCAAAGGCTTGAGAGAAACTTGAGAGCTCGTAGGATAGAAAGTTGAAGGTGAAAAATGATGAAACTCCTTGTTTTATTCACCTTCTAGCTGTTTTCCATGCTGCAGGAGAGAGATAATTTTTGTCTCTATTGATGACACATCCCCTTCCATGTAGACCTTCTCTTGGATGAAGAGAAGCTTCTTGAGGAAGCTTCTTCTTGTAAGCTCAAAGAGGAAAGAGAGCATTCTCCAAAGTGGAAAGTTGCCTTTGATTTTTCACTAAGATGGAAGACACAAATGTCAAGTTATCACAAGAAAGTGCAACATAAAACATTTGTAACGTTGAGTCACTTGAAGTGCCTGATGTGATTTTTGAACAGGCGTTCAAAGTGACATGGAGTGCCTAATGTGAATTGAGAACTGGCGTTCAATGTGACGTGAAGAGCCATAAGTGAATAAATAGCACTTGGTCAATGTCACATGGGGCGTCTATTGTGGGCAATATACTCGTTCGAAGTTAGATGAAGTGCCTGTTCTAAGCCTTCATACTCGTTCGAAGTGATTCTGAGATTTGTCAAAACTAGTTTTATATTCGTGCCTATTTTGGGAGGGAAACAGTAATGTTTGACTTTTGCCTCTTACATGAAGCGCTTACTAAGGCATTCAGAGTGTGTTGTTTCACAAAAGCACGTCATGACACATGGGGCGTATTATCTAGGCGTTCTAAGTGTTCTGTTTTATAGTCACTTCACATGAAACGCCTTATGCAGCGTTAGAAGTGTTCTGTTTTCCAGACACTTCACATGAAGTGCCTTGTGTAGCCGTTTGAAGTGTACTGGTCTACAACCACTTCACATAAAATGCCTTATCTAGGTGTTCTAAGTGTCAATTGTGAAAATCATCAAAACTTAACGTATTTTAACATTCTCCCTCTTTTTGATGATTTCACAATGTGCGTAACTTTTAAAGTTAAATCCCGCTTAACTTATGCTTCCCCTCACATTATGCCTAAAATTTGCTTAAATAGGTATGATAAATCAAATGTCATAATGCATATAACAATAATCAATATCATCATCATCACATTTCATCATAATCGAAAGAAATCAATTTCATTGACATTTACATCGTCACCAGGCACACGGAAAATTTTTTATAATCATCATCATAAGACAAAAAAAATTTCTAATCACTCAAAAGTTAGAACTAAAATCATTATCATCGTTTCAAGCATCTCCCGCTCCACCGGATTTGCCACTCCCAGATGTGAAGCCCCCAGAGCTGAAACCTTCAGTTGGTGCAAATTCAGCAAAACCACTCATCGAGCCACCCGATTGATCAACACTTCCACCAGCACTAGCTCCAGCTCCTCTTGTTCTAGTTTCTCCTCCTAAATCATCAAAATCAGGAGGGAATTGCATACATGACATAGCTATCAACAAGGCGGTCTTGAAAATGCAATGCGATACTCATTTCGTGCATGCCGAGCCTCATGCTCTGCATCATGGAGCTGTAAGCGTTGAATAGTTTGTTCCAAGGACTGAATTCTGGTTAGCAATTCAGCATCATTACGACCACCTTCACCGTCTTGAGGTCCTTCATCAACCTCATCTGCAATGTTAGGAGCCGTAGTGGCCTTTCTCCTCTGTGATTCGACTGCTTGGGCAATGTTGAAATTGTCATAATGGTCTGTTTTGGCCACCTTTGTTATCGATCCTTCAGGTATCTCAATACCATTGGATTTGATCAAAATTGTGACCACATTGGCAAAGGGCAGGGCCTTTGACCCCTTCCGAAGGGCAGCCATCATTACCTCAACAAGAATCCACCCTAAGTTCAACTGTGTCTCATGCATAATGCGGTAAGTGACATAGAAATCCATAATTGGCTTCGCCATAGTGTAAAAGAATGCAAAAATAGAAAAAAGCGGAGATAAGAGATTTACGTGTTTGAGTGAAGTGTCCACATCTATAAAAGAAATTACGGGTACAAATTTCAGATTACTACATGGTTGCAAAATCATAATAAAAATTATAACTTTAATTAAAAAATCTAATAATATAAACGGTTTATATCAAAAATCAAATAAAGATCGAAGCGTTGTAAGGTTACCCCCCGCCGGCTTCAAGAGTTTTAGTTCATCTATTACAAATATATAATATTAATAAATCTATAGAGAATGGAATGATGAGATGCAACAGACATGCTACTGGGTCTTTGAAGAGGATGGCATCATACTTGGCTCGGCGGCATCATACTTGGCTCGGCCATTTGGACAGAAGATGGTGAAGAGAAAAAAACTTGTAACATGACCAACCCCCTGGGTCCCAATTACGACAAGTATTATAAGAACAACAAAACAAATCGCGCCTTCTCTTTTTGAAAAAAATTAAAAAAATAACCAACAACGATAACAACATTTAAGTTTTTTTCCACTATGTGGATGGGCTATGGATTAATTAATTAATTATTTGTTGTTTGTTTGTTTTATTTTGGTTTTTTAGTCCTAGTTTAAATTTTACCCTCCTTTTGTTTCCTCGAAAACCTAATGTATAATATACGTTTTGAGAATACACATCGAATAAATATCATGTCATCTAAACCGTAATTTCAGTCTAGGCATCTAAAATTTTTACTTAAATCTTATACCTTCTGCATGACATTGGTTGCATAAATTAACTGGCTGCATTGTGTTCTATCGCTAACCATATGCTCATCAATTATCATATGAGTCGTATTCTTTCTTATTCTCTCTCTTCATGTCATCTTTAGTCACGCTGATTTATCTCCCATTGATTCATTAAAAAGTTTCTCAAAGTATCTTATCTATTTATCTTTTATTGTACTTTCCTATATTACAATCTTTCTATTTTCTTCTTGAATGCATTTAATTCGGGTCAAATTTATGTATAGACATTAGTGTAATTTCTTCTTTGGTCGATAAACATGTTTGATAACAAAGTTAACCAAATGCAAGCCTCCTCTTTTAACTCGACTTAAAGACCGATAAGTCAAAAACTCGATCGGACGGAAATAACAACAACAAATTGCGTAAACAAAAGGGAATTGAAAGTGCTTGCCGCTTTGCACTTTTTTCTTATCTGATTCCTCTTACTGAGCTTCTATCACATTAAAATATTCAAATAAACTCAGATCTTGATTTCTTCGCCATCGTTGGATCGCCGGCTAACCCACTTTGCTTGACCAATTCGCTGACCTAGTCCACTGTTAAATATACAATGGCCTCTATATAAAGAAGATAAAGTCATTAGTTATCATCATCCCTCTTTCCTTCATATACTTCCCCACATTGAGTTCGTTGCCTTCATCAAAGTTTCAACAATGGCCCAAAAAATCACGTTTATCTGTTTGCTAGCTTTGAGTTTCTTGTGTCTCGCCTTGGCGTCCGAGCCGTCACCTATGCAAGACTTCTGCGTTGCCAAAGAGAGCAAAGGTACAGAAGAAAACCAAGTTTTCATAATTTAAGTGTTTGGTTTCTTTTCTTTTGTAACTGTAGTAACAGGAATACAGGATGCCCATATAGTTCATGAAAATACGTTATTGGGTTCCGTTATTTTGTTGGGTTTGTCATTATATTCTTTCAATATTTTGTTATTCTTTACTTTGTTTCTCGACTTTGTTATGGACCAAAATTGTTATCAACTTGGAGTCTTTATTTTATTACTCCATGCTATATTAATATTTCTTTTTTCTCAAAAAAAAAAAACTTACTTTCTTACCTCCGGAATCCTGATTATATTTTCAAATATGTTTTATACTCATAGAGTATAGATGGTATGTAATTTGAACGATGCATCTACGCGGTGTTAGAATGGTAACGAGAAATTTGTTGAAAGAAGAACAAACTCTTCCATTCACACTTTTGTACATACATAGTTCACCTAATTAAATAGAATGTTTGGCTAAATATGGTTGAGATAATCAATTACGTTAATACTAATTGCAATCTCTGATCGATTTCTTAGTTGCTCCGGTAATTTTTTATTGATTTTAGAATCTTTTAACACTTGGTCTATCAAGATTGTAGTGGTATAATCCAAGAATAGATCTTTTATTAAGAATTACGGTGGCCGGGTCTCAAAGGTAGATTCCCGTTGCTAGAATCCTCATAGTAGATTCTCGCTGAAGAATCCGGGCGAATCCAATGCTAAAGTCTCAAAGTATAGAGGTATATTCGCCCAAGATTTGGTTGAGAGTAATTTTCGACCATAATGTATATGTAGTTCAAATCAATCTTTCCCTTTCCTTTAGCGGCGCTAAAAATTTTAGAACTGAGTTCGTCTTTTAATCATTGATCTGTTTTCAACATTTTAGCAAAGATAAACGGCGTGGTTTGCAAGGACCCAGAAGATGTGAAGGAGAAACATTTTCTTTTCAAGGGACTGCATAAAGCAGGAGACACCAATAACCAATTTGGGTCCAAAGTGACTCCAGTCACCGTAACCGAGCTGCCAGGACTCAACACTCTTGGCATCTCAATGGCTCGCATCGACTTTGCACCCTGGGGAGTCAACCCAACCCACACTCACCCTAGAGCCACAGAGCTTCTCACTGTACTTGAAGGCAAGCTAGAGGTGGGCTTTGTCACTTCAAACCCCGAAAATCGCCTCATCACCAAACAGCTTCAAAAGGGTGATGTATTTGTCTTCCCTGTTGGGCTTGTGCATTTCCAACGCAACATTGGATACGACAATGCTGTGGCTATTTCTGTGTTTGATAGCCAAAGTCCTGGAGCAATCACCATTGCCAAATCTGTGTTTACATCCAACCCACCAATTAACGAGGATATTCTTGCCAAGGCATTCCAAATTGATAAAAGTGTTGTTCAGGAAGTCCGGTCCGCATTCCAAGTTTAACGTTGTAGCTATGACGAGAAAGCTTGGCGTAATTTGGTTAATGTTATTTTCGTTCACCTTTTGGTTTCGTTCTGCTTTTCAAATAAGGCAAAATTTAGTGTTCGTACTGTTTCTTTTGATTGTTGCACTTCATAGCTTGCTAGGTCATTGATCAAAATGTTGATCAACTACTGTGTGCTCTTTCTATTAAGCGTTTTTGTTTTTCTTCTGTTTTCTGTCAAATCCTTTTTAGTTTCTAGTTGAATGTATTGATTTAATCAATGATGTGATGTTATGGGGCGGAAGCAGTTAATTCAGACCAAAAGGTCACTGTAATACAAAACACCCTAGAACGTTTTCATCTTCTTCTCATTGCAAACAAAACCAACAGGGACCATAATCTGGTGTCCAACTCAATGTATTGTAAAAGTGAAAATATTTTCGCAGTATAGTATTATAAAGAAGAAAATTAGGAATGGAAATAACTATGAAGAACCATGTCATCTTTGTCGGAGTATGAATGTTTTAATGAATTTAAAATATGTTTGAAAAAGAATAGTAAAGATTGATTTATACGTTAAAAAGGACAAAAGTTTGAAAAATAAAGATAGTGACATCTATCTTCGATCGATCGATGTATGAAATGTGCATGATTAGAAGTACACTCTCCATAATCGATATCTAAAACCGAGCACATCAACCAATTGACGTCATTTAATGTTCAAAATTAGAAACACAGTGTCTAACGTTGATCTCTAAGACAAAGCACATCGATCGATTTATATATACATATACATACACACACACACACACACACACACATATATATATATATATGTGTGTGTGTGTGTGTGTGTGTGTGTGTGTCTAAAGTAGAGACATCGATCGATCGACGTTACGTAGGATTCAAATTTTTATAGCCGTGGCAAACAAATATACGGAGGATTTGAAGTCTTTTCTCTCTCCGATCTTTCTCAAATTGATTGTGCCTTTATCAGTACTATGTATAATGCATTCTTGACTATTATACACCTATCTAAGCTTCTCTAGAGTAGTTATGATTCATCAAAT
Organism: Eustoma russellianum; assembly: GCA_036186865.1. Classification (NCBI taxonomy): domain Eukaryota; kingdom Viridiplantae; phylum Streptophyta; class Magnoliopsida; order Gentianales; family Gentianaceae; genus Eustoma; species Eustoma russellianum. Next base: position 1,764,932 of record AP025057.1, on the reverse strand, counting down.
TGAAGTCTAGGATGGTCGAAGACAAGTTGGAGTTCTCTAAAGTAATTAATGGAGTTTGAGACTCCCATAGAAGGTTCAAAATGAGATTCACTCCTTCTACATATTGAAGAAGCTCAGATGAGGCATTTACACACTTTTATCCTCTTCAACCTTCATCCTCCATTGATATTCAAAAGCTATCAAGTGCAAAAGTTCTTAAAGATCATTTAGCTCTTGTTTCTTGTTTTTGTTGTTGTATTTTAAGAGTATTGTAGTCTAACACACGAGGAACTAAACATACTTGATCTTTTACTTGTTATTTAGACTTGTTTTAAAAGTGTCATTCAACTCTTCTCCTAAAACCCATTTGATGTAAGTTTTTAGGTAGCACTTTGTTGAAATTGTGAATAAGCAAGAGAAAAGCTCCAGAGCTCTTGCTTGTAGCTGTTGTAGTAGTTGATATTGCACAAGTTGTTGTAGAGAAGTTCCTGTAGTAGTTGTCATTGTTTCAATCATTTGTTGAAGGTAATAAGAAAGTTGTAGGAAATACTCTTTGGAAACAAAGTGCTAGTGGTGTATACTCAGAGATTCGAACCATTCTAATATGTGTGTCTCTAACTCATTATTTTCCATTTTTTTCATTCTTATTTTGGTATGCATTTAGAGTTTGTGCGAGTTCAATCGATAAAACCCAAATTTTGTACAACACTCTATTCACCTCCCCTTTAGATTGATTGTTGTGGACCTAACAATTGACATCAGATGTTCAGTAACTTCCTTCTTGATGATATTATATTTGGCGTTATTAATGATTTTCTATATGAGCATTTTGCTAAACTAATAGCAGGAGAATTTGAGATGAGTGTGATCAGAGAGTTCAACTACTATCTTGGGTTTCGAATCAAGAAAACTAAAGTGGGTGTGTACATCTCTCAAACAAAGTATACTAAAACTCTTCTAGAAAAGAACCAATTTGAGGATATAGCGTAAGCAAACGAATAAGGGTGAAACTGGATCGTAATGAAAAGGGAAATCTAGTTGAGGTAACAAAATATATGGACATGCTTGGCAGCTTGCTTTACTTGATGGCTAGGCGGCCAGACATATTACATGCTATGTGTTTGTGTGTTAGATTTCAAATCATGACAAAGAATCGTATCTCGTTGCTATAAAACGTACTTTTAGATATTTGAAAGATATGTTGAATTTTCAGTTATTTTATCCTAAGAATGAATGTTTTTACTTAAGAGAATATAGTGATTTAGATTATGTCGAAAATCTCAATGATAGAAAAAGCACATCCGGTTCATGTTAACTTTTTGGCGATTGTCTGGTTATATGGTTTTTCAGAAAAACAAAATAATGTTTCACTTTGTAGGATAAAGTCCAGATATGTGTCGTCTGCCTCATGTTGTGCACAATTGATTTGGATAACGCACACATTAAATAAACAATATGTAAAAAAACTTAAAAGCTATAAAAAACAGAAAAAATCAAGAGTAAGCGTTAAGATTAAACATCATTTTATGAAAGATTATGAGCAAGAAGGGTTAGTGTTGAATTTGCCCCAGCTAATCATCAATTAGCTCATATATTCACAAAACCACTTCTCAATAAGGCATTTGAATCAAATGAAATATGACTGGACATTATAAACAATATATAAAAAAAACTTATCAATAGATAAATGTAGATGTCAATCTCTACATCGATTAATACATGTCATTGGGATCGGCAGCTATAAAAGCTATGAAAAACCAAAAATTCCCATTTTTCCCATTCCAACTTCAATCGATCAAACCTTATCTCAGGAAATTTCTCTTCAAAATCTTATTTACTCTCATATTTCAATTAAAAACCCCTATTTCCTCTTCATTAACCTTCAATTTCATTTCATGCTCTTAACCTCCTTCACCTCTCTCCTCTCTTTCCTCTCTCTTCAAAACTTAAAACTTCAAATTTAGGGAAAAACTGAAAAATGAGGGACAAGAAAACCTTAAAGAGACCAAAAACCACCCAAGGTGGTGAAGAAGTGTCAAGCTAACCTCTCCAAGGTCAGGGCTCATGGCCCCAAGTTTGTACCACTTCAAGAACCGAGGCGGGTAAGACTAGAGGAAAAGACTTCATAAATGCTCAAGAGTTGGCGGAGCTTAGGCTAGGATTGACTCTCCAAAATTTCTTGTGGATGAAACTCGAGGACTTTAGATGAGCCATAGATGAGCCACGTAACTTTAATTACATTTCCTCCTATGCACAAGAACATTTTACCAAATAGAATTGCATGAGAGAGCAATTGTACCTTTAAATTTGCTTAATATTAAGTATTTTGAAACAAATGATAAGTTGAAACCAACCATTGATTGGTTAGATGTTCAAAAACAGAGGTCAATTTAGAATGACAAGGGTATGACAAAAATGTCTAGAATGAACGCTAGAGTCTTTTATGCTAATCTATAGGTAAAATAAAAGGGCTTAGATGAGTTTAACATGTGGAAGTGAGATGATGCACGGTGGAAGGTAAGTGAGGATCAAGTCAGAAGCTTTTAAGGTTGTCATCAAACAAAGAACACAAATGATATGCCTTTTGTATAACGTATGTTCATTACAGTAGTCACATTCTATGTTGACAGAAAGTCCGCAAAGCTCTCAAGTAATCTTAATTTTACATAGCCTATCGTCTTGCGAAATGGGAGCTATTCAACTTTGGGGAAATCTTCATGGCTAACATAATAAAGGCAACCACTAAGAAGAATTAATCCCTTTCCTATTGCAATCTCATCTACGCTATGTTGAAGAAGTGGGGAATAAAAATGGATAAAAATGATGCTGAAATGATCATTCATAAGGACTTTTATAATAAAGTCAACCTTCAACAAGTGTTAAAAGCAAGAAAAGAACAAAGAAGAGCATGAACAGGCTATGGAAAGGGCTGCAGAGGAGGAGGATGCCACTGAGGCTCCTATGACCGTGGAAGAAGAGCGATAAAGTGATGGAGTCAGTGACGTTGTAACTGAGCTTAAGGCGTAAGTCATTACACTCCAACATGAAGTCGCAGAACTTATAGCCAGAGTGGTTTGGCATCACTACAAATTCGCATAGTTAAGACCAAGAAAAACATTGCACTCTTGGGTTCACGTTCTCTTCGGATGAAGAATAGCTTCCCTTTCCCTCATTCCTACTCCCTTTGCCCCTTCTACAATCTTGTTTAGGACTCCAATTGTTACTAAAGATGTACTTGCTCAACTTAAATGAATAAAAGTTATCTCTCCACGTCTTTATATTTTTCCTTTCTCTTATATGTTTCTTTTTTCTTTTGATGATTGGGGAGAGAATATATTATATGGCTTATGGTTGATTGTGATTGATATGTGGCATATGTGATTGATGGATATATATATGTAATATATGAGGCCAATGGAGTTGACATATGCATACACAGCTCATCCGTTGGTATATGAGTATGATGTATTTGAGAAAAGGGTATTTGATATTCTATTGGATGTGTGAGGATGCATGTGTTAAGGGAGAGCGTGAATGAGAGCATGCACACATTGACTAAAGGACAATATCAAGTATGTGGGGTGAAGTTGATGTCCATTTGTTTGGTATATGCATTGACTAGAGGAGATTGGTTTGGACGGAATTTAGGTTGAAAGCCATGTTAAAGAGAAGAAGGGTAAAAGTGTCATTTTTTTTAAAAAAAAGTCTTTTTCAAGCGTATAGCTTTGAAATCATCAAATCATAGAAGATTGTTGAAGTCTGAATGTTTTGATGAGTTTAAAAGATGTTTGAAAATAGATAGATCGATTCATAGCGGAAAGGACAAATGTTGATAAAATAAAGATAGTGATGTTGATATCTAAATAGATCTCTATAACAGAATCAATATATACATCGATCTCTACATATATCGATTTGAGGCTTTTGGATCGATAACAATTATAGAAAAGTCATAAAAGAGTGCAGAAAATCATAGAAAATCTAAGAATCTCAGAACTGTTTCTAAAGCTTCTTAAGTTCATAAAGTTCATAGAAATATGATCTCAGTATTATCTCATGTGTGGTAACTATCATTCTGAAGAAATAATATTTCATACTTTAATAGGAGAGATTTGAAGTTTATATATCAATCGTTACAAAACTAAGTTGGGTACTTACTACTTGGCACAACATTACTTGCTACTTTTTCAAAGTGAGTGACAAATTATCTCCTTCGTATCTCATTTATTTAACTTCCTTGTTTTCCGTGTCTCTCTCTCATATTTTATCAGAATTATCGGAACACCAACACAAGACACTCGAAACCCATAATTCAAGCTACTTGAAATGCATGATGGTCACTAAAATGCCTTAAACTTGGATGTAAAAGCCCAATGGGAGATGTGAACTTTAATCTTTAAATAATAGGCTGTTATCCTTTTTTTATTTTTCTTTTCGGGTTTGTAATTCACCTGGGAAACAATGGGTGGATCACTCATGGCAATGTTCTTTGTGAGCCTTATGGTGCTGGTGAAAGTGGGTGTTTAGAAATATGTTTGGATAATTTTCAAAGTCATGATTTTAAGTGGTGAATAATTAAAAATATCATACATGGTGTTATACATGATTAAAAGTTGAAAATTTTGAAAAAGTTGACATCGATATCTCAGGTTGTTGCACTTCGATCGATCGACGTACTTCGATCCCTCACATCTATGTAAGGCAGTGAAAGTTCAAGATCTTACGGTGAGACATCGATCTCTCAACCTGAGCCACATCGATCGATCGATGTACATCGAACCCTCACTTCGATCGATCGATGTAGGTCATAGGCGAATTCTGAAACTCACTGTTAGACATCGATCTCTGAAGCTGAGGCACTTCGATCGATCGATGTCTAGGAATTTTAGAAATATTTTTCTAAAATGTGATAAAATGGTTTTTTTCATTTGTACATGATTTATACATGTTCATTATGTGATTATTATGTGTTTTTGATGATTATAAATACATTGTGACTAATGTGCCTTGGAAGTTTCTACAACTTACCAAAAAGAGCAAAATTAGTATTTTGAGTTATGTAGGAACATGATATGGTGGAAATACTTCAAGGACATATTCTTATCTTATTCATCATGACAAAGGTGTTATAATATTCATTTCTGACCATCGGGGTCATTTCTAGAGTTTTCTCACACCAGGGGTATTTTGGTCATTTCACCCCTGAGGGTATTTTTGGTATTTTCACTCAAGAAATCTCTTGAGTATATTCTTATCATCATTCTGGAGTTTAGCTTTGATTATTTGGAAGATTATATGGTGTTTTAATATTATTTCTCTTACATGATGATATTATCGACTGTAGCGGGATATGTGATGAGTTGGGATGTCACATTCTATTTCTTTCTTGAAGACCCCCTTATATATGTTATGGGAGCATATTTATCATCATATGTCAGAGAATATAAAGGTGTTAAAGGTGTGCAAATGATCACAACATGCAAGAAGAAATATTGGGAATTTTGGTGTTACGTGTTGACATAATCTTGTTAATTATTATTTATGAATTTCTTCTTCAAAAATATGAGTTGATATACATATATATTGGTCCAAAAACGTGTATATTCAGTTGGTGATGATGTGTTATTCATTTTATGGTTTGGTGACAAGTGGACTAACCAAAAAGAAGCTAGTTGGCAAAAATTGCCAACTAGGATATTTCAAATGGTAGCCAACGACTACATGGCTGGTCTTGGCAGATTTTTTGAGCCAAAAAGAAGACTTCACATGTCCTATTCTTGTGCAAGGAGTTGAGGGTATCTTGATGATTATTCCCTCTTATTATCTTCATTTTACAAAGGATAATCAAGACTTGCCATGGTGGAAACTTCGGCCAACATATGTGTTCAAGGTAGACCAATTATGTTGTCTCATTTTGCAAAGTGTACAAGGCCAACCAATGATGTGAAGACAAATTAGACTTGATGATGAAGATGGTGACACATTTGCATTCTTATCTACAAGGCTCAATTCACACTATAAATAGGAGGCAATGGTGAAGAAGATGAAACACACTTGAAGCTCATCTTGAAAGCATTTATTTCTTTGTCTAGCTATCATCTTCTTGGTGTTGTTCTTGTTCCATTCTTTGTAGCAAAGGTATTCTTGTTGTATTTGTTGAGATACAAGCCTCTTGAGCTTCATTTGTAAGATTGATTAGCCAATTCTATAAGGCTACATCAATAGGTGGTAGAGGTATTGCAACTAAGTGTTGCATAGAAGGTGTTCATCCAAGTCTTGAATAGGGTTGGTGTATAACCCAAGGATCAAACTTGGTTCTTGTTGTAATTTGATTCATACCATAGTGAAATCCAAGGAAAGGTGTTCTTTCGGACTGGAGTAGGTCACATTGACCGAACCAGGATAAATCCTCGGTGTTCTTGTATTGTTTCTGTCTTTCTGTTTTCTGCCTGTTTTTACTGTAGTTTTCACACAATTTCTCACAATTTGAAAAAATAGCTAAACAATTTCAAAATTCGTGATTTTTGGTGGAGTTATACTTCAGACTGTTAGCTTTCATTTGCAACAAGAATCACTTGATTTGAGCAAGGGAACATTAGTCTTTCAGTCTTTGCAAGATAACTGCTCCAATCTGGCTGCAATCTAACTAGTGTTGAGAAAACTTGAATTCTGTATTAACCAAGAATTGTTCAAGGCCAGGGCCTTTTGGAAACATATACTGGACATCCTAAGGAGTGTTTTGATATAAAGTTTAACCTTTTTGGTTAAGTATTCAAAGAGAAACACATTTTTCAATTTCAGCAACATTCTGTCCAATTCTGTCCAGATTGACCATCTGAATCTTTTAATTTGTTTGAAGAGACAAAAAATCTTATTTTTGCCTGATTTTTGGACAGAGTCTTTTTAACACATTGCAGTTAAGATTTGGAAATTTTCATAATTTTTGGAGTGTGTACAAGGAGTTTTGAATTTTTCAAAAACAGTTTCTGAATCTGAGGTAGTCTGAGATTCTGTTTTTCAAATGGGTTTTTAATTAAGGGTAGAAGTGTAATTTCCGCTAACCACTATTCACCCCTCTCTATTGGTGTTTATTGCAGGTGCATGGTCCAATAGTGGGTACCCGCTTCCTTCCATTTTCCTTCATTTTAAAAACCACAGCATCCTAGGGCGATGCTAGATGGGTTCACATCTGGAGAGCCCAACAGTGAGGCAAAATCTGAGGCCTCTAATCATGCGCTGTCACGTGTACAAATTGGTCTTTTTTAAATAATAAATTCAATCTGCTAACTACATATTCAATTTTAAAGTCGAGCTCAAACGTCTTCAAACTTAAATGGAACTTGAACAGTATTCGAACCTGGTTTAATCAAAATTAACTATACCTTTTCATTATGACAACTGTATGTACAATAGAATCGTATATTTGTAGCGGCCATTATTGTGCCATTACCAGTTGTTTAGATGAAAGCTTATTATTATTATAATAATTGATAGTTGTCATGTTTAATATATTGTTGGTATCAAATAAAATTAATTGTCATACATAATTTTTATATATTTTATAAGTTCGATCATATTAACAAGCTGACGATATTCAAGATTGACTTGCTAAAAATTCAAGTGGATTCGAGTCGGATCTTGAATTTTATCAAACCAGATTAGTATAACAGAATTTCTAGAGATCGAAATACCAAAGGAATTTCGTCGAATACTCATGAACAACGCAAATAATGCAACAATTTCAAATTGAAGCCAGAAATTAAGAATTGGATAATTGAGAGAAATGGAGATATAACAATTTCTTGAATTGAGAGGAGAAAATTCAGTTATATACACTCTGAATTCATCTATGCAAACTACCTACTTACACCTTATATATACCTCTGCAACACAGATGAAAAAAAAAAGAGAAAAGAAAGACTAAAATTACAGATATGCCAATATCTAATTAAACTAAGCACCCCTTTAGTAAGGGCATAATAGTCATTTGACTGCTTATTTGAATTAACCGCCAGACACGTAACCGCCTTCTTCCCTTCTTCATCAACCTTTATCACTCCTATAGCGCAGGCCTCAGTTGCGTTTTTCTTCCTCTCTGAACAATCCAGGACCACAGTGTGACACAGCAATCTCCACGATGCTTTCTTAACTACTCCACTAACTGTCAGTCAAGCTAATTTGTAATTCCTCATTTCTTGATTTTCTTGATTCAACCTTGAAGCTTCCTTCAACACCCCCTCCCCCACAAATCTGACTGCTTGAACACGTTGCACACTCCTAGAGCTGTAGCCAAGGTTTGCATTCGCTGTTTGTCTAGTGCCTTAGTAAAAATATCAGCCAACTGCAAGTTAGTTCTTACTGGCATTGACTTGATCACTCCCTCCAAGAACTTTTGTCTTATAATATGACAATTTATCTCTATATGTTTCGTCCACACGTGAAAAGCAGGATTTTCCACAATACATAATGCACTTTTATTGTCATAGAACAGTTCTACAGGTTCCCCTTGAGGTATCTTCAGATCACCAAGAAAATACATTAACCGCTGAACTTCACATGTAGCAAATGCCAAGGATCTATATTCAGACTCTAAGGAGGATTTGGAAACAGTTATATGCTTCTTTGTCTTCCATGAAACTAAAGCATCTCCTAAAAATACGCAAATCCCTGTAATGGACCTTCTGATTTCCTGCCAGCCTGCCCAGTATGCATCAACAAATGTAGTTAGCTTCAATTGTCCTGAACTTGGGAAGAATAAGTCTTGTCCCACTGTTCCTTTAATGCACCTAAGTAGTCTGTGAGCTTTCTTTAAGTGCAATTTCGTAGGCAAATACAGAAATTGACTTAGTTGTTGCACTATGAAGACAACATCTGGCCTTGTGATGGTAAAGTAAAGTAGTTTACTTATTAAAATCCTGTAGCCACTAACACCTTCAATCAGGTTGAGTCATTATGAGCTAACCTAGCATTCTTAGCCATTGGAGTCTTAGCAGGCTTAGATCCCAGAAAGCTTGTATGTGCTAGCAACTCCATGGCATACTTCCTTTGGCATATCATCATGCCCTCCTGTGACCTAGCTACTTTAATACCCAAGAAGTATCTAAGGTCACCAAGATCTTTTATCTGAAATGTATGATGTAAGAAGTGTTTGAGAGTCTGAATGGAAGAAAGATGAGGACTAGCCACTATGTTGTCATCTACATGCACAAGCAAAGCAACAAAGGATTCTGTTGTATGTTTGAAAAACAAGGTATGATCATGCTGAGATTGTGAGTATCCCTAAGATAGAAGTGCCTTGGTCAGCTTATCATTCCATTGTCTACTGGCCTGCTTCAGGCAATAGAGTGACTTATGTAACTTGCAGACATTATTAGGTGAGGATACTGAAACACCTGGGGGCAGTTCTATGTATATCTCCTCTGTGAGCTCTCCGTGAAAGAACGCATTATTTACATCCAATTGATGACTAGCCAGCCTTTATTTGCAGCTAGGGCCAGAAGTAGTCTGACAGTGGTCATCTTGGCAACTGGTGAGAAGGTGTCTACATAATCTATGCCAAGCTACTGTGTGTAATCCTTGGCCACCAACCTATCTTTGTACCTTTCAAACGTGCCATCTGCCTTATGCTTAGTCTTGTATACCCATTTACACCCAATGGGAGTCTTTCCTGTAGGCAATGATACTAAATGCCAAGTGTTATTGTTAGCCAAGGCAGACTGAGCTGCATCTCGATAACTTACAGGACCAGATGTCACACTGATATTTAATGCAACGGATCTAAACTCAGGAGAAAGGTTGTCAAAGGAAACTGAATGTTGAATTGGTTGTGAGGTAGAGGAAGAAGGAAAGGTATGAGGCACTCTAGTTTGAATTAGATTGCAGTAGTAATCTTGAAGATAAGAAGGTGGATGTCTATGCCTTGCTGTTTTGTAATGTTCTGACTCCAAATGTGGAAGATTAGCTATGACAGTAGGATGTGGTTGAGAAGTATGGAATGTATCATGTGGGATTGAAGAATAAGCCTGGTCAGAAAGTGGTTCAGATGCTGGAGCAGTGATTGATGATTCCGACGAATGATTTCCAGAAGGCAATGGGGGTGCCAAAGAAGGAGCTAAGACAGACTCAGAATTAGGAATTTTGGTAGGAAGAATGAGCGTCTACGAGGATGACAAATCATAATCAGTTGATGAATTTGAGTGAGATTTTAGGGTGAAGGGGAAGATGTGCTCCTGGACTGTAACATTTCTGGAGATGAATATATCTTTGGTATTAAGCTCCTGTAGGACAATACCCCTTTGTAGCATACAGTATTCCCGAGAAAATACAGGTCTTAGCCTTGGGATCAAACTTTGATCTACTGGGACAAGTATCTGCAGTATTGGCTTGACAACCAAAGACTCTCAAATGTTGGTATGTAGGAGGATGGTAGTACAATGCTTCAAATGTTGTTTTCTGTTTTAGTATAGGTGTAGGAGTTAGGTTAATTAAGTAGGTAGCATGATGTATATAAAATCCCCAGTATGTAAATGGTAAATTGGCTTGAAATCTTAGTGCCCGGGCAACATTTAGGATATGTTGTTGCTTCCTCTCTACAAGGCCATTTTGTTGTGGGGTGTAATGGCAGCTTGTCTGATGTACAATGCCTTTCTGAGAGAAGAAATGACTCAAGGAAAACTCTAAGGCGTTGTCAGACCAAATCACTTTTATCCCTTTGTCAATCTGAGTGTGTATGTAATGATAAAAACTTTCAATTATTTGTTTGGCATCTGATTTAGCCTTCATAAGGTATCTAATGCGATCATCAACTAATGTAAGAAAATAAGTTTGTCCATATATAGTGGGAACTCTGTAAGGTCCCCAAATGTCAGTGTGTATAATATCAAAGCATGACACAGAAATGGATGTAGAAACAGTAAAGGACAATATTCTTAGTTTTACAAGAGGACAAATTATACAATGATCCTTTACATCTGAGACAATAATTGAAGGATTTGTCATATTTATTTCTATCATTCTAGGGAAAGATGCATGCCCTAGTCTTGGATGCTAAAGCATAGAACTAGAACAGACATTAGAATAACAAGAAAAGGAGTCTTGATATTGTTTTAAAACTGAGGCTTCAGAACTGGTGTCCTTTGTGAGAGGATGATTCATTTCCTTTCAACCAGTGAGAACCAACATGTCATCATCCTCCTAGAATATTGGTCCTGAAGGAAGCAACCATGTAATGAGAAATGGGCAGTGATATGTGAAACAATAACAAGTTTGCTGAAGAATAGAAGATTGAAAGAAAAGGCTGGTACAAAAAGGACATTGGAGATAGTAAGAGAAGGATTAATGATTATAGTACCAACGTGTGTAGCGCTTGCGGTGGCATTGTTTGGCATCTTAACATGAATGTTGTCGACTGACATATAAGAGGTGAATAAGGATAAAGAACAGGCAATAAGGTCAGAAGCTCCTGAGTCAAGAATCCAAGTGCTTGAAATAACAGAAGGAATCTTACCTGTATCCTTATCTGAATGCATCAAAGTCTTGGCATTCATGACAGCAGGCTGTGAAGCAATTGCAGCGGATGGATGTCTACCAAGCACACCATCCTTCTCATTCAACAAACTCAGAATTTTGTTATACTGTTCAATAGTGAAAGAGGGAGTAACAACTGCGTTTGAATTGTGTTCTCTCTCAACAGGCACTCCTGCATTCACACCATCATCCAAGGCATTGACACAATTCACCTGAGGTCTGGTTTTGTAACCAGGTGGATAGCCAAACTTCTTGTAGCATCTATCAACAGTGTGCCCACTCATCCCACAAAAAGAGCACACTGGTCTTTGTGACACGTTATGATAACCTATGCCTGTGCCTCTTCTGTAATTCATTCCTTGAGGCCTGGAGTTAAAGGTACCAACAGCAAAACTAGCGGGTGCAGCGGTAACATTTTTGTTATATGCATTATTATATGACCCAACATCAACATTGTCTGCCAGTAGCACAGAAGGATTGATGGTGAACTGGGTATGAGAACTGACTCCATTCATAATCTTCCTCTCAAATTGAAGTGTCATAGAGAAGGCAGTGGAAATGTTTGGCAAAGGTGACATAACAAAGATTTGCTACCTTACAGGATCAAATTCACTGCTTAATCCTTTAATGAACTTAATCACATTGTCACTTTCAACAAACTTAGTCATCCTATCAGTAACATCACACGCACACCTATAACACTCACACATAGATACAGTTCTGATGACCATCATTTCTTCCCGCACAGATTTCAGTTTTGTAAAGTATTCGCTAATATTCATGTCTTCTTGTTTAATTGCATAAAATTCTTATAAAAGATCAGAGAGCCTGAAAGGATCTCCACCAGCATATCTTAGAGTGACATCCTTCCAAACTTCACTTGCTGACTCATACCACATAATACTTTCCGCTATGGAAAAACTTACACAGTTTTGAATCCACGATTGCACCATGGTGTTACATTGATTCCAGGCAAAGAAACTATCAGCATCCTCATCAGGTCTCTCCATAGTACCATCAATGAAGCATAATTTGTTCTTGACGGTTAATACCATTCTCAAGGTCCTACTCCATGAATGGAAATTATGCCCTGTGAGTGGCGGTTGCACCAACACAGCTGCACAACTTTCATTCGGATGAAAGTATAACAGACTGGCTACTGGATTTTCGACTGAATTATGTCTAGAGGTAGTGGCTATATTTGACATGATGTTCGATCAACAAAGAATTGCGGAGTAGAGATTGAAATTTAATAAAAGCTCTGATGCCATAACAGAATTTCTGGAGATCGAAATACCAAAGGAATTTCGTCGAACACTCATGAACAACGCAAATAATGCAACAATTTCAAACCAGAAATTAAGAATTAGAGAATTGAGAGAAATAGAGAGAGAACAATTTCTTGAATTGAGAGGAGAAATTCAGTTACATACACTCTGAATTCATCTCTGCAAATTACCTACTTACACCGTATATATACCTCTGCAACACAGCTGAAAAACGAAGGAGAAAAGAAAGACTAAAATTATAGATATGCCCACATCTTATTAAACTAAGACCCCTTTAGTAAGGGCATAATAGTCATTTGACTTCTTATTTGAATTAACCGCCAGACATCAACCTTGATCACTCCTACAGCGCAGGCCTTAGCCACGTTTTGCTTCCTCTCCGAACAATCCGGGACCACAGCATGACATAGCAATCTCCACAGTGCTTTCTTAACTGCTCTTCTAATTGTCAGTCAAGCTAATTTGCCAATTCCTCGTTTTTTGATTTTCACCTTGAAGCTTCCTTCAACATAGTCAAACAAAAATCCAGAAAACTCGATCAGTTCACGAACCATTTGATTCATTTGTGCCCCTCGTTTTAATAAATTAGACTATGCTACTAAGACAGAAGAAACTGTTAGGTCCCTTTAAACACACTAGAAGGGGGGTTGAATAGTGTGTTCACCATGTATGGATATTTTATGGCTATTTTTTGTTTTGAAGTGCAACCAATACTTGGGTGTGTTCTTTAGAAGGAATAAAGACTTGCAAGAAAATAAAGAACACAAGTATGTATAGAGGTTCAAGTCAAATGACTCTATTCCTCTACCTTCTTGATGTTTCACAAGAAGGATTTTGAAATGGGGATTGTTATTTCTTTTGGGGGAAACAACAATCAAGAACAAAATCCAGAAAATAGAAAAACTAGTCACCTTGCCTAGACCACAACCAAGAAGTCTAACCCTTTGAAGTTTAGCCTCCAAAGATCTTCTTTGCCCTCAAAGAAATCTTGTAGGGAGAATAGTGCACCACACACTATCAACTAACCCTTCAAAGTCTAGAGATCTCAAACAAGAAGCACCCTTGCTCCTTGACCAACAATCTACCCAATCTCACACAATATGGTCCCACCAAGAAGAAGACTCTTCTTCTTCTTACAATAATCACTCTCAACAATAAAGTAAAAATATACAAAGATTACAAGTATTTTGAGAGCTTGAGCTTGAGAGAATTTGAGAGCTTGCAAAGTAGAAAGTTGGAGAAGACAATGGAGGAAACCCTTGTTTTATCAACTTCAAAGTTTCTTCCCGTTTGAAACCCTCTGCACTGACATTAATGGGTTTTGGCATCATGTGTTGGTGAGTCCTCATCATCGGAGATCTCCCTTTGGCATGTAGCAACATTCTTGGAGAGATTTCAAAATGAATGCCAAGAAAGGAAACCTGAAACCTTCAGCAGAGAGGAGCCTGTGAAAAAGACACTAAAAGGGGAGGGTACAAAGAGTCAACTGATGTTAAAAAGTGAAGTTTAAGACCTTTGTAACGTTGGTCACATGAAGCGCCTAATGTGCTAAAAGCACAGGCGTTCGAAGTGACATTGAGCGCTTGATGTGAAAATGAACAGTCGTTCGAAGTAACATCAAGCGCCTAATGTAAGCTTCTTAAGTTGTTCGAAGTTACATGAAGCGCTTAATGTGGCTCTTCATGCTTGTTCGAACTAACTATGACTTTTTCTCAGAGAAAGTATTTAGGAGTACGTGCTCAACCAGGGGAAAAGTACTTTTGGCTTGGTGGACTGCATAAAGCACCTAAAGAGGCGTTCAAAGTGTTCGCACTTTTCAACAGGCCACATGAAGCGCCTAATCCGGCGTTCAAAGTGTCCTGATTTTCAAACACTCACATGAAGCGCCTAATCTAGGCGTTCGAAGTGTTCGCAGATCCAGACACTTCACATAAAGCGCCTAATCTAGGCGTTTGAAGTGTACTGGACTCCACCAAGAGACATTAAGCGCCTAATGTAGGCGTTCGAAGTATACTGACTTCAAACAACATACATGAAGCGCCTAATCCCTTGTTCAAATTGCCAAAATATGCAAATCATCAAAACTTAACATATTCTAACATTCTCCCTCTTTTTGATGATTTCACAACATGCATAGCTTATCAAAGCTCCCCCTTAACATATGCTCCCCCTCACTAGGTGCAACGAAAAATATAACTTGAACAAAACAAGATGATGAGACAATTTAGTGAACATCAACAGTAAAAATCAAGTTATAAAATTTCATTAAACACTAGCATGAAATTTTTAATACCAACAAAAAATAAGAAAATTTACATAGCACCACCACTTGGTGGTGTAAAGCCACTAAAGCCAAAACCTACACTAGCGGCAAAATCAGTGAATCCACCCATGGATCCTCCAACATCTCCCGAGCCACCAGCATCACCACCACCGCCAGCACCGCCACTGCCACCAGCACCACCACCAGCACCACAACTTTCTCCCCCTAAATCATCAAAATTAGGAGGAAGAGCCCATGGACAGACTTGCATGAATGCATTGCGAAATGCGGTCATGCGAGCTTCATTCCGTACATGCCGAGCTTCATGCTCAGCATCACGAAGATGCAGCTGTTGAACAGTCTGTTCAAGCGCAGCAATGCGTGATAGTAATTCAGGAGAATTACTACCACCAGCAGCATCTTGAGGTCCCTCCGCAACCTCGTCATCATCAGGAATGGTGGTGGCCTTGTGTTTTTGCGAGTCAATGGCCTAGGCGATATTGTAGTGATCATAGACGTCAGATTTGGCAACTGGGGTCAAATCATCATCAGAAATATCAACACCTTTTGATTTTAACAATATTGTGACAATATTGGCAAAAGGTAAAGCTTTCGACCCTTTTCGGAGAGCTGCAAACATGACTTCTATGAAAATCCAGGCAAGATTCAGCTGGGTCAGATGTTTGAGACGGTAAGATACATAGAAATCCATGTTACTAGGATTTCTAGTAGCCTTACCATTGATGCAGTAGGTGACCACCGCTAGCAAGATGCGATCCACCAATGGCATGTTCTGAGTCTTTTTGGAGGGAAAATACCCCAAATCGAATTTAACGTCCTGCTCATGGACGCTGTATTTGACACTCCAGTCAAACACAGAGAAATCAGTCAATCCCTCGTTTCGGATTCTCAGGACTTCACAAATTTAAGGAATAGTGAAGCTGAGAGGAGTATCATCAATAACAGTGTTGAGGGAAAAAGGTTGAGACTCATATTGTGGAGTGACCCACAAATTTGAATAGAATAGTCGGGTGTGCTCGCGGGAGTATTTTTGCATATCAGGTCTGGACCAAAGAGATGTCCAGCCCTGATGTTCCAACAGAGGAACAACTTCAAAAGCAGTGCTCGTCTCAGGAAGATTGCTGAGATTGAACAGTTTCAGAGCGATAATAAGACGATTTGATGCTACCCATTCTCGGAATAGCATGCCGGAGTAGTAGGAGACATGAGCACCTTTGTCAATGGTGCGTGGAGGCTTCTTGATGTCGGGCTCAAATTTCTTCAACCAAGGAAAGTTGTCCTTGGTGAGCCCTTCACGAATGTTTGTGATTTCAGGCGGCTCAACAATTCCTTGTCCAGCCGTTTGTTTTTGCTTTTGAGTGCGTGGATGTTTGGAAGGACCAGCGGAAGCCATTGGATGAGAGGTTGGGAGAAAAAGAGAAAGGTCTTGAGAGGAGAAAGATGAAGTGAAGATGTGATGAGGAATGAAGAAAAAGATTTGGTTTTTAAAGGGTGAAGAAAGGAAGATGAAGAGTTGATAGAGTAATGGTGGATTGATGGGAGTGGAGGAGTGGGAGAGAAGTTTGAGAAAGAAGATGAAAAAGTATAGTGAATGAGGAAGAGGAGAGGAAAGACGTGGGGAAGTGGGGAAGAGAAAGAGGCGGCAGAGAATTGATGGTCCTTGAATGGCGCGAAAACTGAAGAGGCGGCCGAAAAGACAGTGTAGAAATAGAGTTGAAGCGCCTAATGTGACTTCGAACGACTTCACAAAAGAGGATGAAGCGCTTAAAGTCACATTGAACGGTTGTGGAGATGCAGATTGAGCGCTTAATGTCACTTTGAACGAGTGAACAACCTTAGATAAAGCGCTTAATCCTACATCGAACGCCTTTGTAAAGGGACATAAAGCGCCTGATGTCACTTCGAACGAGTGACATCCTTAACATCAGGCGCTTGATGTGACATTAAACGCGTGAAGCAAGTGTGATGAAGCGCTTTATGTGCACTGACTTGAAAATTTTTGAAATTTTCGAGCTCAAAACTCAAGATGGTTTTATCAACCCATGTTGAGCAACTCCAACCTACTTCTTATGGATACAAAGACATCACTAGGTAAGGGTTTCGTGAAAATGTCCGCTAATTGGTCTCGTGTAGGAACGAATTCCACACTTACCAAGTTCTTTTGTACACAATCACGGATAAAATGATACCTCACTTCAATGTGCTTGGTCCGACTATGTTGGACGGGATTTTGTGCAATATTAATGGCGGACGTGTTATCACACAAAATTGGCACCTTAGAGAAGTGAATGTTATAATCATTTAATGTGTTTGTCATCCATAATAATTGTGCACAACATGAGGCGGCCGACACATATTCGGATTCCGTCGTAGAAAGAGACACACTGTTTTGTTTCTTGGAGAACCAAGAAACAAGACAATCTCCGAGAAACTGACAAGTTCCGGAGGTGCTCTTCCTATCAACTAGACTCCCCGCATAATCGGAGTCACAATAACCTCTTAAATCAAAACATGCATTCTTAGGATAAAATAAACCAAATTTCAAAGTACTTCTAAGGTATCTAATGATGCGTTTTACCGCAATAAAATGCATCTCCCTAGGATCACTTTGAAATCTAGCACATAAACATACTGCATGTAAAATATCGCGTCTACTAGCCGTTAAATAAAGTAGACTACCTATAATGCCACGATACAAGGTTACCTCGACATGCTTTCCCTTTTCATCCTTGTCAAGCTTGACACTTGTGCTCATAGGAGCGTTTACCTCTCTTCCTTCACCAAAGTTGTACTTTTTGAGCAAATCTCTTGTGTATTTGGTTTGGGAAATGTACACGCCATCTTTGGTTTGCTTGATTTGTAATCCAAGGAAATAATTTAGTTCGCCCATCATGCTCATCTCGAACTTACCTTGCATAAGACTAGCAAATTGCTCACAAAGACAATTGTTAGTAGCACCAAAAATAATATCATCAACATATACTTGAACAATTAAATGATTTCCACCTTGTTCTTTTATGAACAAAGTAGTGTCAACTTTACCTCTTGAAAAACCATTATTAAGAAGAAAAGTACTTAACCTCTCGTACCAAGCTCTTGGAGCTTGTTTGAGGCCGTAAAGAGCCTTTTTAAGTTTGAAGACATGATGTGGTGAATCATGACATTCAAACCCGGGAGGTTGTGCAACATACACTTCCTCTTGAATAACACCATTCAAGAAGGCGGATTTAACATCCATTTGGTAAAGTTTAAAATCCCTATAACAAGCATATGCCAACAACATCCTAATAGCTTCAAGCCGTGCTACGGGTGCAAATGTCTCATCAAAATCAATACCTTCTTCTTGACGGTATCCTTGAGCAACTAACCTAGCCTTGTTTCTAGTGACATTACCTTGATCATCCATCTTGTTACGAAAAACCCATTTCGTACCAATAATAGGATGATCGTGTGGTTTGAGAACTAACTCCCAAACATCACTTCTTTCAAATTGGTTTAATTCTTCTTGCATAGCCAAGATCCAATTTTCATCAAGAAGTGCATCTTTAATATTTTTAGGCTCTATAAGAGAGACAAATGCATTCTCTCTATATTGCCTTCGTGTGGTGATACCCCTATTTAGATCACCTATGACTAACTCTTGAGGGTGAGAACTTTTGTGTTTAAATGATCTAGGAATATTGGAGACATCACCTCCAACTTCCTCTTGATCATGTTCCGGAAGAGATGAACCTTCATCATCAACATGAACCTCATGTTCCGGAGAGTGTGATGCATTCTCTACATTTTGTGTATCAACATGAGTATGAGAAATATTTCTATTTGACTCACTAAGTTTATTCACACAAGGTGGGGGAGTACCTTCAATAGGTTCAACTCTCAAATCAATGAAGATGTTTCCGTTTGGAGGATCATCAACGATCTCTCGTTGAGGAACGACCATAGGAACATCCTCAAGAATTTCTTCTTGAGGAGTCACATCTTCATCCTCTTCACAACCTCATTAAGTTTAGGTTCGTCACTAAGTGACTCATTAAACTTAACATAGATTGATTCTTCCACCTTTTGACTCCTTTTGTTGAAAACACGAAATGCTTTACTATTTGAGGCATAACCTAAAAAGATACCTTCATCCGCTTTGAGGTCAAGTTTGTCCAAAGTATCTTTGGTATTAAGTATAAAACACTTGCAACCAAAGACTTTGAAATACCCAATTTTGGGAACTTTTCCATTCCAAAGCTCATAGGGTGTCACATTTAGGTATGGTCTCAAATAGACACGATTGATCACATGGCAAGCGGCATTTACCGCTTCGGCCCAAAAATACTTAGGCAAACCGAACTCATTCAACATTGCTCTACACATTTCTTGTAGAGTTCTATTCTTTCGTTCGGCCACACCATTTTGTTGAGGAGTTCTAGGTGCCGAAAGGTCATGAGAGTATCCTTTGGATACACAAAACCTTTCGAAATCACAATCGAACTCACCACCACGATCACTACGGATGGTTTTAATGGTGTCACCCACATGATTTTCCAATCGTTTACTTAGACTTATAAACTCACTACATGCATCACTTTTCTTAGCTAGAAACATCACCCACGTATAACGAGTATAGTCATCTACAACCACGAAGGTATAATGTTTACCACCCAAGCTTCTTGTTCCAACATCCCCATACAAATCCATATTAAGCAATTGTAGGGGCTTGGAGGTGGAAATGTTTGTCTTGGGTTTGAAGCTTGTTTTCACAAGCTTCGCCTTTTGACAAGTGTCACATAAGTCATGGTTTTCGAAACTCATTTTTGGAAGGCCTCGGACTTTATCATTTTCGCAAATAAATTTAAATGTTTTGAAACATACATGTCCGAGACGTCTATGCCATAGTTGCGTCAAATCATTTTTAGCAACTAGACAAGATACATTTTGAGAAACCAAATCATTGATGCTAAGTTTGTAAATATTTTTGAAACGCAAAGCCTCAAATAAGATCTTTTCTTCCTTTTTCACAACACACTTTGTTTTCAAAAACGTTACCTCATAGTTAGCATCACAAAGTTGACTGACACTTATCAAGTTAAACTTAAGACCTACAACATATAAGACATCACTAAGAGAGAAGGAATCGTTACCCACAATACCATGTCCTTTGATTTGGCCTTTGCTACCGCCAAAGTGGACAACTCCTCCGTCTTGCATAGTGAGTCTATGGAAGAGACGTTTGTCTCCCGTCATATGATTGGAACACCCACTGTCCACGACCCATTTGACCTTCTTGTCTTCGCTTTCTCTATTGAGTGCTAGGGCCTACAAAAGAACCATATGAAGTTGGTACCCTTTTTGTTTTGGGTCCTTGAAGGTTAGTCACCTTCATGTCGCCTTTCGGCACCCACACAAGATTCTTATTATTTTTAGCTTTACATACTCTTTCTACATGGTCTTTCCTATTGCAATAAAAACAAGTAGGAGTATGCTTGTGAGTTGGTGTATGCTTGTGCGAATGCTTGTGCGTAGGCACATGTCGTTTTTTCTTTTTTAGGAACCACCTTCTTTGGAATAGAAGAAGGTTTTTGTTTCACAACATGAACCAAAGGTTGTGATGCCTTTGGTGCATTAGCCTTTTGTTTAGGCATGTGCCTTTGCTTTTTCAAGGAGGTTTTGGACTCCTTGACCCCTTGTGCTTGTTCCTTCTTATTTCCCTTCTTGGATGCATACATGGCACTAGATTTGATTTTAGCTTTCATTCTTGGCCTAGATGCATCTTTGATCTCTACCTTTTTAGCACTTACCCTTGAATCATTTTTCTTATCCTCAAGGGCTTGAGTACATGATTTCATCAAATCATGTTTCTCTTCAAGTGCAATCACATGCATAGTCAAAAATATATCATGCTCAAGTTGTAATGCAATGTGATCTTCCAACGTGTCATTATATTCGTTTAAGCATGCTTTAAACTCTTTCTTGACACGTTTATATTTTAAATCTAGGAGATCATTTTCTTGCACTAAATCATCTCGTTCATCAATAATTCTATAGTGAGATGAAATATTGCATACCTCCTTGTCATCATCGATGGCCATGAGTGCAAAGAACTCCTTGTCAAGATCATCTTGCACCACCCCCGTGAGTGCAAGATCATCACGATCGCCATTGTCGCTCTCGGACCCGGAAAGAATGCTCTCCCAATGGGCTACTTCCGCTTGCAAGGCCTTCTTCCTTTGGTAGATGGCCTTCTTGTCTTTGAGTTGCGGCTCCTTCACCCGACAATCTTTCATGAAATGACCAAGCTTCCCACACTTGTAGCATTTGTTCTCTTGGTCCTTCACCTTGTCATTGGAGTATTTTTCTTTGATGAATCTTTTGTCTTCATCACCATTCTTTCTCGCAAATCGTCAGAATCTTTTAACAAGAAGTCCGACTTCATCGTCCGAGTCCTCCGACTCGCATACTAGCGCCTTACAGGAGTGGCGAATAGGATCATTCTTTTCTTGTGCATCCAAATGAATCTCATAAGTAATGAGATTCCCGTATAACTAGTCCAAGATGATTGTTTCTAAATCATTGGACTCCTCAATGGCCGTCACTTTTGCGTTCCATTCTCTTCCTAAACTGTTTAGGAAGCAATGGTTTAGATCCTCTTGTTCTATTTTCTTGCCAACCGCTTTGAGAAGGTTGACAAGCTTGGTGAATCTTTGGATGGACTCTTCAATCTTTTCACCTTTAGGGACAGTAAAGTTGTAGAATAGTTTTATCAACTGTCTCCTCTTGGCCTTTCTTACTTGGGATGTTCCTTCGTGGATCATCTCAAGCTTTGTCCAAGCCTCATGAGCGGATTGGACAACTTGAATCTGAGCTCTCTCATTTGAAGAAAGAGAGCTATTTGAAATAGCAAGAGCCTTGCTATTTATGGCCAACTGGAACTCCTCCTCAGGAGTAGGATCATCAATATCAATGGGAATCATAGATCCTCTTGAGACCTCAACCCATATTCTGTGCCCACAAGAACGTAAGTAGGTTTCCATATTTGACTTACACAGTGGATAGTTTAGAGGGTCAAACATGGGAACTTTGACATGGACGTTTGAGATAGAAGGGAGTAGGGTTTCTTGCCTCCTTCTTCTAGAGGCTTCAGCACTAGGAGAACCCAAATCATCAAAAACAAAGGGATTCATACTAAAATGATCAAATCTTATATTTGGACTCAAATAAACAAGATGTGGCTCTGATACCAATTGTTAGGTCCCTTAGAACACACTAGAAGGGGGGGTTGAATAGTGTGTTCACCAAGTATGGATATTTTATGGCTATTTTTTGTTTTGAAGTGCAACCAATACTTGGGTGTGTTCTTTAGAAGGAATAAAGACTTGCAAGAAAATAAAGAACACAAGTATGTATAGAGGTTCAAGTCAAATGACTCTACTCCTCTACCTTCTTGATGTTTCACAAGAAGGATTTTGAAATGGGGATTGTTATTTCTTTTGGGAGAAACAACAATCAAGAACAAAATCCAGAAAATAGAAAAACTAGGCACCTTGCCTAGACCACAACCAAGAAGTCTAACCCTTTGAAGTTTAGCCTCCAAAAATCTTCTTTGCCCTCAAAGAAATCTTGTAGGGAGAATAGTGCACCACACACTATCAACTAACCCTTCAAAGTCTAGAGATCTCAAACAAGCAGCACCCTTGCTCCTTGACCAACAATCTACCCAATATCTCACAATATGGTCTCACCAAGAAGAAGACTCTTCTTCTTCTTACATTAATCACTCTCAACAATAAAGTAAAAATATACAAAGATTACAAGTATTTTGAGAGCTTGAGCTTGAGAGAATTTGAGAGCTTGCAAAGTAGAAAGTTGGAGAAGACAATGGAGGAAACACTTGTTTTATCAACTTCAAAGTTTCTTCCCGTTTGAAACCCTCTGCACTGACATTAATGGGTTTTGGCATCATGTGTTGGTGAGTCCTCATCATTGGAGATCTCCCTTTGTCATGTAGCAACATTCTTGGAGAGATTTCAAAATGAATGCCAAGAAAGGAAACCTGAAACCTTCAGCAGAGAGGAGCCTGTGAAAAAGACACTAAAAGGGGAGGGTACAAAGAGTCAACTGATGTTAAAAAGTGAAGTTTAAGACCTTTGTAACGTTGGTCACATGAAGCGCCTAATGTGCTAAAAGCACAGGCGTTCGAAGTGACATTGAGCGCTTGATGTGAAAATGAACAGTCGTTCGAAGTAACATCAAGCGCCTAATGTAAGCTTCTTAAGTTGTTCGAAGTTACATGAAGCGCTTAATGTGGCTCTTCATGCTTGTTCGAACTAACTCTGACTTTTTCTCAGAGAAAGTACTTAGGAGTACGTGCTCAACCAGGGGAAAAGTACTTTTGGCTTGGTGGACTGCATAAAGCGCCTAAAGAGGCGTTCAAAGTGTTCGCACTTTTCAACAGGCCACATGAAGCGCCTAATCCGGCGTTCAAAGTGTCCTGATTTTCAAACACTCACATGAAGCGCCTAATCTAGGCGTTCGAAGTGTTCGCAGATCTAGACACTTCACATAAAGCGCCTAATCTAGGCGTTCGAAGTGTACTGGACTCCACCAAGAGACATTAAGCGCCTAATATAGGCGTTCGAAGTATACTGACTTCAAACAACATACATGAAGCGCCTAATCCCTTGTTCAAAGTGCCAAAATGTGCAAATCATCAAAACTTAACATATTCTAACAGAAACTATGCCTACGAAGGTCTTAAGGTGATGATGGACCCCTTTTTTCATGTCGAAAGGCATGAGTTTCAGATTTGATGCTAAATATATGAATACAAATAAGATCATTATACTAACGGAAAGTTTTATAGTTGTAAATAGGTAGCTACTGAATACTTATGGACCAATAACATAGAAACAATTGACTTCTGGCGGTAATTAATGTGCAAAAGGACGGGATTCGTCTCAATTATTATATTTTCTATTAAGAGTCGACTAGCTATTATGATTTACTCAATGATCACGGTAAAATTTACTTATAAATCCCAAACGAAATAAATATTCCTCTTTTCTTTTTTATGACTTAAAACTTATCTTTCAAATTTTATCTTTAACAACATAGCATTATTAATATATGTTCAGATTCCAAACAAGTATAAATCAGCGAAATGGTGTTGCAATAACCAAAAGCAAAACATCCAAAACAGAATAGATACCATTCATGAAAACCTGTAAAAATGAAGCTGATAAAGGACAAGAAGAATGGAACAAAACGTATGTGTAATTGCACGAAATGTCATGAAAAAAAAACTGTTGGTTCCTATACATTCATCTCCAAATGGAGAATTCAGATGAGATACAATTCAATCTACTCCCCACCCCCTAACCCCCCACCCAAAAAAAAAGGGATTGAAACAAAACAAGAGGTCACATCCTTCCTCTTTTTTTATCTCTTCGGTTTTTTCTTTAGGGACTTTATCCACTGCTCTATTGGCTAGGGAAACGCCCAACAGCTACCCTTCATATTTGACCGGAAAAAACACAACCTAAGAGACATAATGATCTTTCCAAATAATTAATATTACTGTCATTTTGCTCTGCGCTTACGTATTAACTATTTTAGGTATAAAAAGTTGTTTAAATTTTGAAAATTTCCTCTTTCGTTATGATTTTTAAATTTTATGAAAGAGTTTTTCTCTTTTTCCTTAATGACGTACTAATTGGTTTTCATAAAACAATCATCCCATCTTTGCATGCGGTTGATCCTATGTATTTTTTAATTGGTGAAATCTCAAAAAGTAAAAATTTAGGTTTCTACCAACCAAGTGAGGTGGGCCAAGTTTAACCAGAGGCACTATTTACTTATATCTCATAGTTAATTGATAACTAATAACATGCTTAATATTAATAGCTACTCATTAATCACATGAAATTTACATTTCAATTGATTATTCGAGTCATCTAACTGTGAAGTCTAAAGTAAATTTTAAAGAATATGTAAATGTGATTTGATTATTTGTAGGCCAATCTGAATTATATAACCACATATAGTTGTAAACTGAAGTGGGCAGAAGCCCGCATCCTGCTTGGTGTTAGACAATCAAGGAATTGTAACTGATTAGGAAAATCAAATCTTACCTAATTTAAAGACAGGCTTTGTAACAGCTTGTATCAAATCAAATCAAAATCAAAACTATCCTTTTTCTAGAGGTAGAAGTAGTAGTATAAATTGGACATCAGTGTACTCTATTGATCTCAATGAAATAAAACCTTTCATTCAAGAACACATGGTATCAGAGCAGGCTTGATACCTACGGGACTCAGAAACCAAATTCATCATCGTCCCATCTCTTCTCAGACTGAAACCTTGGTTTCAAGCATCACAGAAGCAAACAGATCCTCGAAAAAAAAACCAGCAGACTGGCACTCTCAAGAGGAACTCAGAACCTACAAGGTCATCATTGTTCCATCAATACCTTTCCCAGCCATAAAGGCCAACATCAAGCTTTCTCAGTTCCCAGTTACCTTTCCTCAGCCACAGTAGCCAGAAAAACAGCACCATACCTGAAATCATCGTAAGGAAAAAATGTCAGACGGAGAGCCAAAAACTGAACCAAAACCTGACAATAGTGAATTAGCCATCCAGTTGGTTAATTCACTATGCAACAACCTCAACGTTCAAGTACCCACTAATTCTGATAATCCCTCACTTGGAATCAAACTAAGTGGGGAGAATTATCAGTTATAGGCTACACTCATGAAGAAAGCAGTAGGTGGCCAGGGCAGGAGCCAACACCTTACAGGCGTACCCCCACCACCAGGAACCACGAACCTAACTTTCACACAATGGGAGATCACTTATCATTGTGTGTTCAATCTTGTGAATAATGTGTCATGATATCCCACAGCAAAGGCTCTATGGAATGGATTTTCCATCACATACGGCACAGGAACAGATTCGTTCCAGGTTTTTGACCTGCACAAAAGAGCAAATTCGGTCAAACAAGCAGGAGGCACTCTGGACGAATTATGGAATAGGCTTCACAGTATTTGGATTGAGATAGACAGGCGTGAACCCAATCCAATGAAGGAGGCAGAAGACATCTCAATCTACAACAACAAGGTCCAAGAACAGCGTCTCTACCAGTTGCTAATAGCAGTGGATGACAAATTCGAAGCCATCAAGAGGGAATTTTTGAAGAAAGAGCCACTGCCACCGCCTAAGGTAGCATATGCAGCAATCAGACGTGAGGAGGCAAGGATTTTCATCCTAAAAGGTAACCCCCCAGAACTTGATTCTTTATTGGGGATTGGGACAGGACTACGAAGCCAAGGGAGGCCAGACAAGAAATGGGTGGACTCCTCCCATTCGTCTCTGATGTCATCACGGGAGGACAAAGAAAAACTGGTGTGCACCCATTGTGGGAAGAAAAAGCACAATAAAAAAGAGTGCTTTGAGCTTGTTGGTTACCCCGAATGGTGGGGGTCACAAGGAGCAACGAAGCAAGGAGACCAGCGCAAGGGAGCAGAACAGTCAGGAAGGACAGCTATGGCAGCAAGCATCAAAGGAGGCGCCAACACTGGCACAGAAGAAGGGGCAATCGCCATTAATGGCGGACAGAAGAAAGAAGGAGAGAGCAGCGCCGCAGACAAAGGAGGCAACCAGGAAAACAGCGAGGCAGGTAACAAAGAGATTAGGGTTGGGGTTTTTATGCTTAATACTAATCCTGGTATTACTGTTTTACCCTCTGCTTGTGGCAAAATTTACAGTATGCCCTTTAGCCAAAGTAGTCCTCCTATTTCTCAAAACGCAAACCTGAACCCCAATCTTTTGGAGTTTATACCCGTGCCCCATACATTTCAGAAAATATCCAAACTGGTCCTTCAAGTTTAGGAATTGTCCACTGCAATCCTCCTTTTCCAAAAATTGTCCAACCTGGTCCTCCAAGTCCCAAACAGTGTTACTTTAGCCCTACCTCAATTTTCCTGTCCAAACACTCCCAGTGGATTCTTGATTGTAGAGCCACTGATACTATGACATACGATTCTCAAGATTTTTCATCTCTCTTCTCTACCAGTCCAAAAACCCATATCGAAACCGTAAGTGGTCAACTTATTCCAGTCCAGGGAAGTGATTCAGTTACAATATCCCCACAACTTAAAATAACTTAGTGTCTTATGTTCTAACCCTGTCCTCTAAATTACTGTCTCTAAGTCAGATTACTAAACAGCTCAATTGTGTTGCCCTTTTTTATCCTCATTTTTGTCTCTTGCAGGATATTCACTCAAAGGTGATTATTGGGTGTAGCATTAAGCGCGGAGGACTGTACTATGTGGAGGAGGTAACTCAACAGGGTCAGTCTATGCTTGCCCACGGGATGGCTCAAAGACAACTGTGGTTGTGGCACCGTCGACTTGGGCACCCATCGTTTGGTTACCTTCGTACTTTGTTCCCTTCTCTTTTTATCGAAACAAATATGACTACCACTTGTGATACTTACATTCTCACAAAACATTATCGCAGTACATTTAGACCCAATAATACTCGTGTTAATAAATGTTTTTCACTCGTTCACTCTGATGTTTGGGGTCCAACACCTTCTACTACTCCCCAGGGTTTTTAGTATTTTGTCTTATTTATCGATGACTATTCTCGCATGACATGGGTTTATTTTCTCAAACATAAGTCCGATGTCTACACTAAATTTGTTGAATTTTATCGCTTGATTCAAACACGATTCAGTCACGATATCAAAATTCTTCGTTCTGATAATAAGGGTGAGTTTATGTCTAGTCACCTTCAAAGTTTTTTCCAAACCCATGGGATTCTGCATCAAACATCCGGTCCAAATACTCCACAACAAAACGGAGTTGCTAAACGAAAAAATCGATTACTTCTTGAAATGATTAGGGCCATGATGTTCGAATCGTGTGTACCTAAACACTTCTGGCCTGAGGCAGTTGCTACTGCCATATATCTTTTAAACCGCCTACCTTCTCGCACACTCGACAACAAAACTCCACTTCAAAATCTTGCTCTCCAGGTCTCCATCCCGTCTATAATGACTCTTCCACCCAAGATCTTCGGCTGCACTGTGTATACCCATGTTCCAAAAAGTGACCGGACCAAACTTGACCTATGTGCTGATAAATGTGTCGTTGTCGGGTATGCTACCCACTAAAAGGGTTACCGGTGCTACAATCCTCGTACTCGTCGGATACATATCACTCTTGATTGTGTATTTTTGGAAACCGAATATTTCTTCCGATCCTATTCTCATGTTCAGGGGGAGACTTATGACAGTGAACCTTTCGACTGGGAACCTTTCGACCGGGTCGACAACCACAAGGAGTCAGAGGCTGGCCAGCAAGGGCAAGCAGATGGCACCATCGAGTCATCTAAATCCACTAAAGACAATGCCAAATGTGAGGTGTCTCTGCTCACTGATCTCCTTCCGGTGAATACTCCTCATGAGGTAAGTGAGTTAACTCCAGAAAGTAACACTGATACTAGTCAACCCACCACACTTGTCTTTGAACCCGTTGAGAATCTCTAACCCTATAAATGATCCAAAGGTACAGTATCTTCCTCCGAGGAGAAATAGAGAAATACCACCTAACACGTATTCCACGGAACAACCAACTCGAGGTTCTCGGTATCCGGTAAACTTGGCAGTAACAGAAAAGTCAAAGGCGCTGATGGCCCTGTTATGTATAGAAAATGTTCCATGAACAGTCGATGAAGCAATCAGGAGGGAAGAATGGAAGGCATCCATTAAGGTAGAAATGGACGCGTCGGAAAGGAACAATACCTGGGAGAAATGTACGCTACCTGAAGGAAAAAGACCAGTAGGGTGTCGGTGGGTGTTCACTATCAAGTACAAGTCTGAAGGGACGATCGAAAGGTATAAGGCTAGGTTAGTAGCAAAAGGGTATACACATGATTATGGAATTGATTATTCTGAAACTTTCTCTCATGTGGCTAAAATTGACACAATTCGAGTATTGTTCTCTATTGCGGTAAATCAAAATTGGCCACTATATCAGTTCGATGTCAAGAATACCTTCCTACACAGGGAGCTGAAAGAAGAGGTATATATGGAGGCTCCGCCAGGATTCTCAGGAGAATTCCGGGGGAATGAGGTATGTAGACTTAAACGAGCTCTCTATGGGTTAAAACAGTCTCCAGGAGCTTGGTTCGGGAGGTTCACGCTAGCTATGAAACGAAACGGGTACAGATAGAGTAATGCTGATCACACTTTGTTCCTCAAACAGAAAGGTACGCTGGTTATGTGTTTGATTATATATGTGGATGATATGGTGATTACAGGCAGTGATAAGGAGGAGATAGTTCAGCTCAGGCAGAATTTGTTCGCTGAGTTTGAAATGAAAGATCTAGGAGAACTTCAATATTTTTTGGGAATCGAGGTACAGCGATCGAAACAAGGCATATTCATTTCACAGAGGAAATACACGCTTGATCTCTTGACCGAAGTAGGGATGCTTGATTGTAAGCCCAGTGACACACCCATGACAGCCAGTCAAAAGTTACAAGTTCGAGAAGCTATACCAGAGGTTGACAGAGGATAGTACCAGAGGTTAGTGAAGAAGCTTATCTATCTCTCTCATACAAGACCGGACATAGCCTATGCAGTTGGAGTAGTAAGCTAGTTCATGCATAACCCTCAGGAAGATCATATGGAAGCTGTGATGAGAATTATGAGGTATCTAAAGAAAACGCCTGAATGAGAAATCTGGTTCAAAAATATGGACATCTCGAGGTGAAGGTGTACACAGATGCAGATTGAGCTGGTAATCTCGTGGATCGAAGATCAACATCAGGGTACTCTCTAGTGGGAGGAAATTTGGTGACTTGGAAAAGTAAGAAGCAGAAAGTGGTTGCGTTGTCAAGTACAGAGGCAGAGTTCAGAGGTATCACGAAAGGTATCGTGGAGGTTCTATGGCTAAACAAGTTTTTAAAAGAAATTGGGCTTCCGGTTCAATCTCCAGCAAGATTGAAATGCGACAACAAAGCAGCAATCAGCATATCAGAAAATCCAGTACAGCATGATCGCACGAAAACATTGAGTGGACATGCACTTTATAAAGGAGAAGCTAGACGAGGGGGTAGTGGAGATACCTTTTGTGCGGTCTGAAGATCAGCTTGCCGACATACTAACAAAAGCAGTGGCTGGAAGAAGTTTCGAGACAACTCTTCGCAAGTTGAGCATCGGACAGCCGATGGATCAACTTGAGGGGGAGTGTTAGACAACCAAAGGATTGTAACTAATTAGGACAATCAAATCTTACCTAATTTAGAGATAGGCTTTGTAGTAGCTTGTATCAAATCAAATCAAAATCAAAACTATCCTTTTTCTAGAGGTAGAAGTAGTAGTATAAATTGGATAGCAGTGTACTCTATTGATCTCAATGAAATAAAACCTTTCATTCAAGAACACACTTGGTTCCACTGGATTTTGTTAAGATTTACAGTTTGGAACCTTAAATTCATATTCATGTTCATTAATTCATGAACTATATATGACCGAGTTCTAAACGACTTTTTCACGATTATTTAACGTTTCAGATTAAATGTTCTTAGACTAATTAGCTTCATATTCTATGACTAATTTACAGACGTGCGTAAGGCGAAATTTTCTCTAGGGCGCATCTGAAGAACCTTACTGAACGGCTAAGCTTCATACAAATACATGATCATAAAGTGCGTTTTCGGTACACTAAACTCATGCGTTTGCGCAGGGTATGAAGAGGGGACGGATCGCTTCGCGATCTGATGTATGCAGCCTTACCCTACACTTTGTGCAAAAAGCTGTTTTCGCTGTTCGAATCCGTGATCTCAAGGTCATAAAACATCAACCTTATTATTTGTTGAAAGGCATGCCCTCGTACCAAGGCATGATTATATAGTAAAGAAAACCACGAGACGGAAACATGATTCTGTTAGGCTAAAACCCAAAATAAGATAAATTCAAAGACTAAAACTAATGCCAACGAGTAATTTTTTGGTCCGTCAAAAGAACAATCCTCCAAAGAACCCATAGCATCCTAGCAAAACCTACACAACAAGTAAGTAGAATACCTACATGCTTTAACGAAATCTACACAATATCTATTGGGAATTACATGCTCAAAGACAGAAGTTAAAGACAATGGAATTTTTCGGCACAAATTTTCCTCAAAGTTTGCTACCTATTATCATGCAGGCTGAGATGCAGCATAGGCATCCATTTGAGTTATTGCAGTAGCAAGAGGAAACAACGGAAATTCATGGCTAAAGTGATCCATGAACCCCTCAATCTCACCAAAACCACACAAGAAACCGCCGCCCGAGGAATTCACACCCCTCCTTGTCTCTTCTTCTCCCTCCTTGATCCTCTCATGAAGTAACCCTCTTCTTATTCCCTCCATTTTCATTCCCTTTTGGGGAAACATCCTAGCCGCTGCCGCCGTCGTCGTTTCACAACCAACATTTCTGCTAGGGATTATTCTGGTTGGTTTCTTCTTTTTTGAGTGGTTTTTTTCTTTAGGCTTTCCCGTGAGCCTCTGTACCAACTCTCTGAAGTTGGCTACGTCTGTCTTGATGATCTCCGGCGCGAATATGTGAATGATTCGGACTTTTGGCCTGGTTTTTCTGATCGTCTGTGGATTTCTTTGCACACCTAGTGCACCTGCTGGAGCTGCAGGTGTGATTATGAAACGTGATTCTTTCTTCATCATGGTTTCTTCCATAAAGTGCAGTTTTTTTACTTGTGAAGTTGATGATCTTAATCAATGATTCTTACGTTACTAATATGGGAAAATGTTGCAAAAGAGCTTTTTGTGATTATTTGGAGAAGAAGAAGATGGGGGCAAGGGACTTGTTCTGTTAACTATTTAACTATTTATAGATGGACAGAAACACAAGTATTTACAAGGGTTTTTTGGGTAATCAATTTATTCAGTCACATGATTAGTTTACTCAACTTATGGCCGCACCATTAAATTATTACATGAATAGTTGTGTCAGTTTACATGTACCATTAACACAACAACATTACTCTATTGTGTTAGAGACTCCTGCATATGCCGGGGTATAGAGGGGTCGGATGTACGCAATCATACTTATGTGTTAGAAACACACAGAGGCTGTTTCCGATGACCCATAATGAAAATTGTGTCAAGCTGTTTCGATCAAATGCTACTTTACAATATAAAAAGCACAGTCAATTTAATGAGTAATTTTGATTTATTTCATCATGTTCCAAAGTCAAGAAAGAGTGTGTTTTTGACTCCATTGGAAATAAAAACAAGTTTATATGTACCATTAAATTACACAAAATTGCATAATCCACCAATCTAAGAGAGTGATTAAACTGTTCAGTTATATATTCTTTATCCTAATAACAAATCATTTAATACATTAATCATAAAAGTATCACATTACTTTCTATTTTGTACTGTCTCTAAATTGTGCCACCTCACAAAAAGAAAAATATGTTAATGGCCAAAGTTCTCTAACACCACTGGAATATCAATTGAAATGAATGCAAGAGGCTAATATATTTTGAGAATAAAGGTAGAATATAAATATTGCAATAAAATATTTTGATAATATTTTCTTAAACAGTATCTTCTAAAACTATGTTTGAAGCTTACTATAACAATATTGACAATATGTTTTTAGATTTGAGTAAGAAGATACACAAGTGGAAACCTGAAAACATGGTATTTGTGGCTAAAACCCAAAGTCCGGCTAAAGTTTAACCAATAAGAAATAGAATAACAGTGCCTTTTATTTCGCTATATACATCACCAAGATGTCAATAGTAAATTTAGTCGTCTTTTGTTATCATGAATGACCTTGTTTTGCTATAGTTATCACCTCCAACGTATAAACCAAAACCAAACATATATTTGAAGTAGCATCTTTTGTATCTAGGAATGTAACACATAGAATACGCACACATGTGTACAGTGTTATGTATGAGCTATACCCATGTCTTTTAGACATAGGCGCTATGATACTTATTCTTTAAGAGGGCTATACATTTCTGAGTAGTACACAAAGGTCAGTCTATTGGCCTATAATTAGGGATATTGCATAGGTTGCATCCCCTTGATTCTTTGACTTCTCTGTTTAATATATTAGCATTTTAATTGAAAAAAAATAATTACACTTGGAATACTATTCTTTGTGTTGCGAAATATAATCCTACATTGACTTTTCAACATAGTGTAAATTATACTATGTTGAAAAGTCAAAGTGAACTTTTCTTTTGAAAATTACGCTATATTAAAAAGTCAAAATAGACTTATATTTTGAGACATATGTATTACAAAAATTTGCACAATGAGTTTAGGGCTAGAAAAAAGAAAATTAAAATAGCAAAGAGCTAGCTAGCTGTCTTTTTACTGCCAAGGCGAGGATAAGATGAATCCTGTAATGTCCGAATGACATAGTCTAGTTGGTATTCGAGTTATGATTTACCTCAAGAGGTTAAGAGTTCGAATCCAGAGACACGTACAGTGTGGGTGCTCCACTGCTGCTAGGCCGAACTCCAAGTTACATTGTGTGGGAGAAAATCTCACTTATTAGCCTAAGGTTTGGCCCATTACTCAGTTAGCAGCCTAACGTTGTAAAACTCACTTAACAACAACTCTTTTGCCGAAATGTCTCACTTGTAGCCAGGTGACCGTTGACCAACCGTTGACCAGCCGTTGACTTTCTCAGACCAACCAGAAGTTGACACGTGGCGACCATTTTTAATTAAAAAAATAAAATTGTATTTTTGAATAAAGTGATTTAAAAGGAATTTAAAAATTCTAAAAATTGTAAAAATTAATTAAAAATTATTTTAAAAATCAAAAAATTAGGGAAAAAAGATAAAAATAATAAAAAATTACCCACAACACCCCAGCACTCCACCCAGCTCCCCCCCGCCACCCCACCCCACCCCCCCACACCCGGGCCAAAAAAATTTTTAAATTTTTTTTCTAACTCACTCATAACGCTCCGACCACCCGGTCCACCCCCGCGTCCCCTCCCCCACCCCCTCCTCTCGCGAAATGTTTTTTAAAATTTTTTCTAACTTATCCATAACAGCATGAACGAGTCAAGTGATTTTCGTTTATACCATTTTTTGTACACTGCATTATTGGACTTGTTTGGAAGAGGCTGGTGGGAATCTACCTGTTACCGTTTCCCATGTTGTTCTAAAGCACTTCCTCATGGTAGTTATAAATCCCGTTTGACCTGAGTTTGTCTGTAACATACATTCATATTAGATCAATAAATTTGTATACAACTTGGATTTCAAGCAGATATCCCAATTCTTCCAAGTTGCAGCGCATGCAGCAATGGATCAACAAGGAAATGGACAGCCACCAGGTATGGGGCTGGTTGGTACCTCTGCCTATGTGCTATATAATATTGCACTGTATCAAACTAATCAAACTACCGGCCCCTCTACACCTGCATCAGCTGGTGCAGTTCAACCTCCTCAAGCAGCTGGCCTCCCTGCCTCATCTGCACAGATATCACAACACCAACTCGCTTATCAACACATCCACCAACAGCAGCAACAGCAATTGCAACAGCAACTCCAGAACTTTTGGGCAACCCAATACCAAGAAATTGAGCAGGTTACTGATTTCAAAAACCATAGCTTGCCCTTGGCTAAGATCAAGAAAATAATGAAAGCAGACGAAGATGTGAGAATGATATCTGCTGAAGCACCAGTCATATTTGCACGGGCCTGTGAGATGTTTATCCTCGAGTTGACCTTGCATGCATGGAATCACACGGAGGAAAACAAGAGGAGGACCCTTCAGAAGAATGACATTGCGGCTGCCATCACAAAGACCGACATATTTGATTTCTTGGTTGACATTGTGCCAAGGGAGGATCTGAAGGATGAGATGCTTGCATCAATACCGCGAGGTCCTTTTCCTGTTGGAGGTCCTGCGGAGGGTGTTCCTTACTACTACATGACGGCACAGCCAGCTCCGCCAGTTGGAGCCCCTGGAATGTTTATGGGTAAGCCTGTGGATGAAGCTCGTTATGGCCAGCAGCCACATCCTTATATGGCTCAACAGATGTGGCCACATCACCAGCCACCACCAGCTGATTCTTGACCGGGACTCTTAAACCATAGATCACCTGTAATATGTTATGGCGCTATTGATACTAGTTGAATTCGAAAAAGTCTGTGATCTGTCGTGTCCAAAAAAATTTTAAAATTTTTTTGGGGTGTGCGCGGGGGTGGGAGAGGGGACGCAGGGGTGGTTATGATGTTATAGATGAGTTAGAAAAAATTTTAAGAAAAATTTCGCGAGAGGAGGGGGTGGGGGAGGGGACGCGGGGGTGGACCGGGTGGTCGGAGCGTTATGAGTGAGTTAGAAAAAAATTTTAAAATTTTTTTTGGCCCGGGTGCGGGGGGTGGGGTGGCGGGGAGGGGGGAGGTGGGTGGAGTGCTGGGGCGTTGTGGGTAATTTTTTATTATTTTTATCTTTTTTTCCTAATTTTTTGATTTTTAAAATAATTTTTAATTAATTTTTATAATTTTTTAGAATTTTTACAAATAATAACATTTTTTAGAAATGATTTTTTTTAAAAAAAGAAAAAACTTGCTGTAGCAAGTCACCTTCCGGTGACTGGCTACAAGTGAGACATTTCGGCAAAAGAGTTGTTGTTAAGTGAGTTTTATCAACGTTAGGCTGCTAACTGAGTAATGGGCCAAACCTTAGGCTAATAAGTGAGATTTTCTCCATTGTGTAGGTCACTGGGTAAGTTCTCACCCAACCTAAGTGGCCGCTAGGCTCCTAATTTACATCCTCTACGATGCTTCTTGAGACTGGGACGATAGCCCCGAGGGAAGGGATTTCACCTTTACTCCCAGATGAATCCTGTGCTGACATATTGTAGCAGGCCTTACCAAATTTGATCGTTCAGAGTTGGTAATAGGACTTCAAATAAGCCAAACGGTTATTTTTGAAAGGATTCTATTTCTGTTTCCTTTTCTCAATGCCTTCGTCTGTCAAATTTGAATTAAATTTACTTGTTCAATACTAACCCTGGAAGTTCAAGTATTTTGATAATCGACTCATTAGCATATGACCATGTTAAAATGGGACATATATGTACGTGAAAATTATGTAAAGGCTTGATTTAATACATATTTAAATGTAACTTTTCTTAGTTAACTGAGGGTATTTCAAGAAAAACGGCCTCCTTTCCACTAATAAAAGAGGAAAGAAAAGAAAAAAAAAAAGAAAGAGTAACTTTATTTTATAAAGTTTGTGGATTCCATTTAAAGGTGAACATGAAAGATATTTTCTTTTCGTAAATGCTGAAAATTCCATAAGACCATGACCAAGAGGTCTTTAGTACATACGTCGGTGACGTTAACTATCGTATAAATGTAAATTTTTTTTTAAAAAAATAGAGGTGTCTATAGCTTTAATTGCATATGACAAATAGGACGCAAACATAATAATTATTGCAAGTGGTTTGCGTTTATATATATTTCATGAATTTTCGTAAATCTGATATTAAAAGGGCATTTTTGTCAAAATAAACAAAAGTAACATGTGTAGCTGGTATGTGTACGTGATGGTCATTACATAAAACCGCGTGTGGGGTGAATCAAAGGTCAGTTGTCATGCCTTCCACCACGGATTTTCATACGAACGTGTGAAACTCACTTTTCCTCGCTTTCAAAAGGATCATACTCTGATTCGATATCGGTTGGAGACAATCACTCCTGTACTAAGACGCAGTCGTTTAGTGTGTGCGTATGAAATAACAAAATAAAACAAACCCGGGCGAGTCAAAGACTCTGTCCTTAAGACGTATTGCTCCGGTATACTGTGCCCAACCGGTGTGAGCAATCGTCTCCCAGGATACAACGGGTACCTGTTCAGTTGAGCGGCACTGCTAAACTTGAACTCCTCCGAACGCTAGAGTGTCCTGACTTCTCTTGAACGATATGCAAGACTCGAGTGCTATGAGTATAGTATGCTACGAATGCTAGAGCAAGTGTTAAATGAATGCATCCTTTGCCCTGTTTATATAGGGGAGTCGGTTGGAGAACAAGGTACCGTGACCGTTGGATCAAAACCGTAGTTTGATTTAGGCCGTTAGATTAAAACCTCCTATCTAGATTAGGAAGGTTTAATCTCAGCCTTTGGATTAAAGATTGATTCGCAGGTTTAAACCTGGATCGTTAGATGAAAACCACATTCGGTTAAACGGTTAAGACATTTTAAATCTCGGCCGTTAGATTAAAGCTGCCTATTCCACCACCGTTAGATCACAACAGATTGATCTTTATCTTTTGTAGGAGGATAGTGTTTGTTTCAATTTTGAAACAAAACTGCATAACCGAAGAGATTCTGCACGCTGTCCGACATCGATCGATCGATGTCACATCGATCGATGTACTCAGAATCACTTCGTACCCCTTCTGTCCTACTTCGATCGATATATCGATCGATCGAAGTGACATCGATGGATCGAAGTGATCGTTCGATGTAAGACAGAATCGACTGAAGCTCTCTGTCCGACTTCGATCGATGACATCGATCGATCGAAGTGACATCGATCGATCGAAGTCATCGATCGATATCCGTCAGAAGCTATTTCCGCCACATGGACACATCCAATGTGGTATTCCTCCATAAGGATGACACGTCATCCATCCCCAACGTTTTCCATCTACTTTGAGCATTAATTTCACATTCACCCAACATCATAATTGAGTGATTCCAGATCCTAAAATTAACTACTCGTCACGTAGATAATTAAGGACACACTAGTTTTCGATTTTCATTATCGGAAACTCATTAAGCTCAAAGTACGTTGCTCAACCAAGTTTAGCAACACTCACTAATGGGCCAAAGTCCAAACATTAAATCTCCAACTATGGGCCAAAGTCCAAACCTTTAATTCTCCAACAATCCCCCACATGAATGGAAATTAATGCAAATGCATATGCAGACTTTGAGGAGAAGTCAGACAAGAAAATATTGCATCAGAAGAGGTGGCTTCTGGCTTTGAACCTTTCATAGTGATGTACCATCGGATTCACTCGGCTAAATAGTGACTTGATGTCTTGAACTAGTCAGCCTTTGTTGTGAACCAAGACAACGATACTCACACAATATTTCCTTCAACACCCTTTTGGTTCTCATGGTTGTGTTCGTTTTGGCCATGATCAACCTAGTTTCAGAAAGTGTTTTAGAGAAATCTTGCCTCCTAGACTTTCTCATAGAAGCGGCCCCACTTCACACTTACATAGGTGATTCCTATCAAGAGTATTCTGCCATACTCCACTTGACGTATCAAGATATAGGACATCATTAAAAGCCTTAGCTTACCCTAAATTCTCTGCAGACAGCACTTTTATCAGACGGAATGAGTAAGTGCTAACTGAATCTTCATAACTTAGTTTTCCCATTGAACCAAGATTCTGGGATCTCCAGTCAACAAGGTTGGGTTACCATTATAAAGATCCTTGCATTATGGGCTTTAGTCCCATTCCGTTTGTCAATCTTGACATCTGATCTCTAGGCAAGCCTTTTGTAAGCGGATGCGCAAGATTCTCCATTGATTTTATATAATCTATGGAAATCACGCCATTAGAGATCAACTGTTTAATGGTGTTATGTCTTCGACGTATGTGTCGTGACTTACCATTATAGATGCTGCTTTGAGCACGTCCTATGGCTGACTGACTATCACAGTGTATGCTAATAGGAGCGATTGGCTTAGGCCAGCACGGAATATCTTCCAGGAAATTCCGAAGCCACTCAGCCTCTTCCCCAGCTTTGTCCAACGCTATGAACTCAGCTTCCATGGTGGACCGAGCTATGCATGTTTGTTTCGTGGATTTCCACGACACAGCAGCACCACCAACCGTGAACAAGTATCCACTGGTGGACTTCGAGTCTTTACTGTCTTATCCAATTCGCATCGCAATATCCTTCTAATACTGCTGGATATCTCGTGTAATGTAATCCAAGATTCATTGTGTATTTCAAATACCTCATCACTCTGTTAAGAGCTTTCCAATGATCATCACTTGGATTACTGGTAAACCTGCTCAACTTGTTTACCGAACAAGCTAAGTCTGGTCTTGTACAATTCGTTATGTACATCAGACTCCCGATCACCTGAGAGTATTTTAACTGAGCTACAGGTTCGCCTCGATTTTTCCTTAAGTGCACACTTAAGTCGAGCGGGGTCTTTACCGGTTTCACATCATCCATATTGAACCGTTTCAGAACTGATTCAATATAGTGAGTTTGTGACAGTATGAGTCCCTCAGTCACCCTAGAAATCTTAATTCCTAGAATAACATTGGCAACTCCCATGTCCTTCATATCAAAGTTTCGTGTTAACATCTTCTTTGTACTCAAGATGATGTCACGAGTACTGCCCATGATAAGCATGTCGTCTACATAGAGACATACTATCACATATGCATTCTGTGTGCTCTTCATGTACACACACTTGTCGCATTTATTGATCTTGAAGTCATTTGACATCATTACCTGATCAAACTTTAAATGCCATTGCTTGGGTGCTTGTTTAAGACCGTACAAGGACTTAACAAGTCTACACACTTTCCTTTCTTGTCCTGGAACGACAAACCCCTCGGGTTGTTCCATATAAATCTCTTCCTCTAACTCACCATTAAGAAAGGCAGTCTTTACATCCATTTGATGGATTTCCAAATCATAGACTGCAGCAATGGCTACTAGCATCCTTATGGAAGTGATCCTAGTCACTGGTGAGTAGGTGTCAAAGAAGTCAAAGCCTTCTTTCTGTCTATAGCCCTTGGCTACTAACCTGGCTTTATACTTCCCAATAGACCCATCCTCTTTAAGTTTCTTCTTGAAAATCCAGTTGCAACCAAGCGGTTTACTTCCAGGTGGAATGTCAACCAACTCCCAAGTGTGATTTTGAAGAATTGAGTCTATCTCACTATTAATTGCCTCTTTCCAGAATGGAGCTTCTGGAGTTGACATAGCCTCGGAAAAATTCCTTGGCTCATTTTCTACCATATAGGTTAGAAAATCTGGTCCAAAGGACGTCGGTATTTTGGCTCGTTTGCTATGACGAGGTTCCTCAGTTTCTTGAGGAGTCGTCTCACGCACTCGCTTACTTGTGCTAGCTTCTTCAATGTCTTTATCTTTCTTCGGAAAGACATTTTCAAAGAACACTGCATTCCTTGATTCCATGACAACATTTTCATGTATCTCAGGAATGTCCGATTTGTGTACTAAGAAACGATATGCACTACTGTTCGTTGCATAACCAATGAATATGCAATCAATTGTTTTAGACCCAATTTTAACTTGTCTTGGTTTAGGTATAGAAACCTTCGCCAGACACCCCCACACTTTCAAGTATTTGTAACTAGGCTTATAGCCTTTCCAAAGTTCATATGGGGTTTTATCTGTCTTCTTGGACGGAATCCTATTTAAAATGACGTTGGCTGAGAGAATTGCTTCCCCCCACAAGTTCTAAGGTAAACCCGAACTTATCAACATAGCATTCATCGTCTCTTTTAGAGTACGGTTTTTGCGTTCAGCAATACCATTCGATTGAGGTGAATATGGCGCTGTCGTTTGATGAATAATGCCATGTTCTGAACAGAATTCATTGAACGGTGTATCATATTCGCCACCTCTATCACTACGAATTGTTTTAATTCGTTTGCTAAGTTGATTCTCAACTTCATTTTTATAATCCTTGAAAGCATCAAGGGCCTCATCTTTGCTACTTAGCAAATATACATAACAGTATCGTGTGCAATCGTCGATAAAAGTTACAAAATACTTTTTACCACCTCTGATTTGCACAAACTTTAAATCACACAAATCTGTGTGAGTTAAATCCAACGATTCAGTGTTTCGTTCAGTTGAAGGAAATGGAGCTTTTGTTAATTTTGCTTCAACACATATTTGACATTTTTCTTTATTACTAAAGTCCAGTTTGGGCAACAAGTCAAGATTAATCATTCGTTGTATTGACTTATAATTAACATGTCCCAAACGAAAATGCCATAAATAGGAAGACTCAAGCATGTAAGCAGAAGAGGAAACAATTTTATTAGCCTCGGTGGGCGCAACATTTTTGGGTACAATTGTCATAACATTCAATTTGAACATGTTATCAGAAAGATACCCTTTCCCCAAATACACCCTATTCTTAGAAAGTGTAAATTTGTTTGCCTCAAAAACAAGCTTGAACCCATGAGTGACTAGCAGCGCGTCAGAAACCAGATTCTTCCTTATGTCAGGAACATGCAGCACATTCTGCAGAGTCAACTCCCTTCCTGAGGTCAGTTTCAGGATTACCTTGCCCGATCCTTCGATCTTCGAGCTGTTGGAGTTTCCCATGAACAATTGCTCATTGTTTGTCGTGGGCACGTATTCTCTGAACATGGCCCTGTTCGCACAAACATGTCGAGTGGCTCCTGTGTCCACCCACCATTCCCGAGGGTTTCCCACTGCGTTGCACTCGGTCACCACTGCGCAAAGGTTCAAGTCTTCTATTGCGCCGACCAGATTTGCTTTCGCTTTATTCTGAGTCTTTTTGGGCTTTCGGCATTCACTGCTTCGATGCCCTGGTTTACCACAATTATAACACTTACCTATGAACTTCTTTGCAATTTCCTTGCCCTTGACGTTCACGCTCAAAGTGTTATTTTTCTTCTTGTTCTTCGCCTCAGCAACATGAGCCTTGGCTTGACCAGAAGATGTGGACGGCTTTCTTTCGGCACGCCGATTGTCCTCCTCAATGCGAAGACGGACAATCAAGTCATCCATTTTCATTTCCTTTCGCTTGTGATTGAGATAGCTCTTAAATTCCCTCCACGAAGGAGGCAGCTTCTCAATCACAGCCGCAACCTGGAAAGATTCACTGAGCGTCATGCTCTCCTCTTCCATTTCAGAAACCAACATCTGTATTTCTTCCACCTGCGAAATTACAGTTTTGGAGTCTAACATTTTATAGTCGAGAAACTTCCCAACTATCAACTTTTTTGTACCCGCATCTTCTGTGCGATACTTTTTATCTAAAGCCGACCACAAAGCTTTTGCAGTTTTATATGTACAAAACACGCCATAGATAGTATTATCTAGGCAACTCAGAATCAAATTTAAACAACAAAAATTCGTATACGCCCAGGCCTCAGCACCCAAGACGTTTTGCATGTTTTGTTGTTGATCCTCCACAGGCTCAACCACGGGTGGATCCTCGCTTAGCATTCTGGCCAGTCCCAGCGCCGTGAGGTAGAACAGCATCTTCTGCTGCCACCTCTTGAAAAAACTGCCAGCGAACTTTTCCGGCTTCTCCACATGAGCAGCAGTGGCAGCCGGGTTCATCTGAGGCCCTCCAGTTGGTGCCAACGGAACCGTATTGAACTGCGGTCCGGCAGCAACATTATTTGCCCCTTCTGGTGTGGACACGGAGTGAGCACCATTAAAGCCTTGAACAAAGTTCAAGCTTTCGTTCTCCATTCCTGTTCAGTTCGATCAAAACGTAAAGATCAGAACAGACACATGTTCAAGAATGAGTAGAAGAAGACTGCAAATCAGTAAAGCACTGGTTTGCGTAAATAAACAAAACAGTACAGGAAGTAATTGAATAAAACGAAATACGTCTTAAGATTGTTGGAGACAATCACTCCTGTACTAAGACGCAGTCGTTTAGTGTGTGCGTATGAAATAAAAAAATAAAACAAACCTGGGCGAGTTAAAGACTCTGTCCTTAAGACGTATTGCTCCGGTATACTGTGCCCAACCGGTGTGAGCAATCGTATCCCAGGATACAACGGGTACCTGTTCAGTTGAGCGGCACTGCTAAACTTGAACTCCTCCGAACGCTACAGTGTCCTGACTTCTCTTGAACGATATGCGAGACTCGAGTGCTATGAGTATAGTATGCTACGAATGCTAGAGCAAGTGTTAAATGAATGCACCCTTTGCTTGTTTATATAGGGGAGTCGGTTGGAGAACAAGGTACCGTGACCGTTGGATCAAAACCGTAGTTTGATTTAGGCCGTTAGATTAAAACCTCCTATCTAGATTAG
This sequence comes from Eustoma russellianum, assembly GCA_036186865.1. Taxonomy (NCBI): domain Eukaryota; kingdom Viridiplantae; phylum Streptophyta; class Magnoliopsida; order Gentianales; family Gentianaceae; genus Eustoma; species Eustoma russellianum. The sequence goes on along the minus strand of AP025057.1, from coordinate 1,721,773 downwards.
GAAGGTTTAATCTCAGCCTTTGGATTAAAGATTGATTCGCAGATTTAAACCTGGATCGTTAGATGGAAACCACATTCAGTTAAGCGGTTAAGACAGTTTAAATCTCGGCCGTTAGATTAAAGCTGCCTATTCCACCACCGTTAGATCACAACAGATTGATCTTTATCTTTTGTAGGAGGATAGTGTTTGTTTCAAGTTTGAAACAAAACTGCATAACCGAAGAGATTCTGCACGCTGTCCGACATCGATCGATGACATCGATCGATCGATGTGATGTGATCGATCGATGTACTCAGAATCACTTCGTACCCCTTCTGTCCTACTTCGATCGATACATCGATCGATCGAAGTGACATCGATCGATCGAAGTGATCGTTCGATGTAAGACAAAATCGACTGAAGCTCTCTGTCCGACTTCGATCGATGACATCGATCGATCGAAGTGACATCGATCGATCAAAGTCATCGATCGATGTCCGTCAGAAGCTATTTCCGCCATATGGACACATCCAATGTGGTATTCCTCCATAAGGATGACACGTCATCCATCCCCAACGTTTTCTATCTACTTTGAGCATTAATTTCACATTCACCTAACATCATAATTGAGTGATTCCACATCCTAAAATTAACTACTCGTCACGTAGATAATTAAGGACACACTAGTTTTCGATTTTCATTATCGGAAACTCATTAAGCTCAAAGTACGTTGCTCAACCAAGTTTAGCAACACTCACTAATGGGCCAAAGCCCAAACATTAAATCTCCAACTATGGGCCAAAGTCCAAACCTTTAATTCTCCAACAATATCTCCTGTCTTAGTTTTTAGAAGATTTATAGAAAAAATAAATTAAGTTTACACAGCCGCTTCTTAGACAAAAGGTCTTGCTTGGTTTTCATGGAGAAAATAAATCAGATTTCCTCAACGTCCACCTAGAAAGAAGGTCCTTATTTGGTGTTCACAAGGTGTCAATTTCAAACACGCTCAGGTATAAAAAACTAGAGTCAAGATTTTAACATCTACCATATATATGTAGGAATTGGACCAATGACCTCTTGTAGAAACACGCTCAGATATAAAAATTAATGTCAAGATTCTAACATCTACCATATGTCTGCAGGAATTGAACCAACGACCTCTTGTAGTGCAATCTAACTTATGAGTAACAACTGTGCTACGCCTTCAGCGTATCTTTCCTCTTTTTTATTTAGAGCATCAATTTTTTTGTTTCTAAAACCAAGAACCATATCCGAACCCTCGCCCTTGTGAAATAGGAGGCGCATAAAAAAGTATTCTAAAAAGGTCATGCTTCGCACCTGTGGCATTTTTGCCAGACAATCTTTGCTATAGTGCCATCCTTCCCGTGCTGGCGCGAATCCTCGGATACTGTTTTGTTCAATGTTTGTTCAATTACGTATTTACATGCAAAAGCAATGTAGGCATTGGGTTTGTGCACCGAAATGCCTTACACAATTCAAGAGTTGAGAAAGGTATTAAAGAAAAATAACACTTCGCTTTGAACATTCTTCTCCGTTCAGTGTCCGATCACTTACAATAAATTGCTCTACGAAGGAAGGGGTTGGATTAGGAGCGTTTTCAATAGATTCGGATTTACTATCTACGTATATTGATGTTGATTCAGTAGATTCGGTTAAACGTTTTGCCAAAAAGTCTGCCTGGTTGCACTCAAGAAATAATTTTCCTACCTCAACGTTCACTGAGAATACATATTATATATATGTATATGTGTGTGCAGGACTACATGATGACTTACAAACACATTGTTTACAGGCCTGCAGATTACTGTCCCTTTCAATTAATGCTTTCGTTCATTAACAAAAAAATTCTTTATTTTGTTTGATATTACATTTGTAGTTTAGTGGAAAGCATTTTCTCATTAATATACACTTACCTTCCATTTGTCGTTAAATTTTTTTCAAAGTGATATATGGGTTTCTCTAGATTGTCGCCTACTATAGATCACACCAAAATTACATGTTAACTTACCAATAAATTTTAGAGAAATAGTACATTCTTCCAATTATATAACATTTCTTCAGTTAATGAAGGATATAAAAAGAAAATGCAGACACATGGTGACACAGTCAACAAGAAATATCTGTTTTGCCCTCTACCCATGTGGGATATATTGATATTGTGACATAAAATCCATAGGGAAGTTCACTTTGGTTCTAGTCTTACCTTGATATGCAAAGTATATCCCATTTTCTCTTTTGATCATTGCTTATTAATCATAAAATCCAAGTTTCCAAGTTTGGATATTCCACACACATACATACACACATATAAAGTCAGGACTTATGTCTTAGAACAAAAACATTACCGGCCATAGACTTCAAATTTCAAAATTTGAAGAAACAAAGAACCTTCTTATCATACAATTGTTGTTGTATAAATTGGTTTTGATGATTTGCACAAGTTTCTTACATGTTAAAAGACTCAAAACTATATAAATAGACTGATCTTCAGACTTCAAGCGGTTAATCTAGCGCTTCATCCCTCAAAAAGTTTAAAGAAACTCTTGCTCAAACATTGAATGCTCCATGAAGCGCTTCATCCCCTAAAACTTCTGAACAAAGAGTTTTGCAAAAACATGAAGCGCCATATAAAGCACGTCATCTCCTAAACATTCTGAACAGAGGTTTTTAGTAAAAATATGAAACGCTACATAAAGCTCTTCATCTCTTGAAATGTCTAAACCGAGAATTTCTGCGAAAATATGAAATGCCACATAAAGCGCTTCATCCCGTGAACTTTCTGAACAGAGAGTTTTAGTGGAAACATGAAGCGCTTTATGTACTCTTGTGCTTGAGTGCAAAGTTACTTCAAGCGCTTTATCCAGGCGTTTGATATGTAACGAATTTTCATCTGCAGGTACAACCTTCTCACTCCTCTATTTTTAGTTGACCAATGTGTTTTTTATCTTTCCCATGTAATCATGACTTTTGTGGCTCTATTCCAAAAGAAAATCAAATGTAGTTAGGAAAATCTTTTCCTTTTGAGCTTAAAAGACAAAGCTTCCACAAGAAATTTTTATTTCTTTGAAGAAGAGATTTTCAGCATGGTGATGTGTCAACAAGTGGAACAAAAATCTCAACCACTCTTCTCTCTCCTCTCCAACGGCTAGAAGGCTTCTATAAGGCTTGGAAGACTCTATTTTTCAAGACAACTTTCTATCTTCAAGCTCTCAAGTCTTCTTGTTATTTTGCTCTCAAAATCATTATAAGATTACTTTATTGTTGAGAGTGTGTGATTGTAAAGAAGAAAAGTCTTCTTTTAAGTGAGGGTTGTGAGGAGCAAGATTTAAATTGTTGGTCAAGAAGCAACTGTGCTTCTTGTTGGGCGAAACTCAAGCTTCCAAGAGCTAGTTGATGGTGTAAGAGCTACATCATACTCCATAGAAGGATTGTTTGGTGCAAAGAAGGTCTTAAGGTGGCTAGGCTTCAATGGACTTGAGTTTTAATTGTTCTTGGGCTAAGTTTGTTAAACTTAGTTTACTATTGTATTTTCTTTGATTGTTATTTCCCCCAAAGTGAAATAACAATCTCCTTGTTCAAAAATCCTTCTTGTTCAAAGCAAGAAGGTATAGGAGTGGAATCTTTGACTTGAACCTCTATAAATTTACTGTTCTTTAATTTCCGCAAGTTATTTTCTTTGAAGAACACACCAAGTATTAGTTTGAACACTTGCATTGCAAAAAGATTCGGAAAAGAGTCATACTTAGACGAACACAATATTCAACCCCCTCCCCTTCTAGTGTGTTTCACGGATCTAACAACATTCAATTGAAAAACTAACATCAATAATCAATAAATCATCTTTATAAACTTTCACCACAAACATAATCCATTACACTCTACAACAACAAGTATATCAGTATATGTCAAAGACAGCAAAAGCTATTGCTAGATTCTGGGGAAGATGAGAGGCAGACAAACAATACTTCCATCTCAAGAGATAGAGTTTGTTTTCAATGAGACCCCTGCCTCTATATGCACACTCTATTGTCATCTTTTACCCCCTGAAATAAAAACCTCAATAGAATAATACCCACCAGTTTCGAAGTGTTTCATCCATGATCCTCATTGTTCAAACAAAAAACAAAAAATAGCAATCATCTTGTTCTACTTTCTTCTACTAGACACCACAAAAAAATTGTGATTTGCCGACGAAAAAATCACCGACGAACAACGTATAGTCGTTGTTTCGTCGGTAATAGCGACGACTGTGCGACAAAACTAATGTCGTCGCTAATTGCGACGAAAGTACGATGAAATTCGTTGTCGCTAAAAGAAAAAATAGTCAGTCAGGTGAATTACGTCGGTGATTTGTCGGTGTCTCGTCGCTACTCTGCGTGTTTTTATTCGTCGCTATTTAGTTTGTAACGCTACGTCGCTATGTCGTCGCAATTGTGTCGCTAAAATTAGCCGAAATAAAATAAATTCGTCGTTTAGTAAGTTCTTGGCGTTGTGTATCGTCGTTTTTTTTGTCAATGAAACCCGCATGTGGCAAATGTTTTGTTTTACTTTCCGTTCGTAATTCAATTTGTCGTTGTGTCGTCGCAAATACATCGAGAATTAAACACGTGTATTGATTAAGGAAAAAGAAAGCGGTGATTGGGAAAAATACTCATTCATTCAATAATAAAAAGTTACATTATCAAACGAAAAAATAAAAAAAAATCTAAAAAGAGATGCGGAGATGTGCCGTTCACTCTTCGTCATCGGACGAAAGAGTGGCCGCGACATTCTCCGCAAACTCTTTGAGAAGGCGCTTGAGCTTGTAATATCTAAATTTCATCTTCCGCAGCCTTCTAGTCATGTTGTGTAGTTGCCGCGACTGCTGCTGCATGTTTGCCATCAGCATACGGAAGTCGGCGTCCTGCACCGGCGTTTGTTCTTGATCACTCTGATGCTGCGGTGGGCCATAGACAGATACAGAACCTTCTCGCTCAACCGATGGTACTTGAGGAGGAGGAGGCCCTTCTGGAGGGGCACTGATTGCCCGTCCACCACGCCTTGGGGTTCTTTTAAAACGACGCGGCATATTTTTATTATTTATAACCTTATATGTGTGTATGTATATGTGCGGATGTTTGGGGTATAAATAGTAAAATTAGCGACGACATAGCGACGTTTTTGCCAACCGTTAGGAATGTGCAGTGATGACCTTTCGGCTGTTTTAGCGACGATGTAGCGACGAATTTGCGACTTATATTCATCGTACGATGCAACCGTTGGGAACTGAACTGGCACTGCCGAATAGCGACTACTTGGCGACGGAGTAGCGACGAAACGCTTCGAATAATATGAAGAGACGTTATCCGTCGCTGTTTCGTCGGTAAAACGTCGGTAAATTCAAAAAAAATTCGCGCGTTGTAAGCATTGGGAACTGGACGGACTGCCTTTTAGCGACGACGTAGTGACGGCGTAGCGACGAATCACGTCGTACGGAGTGAAGACGCGTTGTAAGCATTGGGAACTGGACGGACTGCCTTTTAGCGACGACGTAGCGACGGCGTAGCGACGAATCACGTCGTACGGAGTGAAGAGACGTTTTGCGTCGCAATGTGGTCGGTACTTCGTCGGTAAAAGCATATCAAACGACGTGTTTCGTCGCTGGTCGTCGGTAAATCGTCGGTATGTGTGTTTGTTTCCGAGATTTGTGTTTCTTGTTCGTCGTTGGTCGTCGCGAAGTCGTCGGTATTGTGTTTGTTTGTTTCCGAGATTTGTGTTTGTTTGTGGTCGCTATCTCGTCGCTATTGCGTCGGTAACATTGCAGGCTGAGAACGATAAAACCATTTTCCTTCTTCTTCTCTTCTCCCATTCTTCTCTCATTTCAAACACATCAATCATCAATTTTGAACGAAAAAACCGAAGTGTGGAATTTTGATTTTTTCTACCACCAAAAAAAGATAGCTGCTGTTATTTTGAAGGTGTATCGAGAAAATGGATCCGAGGAGAAGCGATAGAAAGTGGATGTACCAGAGAGTAAACAACGGGGAGTGGTGTTTTAGATTTGTTGAAGGTCTCGAAGAATTTATGGATTTTGCGACGAGTAATGAAAGTGGAACGCAGATTAGATGTCCGTGCAAGAAATGCAAGAACCGTAAATATAAGGATCCGGGTGACGTGAGGGTTCACTTATTGAAACAAGGTTTCGTCCACAATTACCATACATGGTACTGTCACGGCGAATATGAGGGGGCGTCTACATCTGCAACTGTACACGTCGAAGGGGGACCCGGTCAGGTTGATGCCGAAGAAATATGCGAGGGATCTCACAACCCATACATGCAGATGGTGACAGACGCAGCCGCCGGCGCATTTACCAGAGAGCAGTTGTTACAAATGCAGGATCCGAATGAACAGCCGCGTATATTCGTGGAGGAAGATCCGAACCCTCAGACGAGACAGTTTTTTGAGATGCTGAACGCCGCCAACACGCCGCTGTATCCTGGTTGCGGTAGTCACACACAGATGTCCATTATCGGTCGGATGACGAGCATGAAGACGGAACACCGCATGACGGAGAGATTGTACGATGGGATGTGTCAGCTGATGAGGGAATCTCTTCCCGAAGGGAACACAATGGTCGACAGTTTTTATTTGACGAAGAAACAGCTGCATGCGTTGGGACTGCCGGTTCAGAAAATCGATTGTTGTTCAGAGGGGTGCATCATATACTGGGGCATCAACGAGGATAAAGACATGTGCAGGGTCTGTGGGACAAGCAGGTGGAGAACGAACAAAAGAAACCGGAACGTGCCAAGAAAACAATTTTACTATTTACCTCTCGCCCCTAGACTGCAGAGGCTATACGCATCCGGTGCCACAGCTAGCCAGATGAGGTGGCACGCGGAGCACTACACAAAAGACGGTGAGATGTGCCATCCATCTGACGGCAAAGCTTGGAGGACGTTCGATGCGACGCATCCGGGTTTTTCGTCGGAGACAAGGAACGTTAGGTTGGGTTTATGCACCGACGGGTTCAACCCGTTTGGACAGTCGGGAGAGCAGTATTCGTCGTGGCCTGTAATCGTGACGCCGTACAATCTACCGCCTTGGATGTGCATGAAGACGCCGTACATGTTCTTGACTGTGATCGCACCGGGGCCTAGGAATCCGAAACAGAAGATCGACCTATACCTGCAGCCGTTGATACAGGAGCTGAAGTGGTTGTGGGAGTTTGGCATAGAGACGTTCGATGTATCGACTAAACAAAACTTCCAGCTACGCGCCGCGCTGATGTGGACAATCAGCGACTTTCTGGCTTATTCTATGTTGTCGGGGTGGAGCACAGCGGGGAAATACGCTTGCCCTTGCTGCATGAAGCAAGCGAAGACGATGTCCTTGAAACATGGACGTAAGATAAGCTGGTTCGACAGCCATAGGAAGTTCCTGCCCAGACGTCATTTGTACAGAAAGAACGTGACGGCGTTCATGCCTGGCATCGTCGATAAGGACACAAAGCCCGAGCTCCTCACGGGTGCAGAGGTGCTGCAGGAGATAGACAGTTGTGGATTCGTGGGGGTCGCTGATGATCCGGATGGCAGTCACAACGCAGACCTGGCTCGTTACTGTATCGGGTGGAAGAAGAGAAGCATATTCTGGGAGCTTCCGTACTGGAAGAGCAATATGATCCGACATAACCTGGATGTCATGCACATTGAGAAGAACGTGTTTGACAACATTTTTAATACAGTGCTGAATGTGCCAGGAAAAACAAAAGACAATATGAAGGCACGACTTGATATGCGCGACCTCAACATGCGACCGAAGCTGCATCCCGTTGGCACATCATACATGCCGAAGTCCTCGTACACGCTAAATGCGGAGCAGGTCAGTGCGTTGTTATCGTGGCTGGGGACGGCTAGATTTCCTGATGGCCATGTTTCGAACCTGTCGAAGAACATCGACGTGAATAAACGCGGTTTGCACGGGATGAAGAGCCACGACTGTCACGTTTTCATGCAACGGTTGATGCCCATTGCATTCCGCGATCTGCTTCCAACCAATGTATGGGAAGCAATTACCGGATGAGTCTGTTTTTCAAATGTCTTACAGCCACGAGACTCAGTGTGGATAATATGTCAAGGCTGGAGGGCGAAATCCCAGTGATCATATGCAAGCTGGAAACTATATTCCCTCCGGCCTTCTTTGATTCAATGGAACACCTGCCAGTTCATCTACCATACGAGGCACGTGTTGGTGGTCCTGTTCAGTACAGGTGGATGTATCCGTTCGAGAGGTACTCTTTTTTTATGTGCATGATGTTCTTATGTGTCTAAGCGCAAGCATCTGAACATACATTCACTATATGAACAGATATCTCAGGCATTTGAAGCTGAACATCAAGAACAAGGCGAAAGTCGAGGCCTCGATGTGCAATGCCTATCTGACGGAGGAAGCATCGGCTTTCGTGTCTCATTACTTCGAGCCAGATGTCCCGTCGAGGTGCAGAGATGTTCCCCGGAACGACGACGGCATTACCAGATCCGGTGTCCTCCCAATATTCACACATCCGATCAGATTTCACGGACATGGAAAGGAAATGATATTGGGGGACAGCGAGCTGAAGATTGCTCATTCTTATGTTCTGCGCAACTGCCGTCAAGCCGACCGTTTCCAGAGGTATAAACGATATCCAATTTTATTTTGTAAAGACCTTGCGATACTCTATCCATTATGTTACAAAGATATACATGGTACTCATTCGTAATTTGCTTCAGCTTGTTCATTGATTTATTGCAACACCGTTCACCGGGTATATCGAGCGATGCAATAAACAATGAGTTAGATTCCAAGTTTGCTGATTGGTTCAGGTGGCATGTAAGTTTACATATTTGCCTGTTACGTGTACGATATGTGATACGCATTTATTGCCCCGCTGATGTATGCTTACTTGTCGTTTTACAGGCGAGCAAAGGTCATCTGGCTGACGATGAGTACGGTTACATTCTGACACCAGTAGCCGAGGGTCCATTTAACAGAGTCACGCGCCACGACATGTGTTTTGTCAACGGGTATAGATTCCACACAGTCTCCCATGCCAGCCGAAAATCGTCGGAGAACAGCGGAGTGTGTGTCAAGCGGTATGACAATAGCCCGGACGAGGATGACTTCTACGGCTACCTTACTGACATCATTGAGCTCGAATATCCGGCATTGCCTATAAAGCGGGTGGTCCTATTCAAATGCGAATGGTACGATCCAACTCGAGAAGGTTTTCGCATTGGCACAAAGGTTCACGACCAATATAAGTTGGTAGACATACACCAAGGGCGACGGTACAGAAAATACGATCCATACGTTTTGGCTAGTCAAGCGTCCCAGGTGTACTATCTATCGTATCCAACAACGAGGATGAATGCGAGCTCAAAAGACTGGCGAGCTGTGTGCAAAGTGAAATCGAGCAAGTTTGATGTTAGTATACAGACAGGTTCAGATGGTATGGACGCCGCATTTCAAGAAGAAAACCCGTCCGTTCTAGATACGACACATGTTGAACTGCACGACCTCCCTCTAAATGACCCCAACGGCGGTTTCATCGAAATTCATCTCAACATAAAACCGCCTGACAATATTGAAGACGTAGTCGAAGACGAATACGAGGATGAAGAGGACGACGAGCATGTAGATGAAGATGAAGATGAAGATGCGTATGAGGATGCAGATGACCAGGAAGATTGACATTAGCCAAAAATTTTTATGTACCCTCTTTATATGAAAGTGTGTATGTGTTGATGTACTTATATTCATGTATATACTACTTTATATTTTGTATTTTTTTTTTCAAAAATTATAACACCGACGAGTTACCGACGAAAATGTTGCGTCGCTAAATTTGAAATAACGACGACACATGGAAAATAGCGACGAAACTAAATAGCGACGAACGTTCGTCGCTATGTCGTCGCAAAATTACGCAGATAAGCTGAACTCCCCCTCTTTCTTCCCCATTTCCCTCCTTCCCCATTTCCCTCCCCTCGGCGAAAGCTCCCCCCACCGGCGAAACCTCCCTCCCTCCCCCGGTGAAAGCTCCCTCCCGCGGCGAAGTTCTTCGTTGACCTCCCTTCTTCGGTTAGTTTCTCTTCCTATTTCGTTTTTTTACTGATTTTTAATTAGTTATGTTGTTTTTAATTTTTTTAATGTCTTGTGGGGTGGTGGTGCTGGGTGTGGGCTGGGCGGTGATGCTGGGTGCGGGCTAGGTGGCGGGGCTGGGTGGTGCTGGGCGTGGGTGCTGGGTGCGGGCTGGGTGCCGGGACTGGGTGTGGGTGGGCGGTGGTGGTGCTGGGTGCTGGGGCTGGGTGGTGCTGGGCGGTGGTGGATGGTGGTGGTGATGGGCTATTGGGGCTGGGTGCGGGCTGGGTGCGGGGCTGGGTGTGGGTGGGCGGTAGGGGGCTGGGTGCGGGGCTGGGGTGGTGCTGGGTGGTGGTGCTGGGTGGTGGTGCTGGGTGCTGGGTGCGGGGCTGGGTGGCGGGGCTGGGTGATGCTGGGGCAGTGGGGCTGGGTGCGGGGCTGGGTGCGGGGCTGGGTGTGGGTGGCTGTGGTATATATATGTATATGTGTATAGAATTATGTATGTATGTATATGTAAATGGATATATAGATATGGTATATATGTATGTAGTATATATATGTATGTATGTATGTATATACGGTATACATATATACATATATGTATATACGGTATATACATATATGTTTATGTACGTGCGTGTCTTGTATATATATTTGGCCCTAAACCATGAAAACATTGCTTCTTTATTATGAATTTATGGATTTTGTAGTTAATTTTCGTATTTGGGTATTATAATTATATATATAAGTTAATTTCGTATTACATATAAATATATGTAAAATTTATTAGAAAATGTTTTTTTTGGGTAGAATTATGTATATATATATATTTTTCGTATTTAAATATATTTATAATTATATAATCTATTTTGGTATATATATGTATATGGTATATATATATATATACGGGTATATATATATATATATGCATATACGGGTATATATATGTATATACGGGTATATATATGTATATGGTATATATATGTATATACGGGTATATGTATATGGTATATATATGCATATACGGGTATGTATATGTATATATGGGTATATATGTATATGGTATATATATGCATATACGGGTATATATATGTACAAACTGTTTTGTAAGAGGTTTGCATATGATTTTCGGTATGATACTAGTTCAAGGTTGTTGGATTTGGATTTGTCTTTGGAGAGGCCATTAGGCTGGGAAACCTCCGATAAACGCTTAGTTCATGCCGAAACGTTTAAAAATTATTAATATGTTCCTCTCAGATCTGATGGCTAGTGAGGGTTTACCGACGAGATCCACATACCCACCAGCTACACAGGACCTTCAAGGAGAGTTCGATATGTTCCTTTCTCAGCATGATACGTATGCCTCGGTTTCGACCGCCGCTCTCGCTGCGGACGCAGACCTTTTACGGTCTGCCGACATGTCCGCACCCCCCAGACATACGACGCCACCCACACCCAGCGGTTCAGCACCTCATCCGGCGTCTGATGCGGCATCGGACCAGGGTGTCATACCAGGGCGTCGTCCCCTCCCTTGGTCACATGATACCCATAAGTAAGTAATGATTAATTTATTTAACATGTTTTCAAATATATTTCACGCGTTATTTTTTCCTAACAACTTCACCTCTTTCAGGTTTGGATCGGACAATGGCGCGCTTTCCGGTTGCATCACCCGGTCCTTCCACCTGAGGCTTGACCCATCTGGATATTCCTGGGCCCGTGTCACCCCGGGAGACACGTAGGTTCTACTGGGATGAGTTTCAGGTATTCAAATTTGATGAATTTTACTTTTTGATGCGTAATCAATCATTACTTTTCTAACCACACTTTTATTATTCCTCCGTATGATAATTGCAGAAGGCGTACAGCTGGCCAGCCGACATCGCCCACGACGTGGAGCAGGCCTGGCGGCATAGGGCCGCCAAACGCTACGGCGACTTCGTCAACTCCCTCAAGACCAAGTCGGAGCGTGACCCCACGTGGATAAGGCCTGCCTACGTATCCGAGGCCGTCTGGGCGGCGTGGGTAGAAGGGTGGAGGGACCCTGCTTACCAAGCCCGCAGCGCCCGGAACGCGGCGAACCGGCGCAGCGGCAATGTACAGGGCCCAGCACCTGCCACACACTCAGGTGGTTCGGTTTCCCACGCCACCACGATGCGTTCTATGGTGAGTATTTTAATATTGGATTATTTAGATTCATTGATTTCATTGGATTATTGCGACCGCAGTGCTCGTACGCTCTCCTCATGCTGCGCCCTGATGGTCTCCACCTCATGCTGCAGCGCCGCATGCTCTGATTCCAGGTGCGAAAGACTCTCTGGGGCCGTAGAAGGCGCGGAGGTGCTGGCCTCAGAGGAAGTACCTGCATGCAGAACTTCGGGAAAGAATCGCGGCGCTGCTGATCCGACCCTGTACACCTCCTTCTTCTTCTTATTCTGAGGGCCGACGGTCCGAGCCGCATCCCAATAAGCGCGGTTTTTGTCGGCCTCTTCTCCCCTATGTGCGAGTAATCTGTTGTACTCGTCCTGAAACGAGAATAAGAATTGTTAGGGTTTAGGGTTTAGCAATAAAACAAACTAAGGAAAAAACAAATGATATCGTAGTCTACTTACACTGATGTCGCGCGCCTTCGCCGTGATCCAGTCCTCCGTTCCGTCGGAGGCTTTCTTCCGATGCGTCTTGTAGAAGAGATCGTAGGAGGCTGGCCACTCCCCCGTCTCCTCCTGCTGAAAGAATGAAATAAAATATGTTAGTGAAATCCATAATTTTAAAAATTTCGGCATGACCTATTCGTTTATTGGAGGTATCCCGGCCTTAAAGGCCTCTCCCAAGTCAAAGCAAAAATAAAAAGAAAAAGGCAAATGAACATATATACTACTTAAATTAACCATATACGAATACCAAAAAAACAACAGCGCAACATAAAAATCAATGAATATAAATAATCCACTTAAGTCAATGAATGTAAATAATCCACTTAAGTCAATGAATCTAAATAATTCAATGAAATCAATGAATCTAAATAATCCAATATTAAAATACTTACCATAGAACGCATCGTGGGTGGCGTGGGGAAACTGACCCACCTGAGTGTGTGGCAGGTGCTGGGCCCTATACATAGCCGCTTGCGCCGGTTCGCCGCGTTCCGGGCGCTGCGGGCTTGGGTAGCGGGTCCATCCAACCTGCTATCCACCCCGCCCAGGTGGCCTCGGATATGTAGGCAGGCCTGGCATAATTGGGGTCACGCTCCCACCTTGGTCTTGTGCGAGTGTTGATGAAGTCCCTGTAGCGTGTGGCGGCCCTATGCCGCCAGGCCTGCTCCACGTCGTGGGCGATGTCAGCTGGCCGCTGTACGCCTTCTGCAATTATTATACGGAGGAAAAGTAAAAACGTGGTTAGAAAAGTAATGATCGATACGTATCAAAAAGTGAAATTCACCAAATTTGAATACCTGAAACTCATCCCAGTAGAATCTACGTGTCTGCATGGTGACACGGGACCAGGCATATCCAGTTGGGTCCTGCCTCAGGTGGAAGGACTGAGTGATGCAACCGGAAATCTGGCTCGAGTCTGCTGCAACCTGAAAGAGGTGAAGTTGTTAATAAAAAATAACGCGTGAAATATATTTGAAAACGTGTTAAAAAAAATAAATTATTACTTACGTATGGGTATCATATGACCAAGGGAGGGCACGACGCCCTTGTATGACACCCTCGTCCGATGCCGCATCAGACGTCGGATGAGGTGCTGAACCGGTGGGTGTGGGTGGCGGCGTAGATCGGGGGGGTGCGGACCTCTCGGCAGACCCTAAAAGATCTGCGTCCGCTAGCAAGAGCTGCGGTCGAAACCGACCCAAGCTGCTCATGCTGAGAGAGGAACATATTAACTCTCCTGACATGTCATGTGTAGATCGAGTCGGTTAAACCCTCACTAGCCATCAGATCTGCAAGGGTGAAAAATTTAAAAGGCACATTCAACGAGTTTAGGACACCGGTTGGCCAGACAAATAAGATGTCCAAAAAATGACAAGTGTTTGCATACATTTAATGCAAAGATATAATAATTTTGAAAATTTCGGCATGACCTATTCGTTTATCGGAGGTTTCCCGGCCTTAATGGCCTCTCCAAAGACAAATGTATGTCCAGCTCTCGAGCTTAGTAAACACCTTGAACTAGTATCATACCGAAATCATATGCAAACCTCTTACAAAACAGTTTGTACATGCATCATTTCATTGGCCAAGCACACTACATTTCTACTAATTCAACCTTAACAACAATTTTGGTGCATACGCACCCTAGTCACTGTTATGCCCCGCACCCTCCGTAGGATAATTAAAAGTCAAAGAAGGAAATAAAGGAGATCAATGACGGTCAACGGTAATGAATTAGACAATTAAATATGAGATTAATTAGAAATTAATGAGGAAGATTAAATATTAGCATTAAATGGTATTTAAATTTTAGATTTAAATAATTAAAGTTTATCCTTTAAGATAAATAAGATAAGAGATACAATTTAGAAACTCCAACTTTCCCCTTTCCATATAAAAACTGACAGAACGTCAGTTTCCTCATTTTCAGAGATTGAACAACCGACGCTTCATCTCCTCTAGGCGGTTCCTCTCCAACCCTAGGGAGAAATTCTTCAAGAACCAATCCAATCTACATTTGTTCTTCAATCCGCTTCTGAGTAATCAAGGCAAGTAATCTACTTATAAGTTTCCCTACGATTTGTGAGAGAAAAAATGGCCTATTTTGTTATCAAATTGGATCACCATGCAGTGTCCTCGTTCTGTGAATATTTGGCATATGATTTTGTGTGTTTTCGTTTCGAGATTTGGCCGATGTATATGAAAAAGCATCATGATGTTGTTGATTATATGAAATCCTGCAAATCCCTACCCCTTGAATCCCTTCTTGATGTGAGTGCGTGGTTGCGTGGGTTTGAGGGAAAAGGTGGGATTTTTGGGGTTGATGAGGTTGGAAAAAGGTGTGTTATAGGCTTGGATCTTGTTTGCTAGGAGCATAGCGTTTGAATCTATAGTTTAAGCATGAATGGTAGCAGGGATTAGGCGTGGATTGATTGGGATGAAATTGGGATACTTTGGTGCTTGTTGTTCTGCAGTTGTTGCAGGAAACGCAGAGGAAATTTGGGGAAAACGTAGACATCGATCGATCGATGTCAGAGATCGATGTCCCCAGTTGGACATCGATCGATCGATGTATAGATGGTTGAGAGATCGATGTCCCCAGTTGGACATCGATCGATCGATGTAGGTGAGCCTGAGAGATCGATGTCCCCAGTTGGACATCGATCGATCGATGTAGGTGCAGCCTGAGAGATCGATGTCCCCAGTTGGACATCGATCGATCGATTGTGAGGCTGAGAGATCGATGTCCCCATTGGACATCGATCGATCGAAGTGGAGGGTTCGATGTCCCCAGTTGGACATCGATCGATCGAAGCTAGGGAATGAAGTCCATCAAGTTTGTGGAAAAATAGAGGAAGAGAAGGAGCTCGGGGAATCTTTGGGTGATTTTAGAGACTTCTTAAGACCGGATTAAAGGTAGTTTAAGTCTCGGGAACATGGCTTAGGATGGTGAATCAATTTGGAGAGTTCGAAAGGGGTTTTCGAATCGCATTTCAATGTATATGACTTAGAGGGGTTAAGAGATGAACGTACGAGATGTCTGAGAGTCCAACGAGGAATGGTTAGGGATACTTGCCTTAGGTTGTGAATCTGAGAGTCAAGACTAAGTGTTGACGAGATGGTTGAAGCCTAAGTTATGATGTAAATTAGTGAAAGCTTGTGTGTTGCTTATACTTGGGCATGTGTACATGAACTATTTATGTGAACGTGAATTGCATACGAGAACGAGAAATGTGATTGAAACGAGGAGTCTTGTATCATGGCACTTGCATTTGCATATTGATTTGAAAAGAAAGGTGCTTCGGCACAGATTTGCGAAGGTGACCTGCAATGTTAACCGGGATGGAAATTTAAGGCGGGGTGCATTGTAGGGCACAAAAGACTGTAACGTAAACCGGGATGGAAATATAAGTCGGGGCGCGTTACAGGGTATAAAGTTGTCTGTAATGCTAATCGGGATGGAAATATAAGCCGAGGTGCATTACAGGGTATAAAGTTGGCTGTAACGTAAACCGGGATGGAAATATAAGCCGGGGCGTTACAGGGTATAAAGTTATGTGAAGTGACCGGACATTGTGATGACATGCATTGCACTGTTTTAAAAGAGAAAGTGTTCATGCATATGTGAATGTGTAGTGTAGTGCATATTCTAACATGCATCACGAGGGTCAATGTGGTATGAATGTGTGCGTTATTTGATTGGCAATGAGTTGTTATTTGCGTGCAAACTGCTGTACTTGCTCTATTGCGTGATTTGTTATATATTTGAAAGTTTACAAGACATGTGCCCCACAATTCCCTTGAATTACCTATTACTCATGTCTTGCCATGTGTTGATCCCGTATGTCTTATAAGCGGGTTACTTGCTAGCGTTTTCGCTAAGGATACTGCCTTTGTCTTTGCAGATGAACCTAGTTACGACATGATTTTCATTGAGGACGACGGCGAGTGGGCAGAGTGGGATGTTTAGACCGTGTGGAATGGATTGATTAGATAGTTTTCTGTCATCTTTATTTCTTAACTCATTTGGAATTTTAGATGGCTACGATCATACACAGTTCTTTGGTATTCACATTGTCGGTTGACGTACTGTATTGATGCTTTA
>AP025057.1:1578866-1702435 GCA_036186865.1 Eustoma russellianum | reverse complement strand
GCAGGGCGAGCAAGTACTGGTTTCTCACCACCAGTACAAAGATTGTGATTTGGAATTGGATGGAAAGATATTCTCGGTGACCTTAGTCCCAATTCCAATGAAGGACTTTGATGTAATATTAGGCATGGATTGGCTGACCAAGAATCATGTCAATATTGATTGTAAACTCAAGCAAGTGACCCTCAAGGACCCTGAGATGAATGATATCACGGTGCAAGGAAACGTCAAGATAACCAAAGCCCCAAAGAAGATATACCTGACGGCGATTAAGGCCTTTAAGGCTTTGCAAAAAGGAGCAGAGGGATACATGGTGTATGCCGTTGATGCTCAGCAAGAAGTTCCCTCTATGGATCAAATTCCGGTAATCAATGAATTTAAGGACGTATTTCCGGACGACTTACCGGGAGTACCGCCATCAAGAGAAGTGGAGTTTGAGATCAACTTAATACCCGGAGCCGAGCCTATATCTAAGGCACCCTACAGAATGGCTCCAGCTGAACTTAAGGAGCTGAAGGGGCAACTTCAGGAGTTGTTGGACAAGAAGTTAATTCGCCCCAGTGTATCACCGTGGGGAGCTCCAGTTCTATTTGTAAAGAAGAAGGATGGCAGCATGAGATTGTGTATTGATTACCGTGAACTGAACAAGATCACCATTAAGAATAAATATCCTCTACCAAGGATAGAGGATTTATTTGACCAACTAAAAGGAGCCCGATGGTTCTCAAAGATCGACCTTCGTCAAGGGTACCATCAATTGCTTGTGAAAGCCGGAGACGTACCTAAAACGGCTTTTCAGACTAGATACGGGCATTATGAATTCTTGGTGATGCCTTTTGGATTAACTAATGCCCCAGCGGCTTTCATGGATTTGATGAACACTGTGTTCCGGGAACAGTTGGATCAATTTGTAGTAGTGTTCATCGATGACATCCTAGTCTACTCTCCCAACGAGCAAGCACACGCTGAGCACTTAAGAGTGGTGTTGCAAATCTTGAGGCAACAAAAGCTTTACGCCAAATTCAGCAAGTGTGAATTTTGGCTAAGAAGTGTAGCCTTCCTCGGCACGTGATTTCTGAAGATGGGATCTCTGTGGATCCTAAGAAGATAGAAGCCATCACAGAGTGGCCAAGACCTACAAACGTGACTGAAGTAAGAAGCTTTCTAGGCCTGGCAGGCTATTACAGGAAGTTCGTTGAGGGATTCTCAACGATAGCAGTCCCATTGAGCCGACTTACACAGAAGAAGACCAAGTTCGAATGGACTGCCGAATGCGAGCAGAGCTTTACCGAGCTCAAGAAGAGATTGACCATAGCCCCGGTGTTGGCACAACCCTCCGGCACCGACGGTTTCGTGATCTATAGTGACGCGTCCAAGAAAGGACTAGGTATGTACACCATTACAACTAATGCATTGTATATACTCATGCTAGTCCTGAATTAACTTTCTGCTTATAGGTTGCGTCTTGATGCAAAATGAACGAGTCATATCATACGCGTCAAGACAATTGAAACCATATGAGCAGAATTACCCGACGCATGACTTGGAACTCGCAGCAGTGGTATTTGCTCTTAAGATCTGGAGACACTACCTATATGGAGAGAAATGTGTCGTGTTAACTGATCACAAGAGCTTGAAGTACCTATTCTCGCAGAAGGAGCTAAATATGGGACAGAGAAGATGGTTGGAATTACTCAAGGACTACGACCTGACCATCAACTACCATCCGGGTAAGGCCAACAGAGTGGCGGACGCATTGAGCAGAAAGTCTAGCCACGCGAGACAATCTCCGTTAGAACGAGAGATCGAGGAGTTTGATCTTGAATTGGTGGATTCAGTGGCAAATGTCCTTACAGCTTTGTCTATCAGCCCAGACTTGGTAGACAGAATCAAAGAAGCAGTCAGTAAGGATTCAGCACTGAAAGAAATCCGCGACAAAGTATCCACGGGGCCAGTAAAGGACTTCCAGTTGCGAGAGGATGGAAGTCTATGGTTTCAGAATCGGTTATGCGTACCAGTTAAAGACGAACTCCGAACGGTATTGCTCTAAGAAGCGCATAACTCAAGGATGTCTATCCACCCAGGGAGCACTAAGATGTACCAGGACCTCAAAAGAAATTATTGGTGGATAGGGATGAAGAGATCTATAGCGGAGTATGTTGAGAGATGTTTGGTATGCCAACAAGTAAAGGCCAAACATCAACGACCTGGTGGCTTGATGATGCCGCTAGAGATTCCGGAGTGGAAGTGGAAACACGTGACGATGGATTTCGTAATGGGACTACCCAAGACCCGAAATGGAAACGAGATGATTTGGGTAATTGTAGACCGTTTGACAAAGACAGCCCATTTCATAGCCATGCCACATGGTACCTCGTATGAAAAGTTATCCAATATCTATGTGGATAACATTGTGAGCCTACATGGAGTCCCAGTCAGCATTGTGTCGGACCGTGATCCCAAGTTCACCTCTAAGTTTTGGAGGGCGTTCCAGAAAGCTATGGGTACGGAGTTAAGAATGAGTACCGCATACCACCCTCAAACGGATGGGCAATCCAAGAGAACCATCCAAACCTTGGAGGATATGCTAAGAGCATGCGCCTTAGATTTTAAAGGAAACTGGGATAGCATGTTGAAGCTAATGGAGTTTTCATACAATAACAGCTATCACGGTGCAATTGGCATGGCACCATTTGAAGCTCTATACGGGCGCAAGTGTCGGTCCCCGGTTTGTTGGGACGAAGTTGGAGAAAGAACAATCACTGCACCTGAGTTGGTTGAACAGACTGTTAAAAAGGTGAAAGTGATAAGAGAGAAACTCAAAGTGGCTCAAGATTGCAGTAAGAGTTGGGCTGACACCAAGAGGCGACCCTTGGAGTTCGAGGAAGGTGAGAAGGTTTATTTACGAGTTTCACCCACCAAAAGAGTCGCGCGATTTGGAGTAAAGGGCAAGTTAAGCCCTAGATATATTGGCCCTTACGAAGTGCTACGCAAAGTTGGGGAAAGAGCGTACAGGCTAGCCTTACCTCCGAGCTTATCCCAAGTCCATAACGTATTTCATGTGTCCCAACTGCGGAAATACGTACCGGACCCAAGCCATATCCTGGAAGCTCAACCGTTGGATGTTAAGGAGGATATCACTTATGAAGAGCATCCAATAAGGATTGTGGATAGAAAAGATCAAGTCCTACGCCGACGCGTCATTCCGTATGTCAAAGTTCAGTGGAGTAACCATACGGAGCGTGAAGCCACGTGGGAGCTTGAGGAGCAAATGAAAGAGCTGTATCCACACGTTTTCCAATAAGGTACGCCAGTTTCGAGGACGAAACTTTTTGTAAGGGGGTGGAATGTTATGCCCCGCACCCTCCGTAGGATAGTTAAAAGTCAAAGAAGGAATTAAAGGAGATCAATGACGGTCAACGGTAATGAATCAGACATTAAATATGAGATTAATTAGAAATTAATGAGAAGATTAAATATTAGCATTAAATGGTATTTAATTTTAGAATTAAATAATTAAAGTTTATCCTTTAAGATAAATAAGATAAGAGATACAATTTAGAAACTCCAAAACTTTCCCCTCTTCCATACTAAAAACTGACAGAACGTCAGTTTTCTCATTTTCAGAGAACAACCGACGCTTTCATCTCCTCTTAGGGCGGTTCCCTCTCCAACCCTAGGGAGAAATTCTTCAAGAACCAATCCAATCTACATTTGTTCTTCAATCCGCTTCCGAGTAATCAAAGGCAAGTAATCTACTTATAAGTTCCTACGATTTGTGAGAGAAAAAATGGCCTATTTTGTTATCAAATTGGATCACCATGCAAGTAGTCTCGTTCTGTGAATATTTGCATATGATTTGTGTGTTTCGTTTTCGAGATTTGGCCGATGTATATGAAAAAAGCATTCATTGATGTTGTTGACTTATATGAATATCCTGCAAATCCCTACCCCTTGAATCCCTTCTTGATGTGAGTGCGTGGTGCGTGGGTTTGTAGGGAAAAAGGTGGGATTTTGGGGTTGATGAGGTTGGAAAAAGGTGTGTTATAGGCTTGGATCTTGTTTGCTAGGAGCATAACGTTTGAATCTATAGTTTAAGCATGAATGGTAGCAGGGATTAGGCGTGGATTGATGGGATGAAATGGGATACTTTGGTGCTTGTTGTTCTGCAGTTGTTGCAGGAAACGCAGAGGAAATTTTGGGGAAAAACGTAGACATCGATCGATCGATTGTAAGAGCTCGATGTCCCCAGTTGGACATCGATCGATCGATGTATAGGTGGCTGAGAGATCGATGTCCCCCAGTGGACATCGATGATCGATGTAGGTGAGCCTGAGAGATCGATGTCCCAGTTGGACATCGATCGATCGATGTAGGTGCAGCCTGAGAGATCGATGTCCCAGTTGGACATCGATCGATCGAAGTTGGAGGGTTCGATGTCCCCAGTTGGACATCGATCGATCGAAGCTAGGGAATGAAGTCCATCAAGTTTGTGGAAAAATAGAGGAAGAAGGAGGGAAGCTCGGGGAATCTTTGGGTGATTTTAGAGACTTCTTAAGCCCGATTAAAGGTAGTTTAAGTCTCGGAAACATGGCTTAGGATGGTGAATCAATTTGGAGAGTTCGAAAGGGGTTTTCGAATCGCATTTCAATGTATATGACTTAGAGGGGTTAAGAGATGAACGTACGAGATTGTCTGAGAGTCCAACGAAGAATGGGTTAGGGATACTTGCCTTAGGTTTGTGAATCTGAGAGTCAAGACTAAGTGTTGACGAGATGGTTGAAGCCTATGTTATGATGTGTAAATTAGTGAAAGCTTGTGTGTGCTTATACTTGCGCATGTGTACATGAACTACTTATGTGAACGTGAATTGCATACGAGAACGAGAAATGTGATTGAAACGAGGAGTCTTGCATCATGGGCACTTGCATTTGCATATTGATTTGAAAAGAAAGGTGCTTCGGCACAGATTTGCGAAGGTGACCTGCAATGTTAACTGGGATGGAAATTTAAGCCGGGGTGCATTGTAGGGCACAAAAGACTGTAACGTAAACCGGGATGGAAATATAAGCCGGGGCACGGTTACAGGGTATAAAGTTGTCTGTAATGCTAATCGGGATGGAAATATAAGCCGAGGTGCATTACAGGGTATAAAGTGGCTGTTAACGTAAACCGGGATGGAAATATAAGCCGGGCGCGCGTTACAGGGTATAAGTTATGGTGTAAGTGACCGGACATTGTGACATGCATTGCAACTGTTTTAAAAGAGAAAGTGTTCATGCATATGTGAATGTGTTAGTGTAGTGCAATTCTGACATGCATCACGAGGGTCAATGTGGTATGAATGTGTGCGTTATTTGATTGGCAATGAGTTGTTATTTGCGTGCAAACTGCTGTACTGCTCTATTGCGTGATTTGTTATATATTTTGAAAGTTTACAAGACATGTGCCCCACAATTCCCTTGAATTACCTATACTCATGTCTTGCCATGGTGTTGATCCCGTATGTCTTATAAGCGGGTTACTTACTATCGTTTTCGCTAAGGATACTGCCTTTGTCTTGTAGATGAACCTAGTTACGACATGATTTTCATTGAGGACGACGGCGAGTGGACAGAGTGGGATGTTTAGACCGTGTGGAATGGATTGATTAGATAGTTTTCTGTCATCTTTATTTCTTAACTCATTTGGAATTTTAGATGGCTACGATCATACACAGTTTTTTGGTATTACATTGTCGGTGACGTACTGTATTGATGCTTTAGATTACCGAGATATGTTTTCCGCGCTTATTTCTCTTACGTCATCGATGATGTGTATTCGAGAGATGAGATGTCTTGTAGTCTTCTCAGTAAGCTACGACGGGTGTACCGATTCGGATTCCGCTGTCCGGGTCGGGGCGCTACAGTCACCAACAGCCCTTTTTCGGTACATGCAAGGCAAAATAGTATGTAATATCCAAAACTATTCATTTTCATATCTAACATATATATTTATACAATATTCATCACATATTAATCTTAACTATTGAAACTACTATTGATAAAATTAAATTCAATTAAGCCAAAAAATTAACTTAATGGCCGAATATATGTATATATATTATATATATATTATATAGTAGATATATATATAATATACATATATATATATATGTATAATATATAAACCGCCCCACCTCCGCCCCACCCCCGCCCCATCCAGCCGAACCCGCCCCACCCGGACCCCACCCACAGCCACCCAGCCCCACGCATAGCCACCCCGCCCCACCCGGCCTCCACCCACAGCCACCCAGCCCCACGCATAGCCACCCCGCCCCACCCGGCCTCCACCCACAGCCACCCAGCCCCACGCATAGCCACACCGCCCCACCGGACCCCACGCACAGCCACCCAGCCCCACCCAGCCCCACAGCCACCCATGCCCTCCGCCATCCCCTCCAACACCCAAGCTACACCACTGCCCCTCCGCCATTCCCTCCGCCATCCCCTCCGCCATCCAGCCCCACACCGCCCCACCCAGCCCGAATCCCCCCCCCAGCCAATCTCCCTCCCAACTGCTCTCAATGTAAACAACAACGAAAACAAGCGGCACAATCCACAAACAAAATAGATCCTATAAAAACAAATAAAATAATAAAAACAAACGCACTAACCTCCTAAATAGCCTCTGCTGTATTCGCCAGAGAAGATGGGGGGAGGAGGCGACGGGAGCCTCTGCTGTATTCGCCGGAGAAAGATGGGGGAGGAGGCGAAGGAATTTCGTTGAAAATTTGGGAAGGGGGAAAGGAGGGAACGCAGAAATGGGGAAGAAGAAGGGGGATTTCAGCTTTAGTCGAAAATTTTGCGACGCACTAGCGACGAAACGTCCATCGCTATTACTGTGTCGTCGCTATTGCCTGTGTCGTCGTTATTTCAAATTTGCGACGACTGGTTTCGTCGGTAACTTGTCGGTGCCATCAGTATGGAAAAAAAATAATAGAAATATAAAGTACTTACAGACACACATTATATATATACATGTGTATAAGTACATCAACACATACACACTTTCGCCTAATGAGGTACATAAAAAATTGTGACTAACCTCAATCTTCATTGTCATCCGCATCCTCATACGCATCTTCATTTTCATCCTCATTTTCATATCATTTCATCTTCATCTACATGCTCGTCGTCCTCTTCATCCTCGTATTCGTCTTCGCCTACATATTCAATATTGTCAGGCGGTTGTATGTTGAGATGAATTTCGATGATGATGAAACCGCCGGTGGGGTCATTTAGAGGGAGGTTGTGCAGTTCAACATGTGTCGTATCCAGAACGGGCGGGTTTTCTTCTTGAAATGCGGCATCCATGCCATCTGAACCTGGCTGTATACCTGACATCAAACTTGCTCAATTTCACTTTGCACACGGCTCGCCAGTCTTTTGAGCTCGCATTCATCCTCGTTGTTGGATACGATAGATAGTACACCTGGGACGCTGACTAGCCAAAACGAATGGATCGTACTTTCTGTACCGTCGCCCTTGGTGTATGTCTAACCAACTTATATCGGTCGTGAACCTTTGTGCCAGCGCGATAACCTTCCCGAGTTGGATCGTACCATTCGCATTTGAATAGCACCACCCGCTTTATAGGCAATGCGGGATATTCGAGCTCAATGATGTCAGTAAGGTAGCCGTAGAAGTCATCCTCGTCCGGGCTATTGTCATACCGTTTTGACACACACTCCGTTGTTCTCCGATGATTTTCGGCTGGCATGGGAGACTGTGTGGAATCTATAACCGTTGACAAAACACATATCGTGGCGCGTGACTCTGTTCAATGGACCCTCGGCTACTGGTGTCAGAATGTAACCGTACTCATCGTCAGCCAGATGACCTTTGCTCGCCTGTAAAACGACAAGTAAGTATACATCAGCGGGGCAATAAATGCGTATCACATGACGTACACGTAACCGGCAAATATGTAAACTTACATGCCACCTGAACCAATCAGCAAACTTGGCATCTAACTCATTGTTATTGCATCGCTCGATATACCGGTGAACGGGTGTTGCAATAAATCAACGAACAAGCTGAAGCAAATTACGAATGAGTACCCTGTATATCTTTGTAATATAATGGATATAGTAGCGCAAGGTATTTACAAATTAAAATTGGATATCGTTTATACCTCTGGAAACGGTCGACTTGACGGCAGTTGCGCAGAACATAAGAATGAGCAATCTTCAGCTTGCTGTCCCCCAATATCATTTCCTTCCCTGTCCGTGAAATCTGATTGGATGTGTGAATATCAGGAGGACACCGGATCTGGAAATGTCGTCGTCGTCCCGGGGGAACATCTCTGCACCTCGACGGGACATCTGGATCGAAGTAATGAGACACGAAGGTCGAGGCTTCCTCCGTCAGGTAGGCATTGCACATCGAGGGCCTCGACTTTCGCCTTGTTCTTGATGTTCAGCTTCAAATGCCTGAGATATCTGTTCATATAGGGAATATCTGTTCAAATGCTTGCGCTTAAACACATAAGAATGGCACGTAATAAATAAGAGTACCTCTCGAACGGATACATCAACCTGTACTGAACAGGACCACCAACGCGTGCCTCGTATGGTAGATGAACTGGCAGGTGTTCCATTGAATCAAACAAGGCCGGAGGGAATACAGTTTCCAGCTTGCAAATGATCAATGGGATTTCGCCCTCCAGTCTTGACATATCATCCGCCCTGAGTCTCGTGGATGTAAGACATCTGAAGAAGAGACTCATCTCGGTAAGTGCTTCCCATACATTGGTTGGAAGCAGCTCGCGGAATGCAATGGGCATCAACCGTTGCATGAACACGTGACAGTCGTGGCTCTTCATCCCGTGCAAACCGCGTTTATTCACGTCGATGTTCTTAGACAGGTTTGAAACATGGCCGTCAGGAAATCTAGCCGTCCCCAGCCACGCTAACAACGCACTGACCTGCTCCGCATTCAGCGTGTAAGAGGACTTTGGCATGTAGGATGTGCCAACGGGATGCAGCTTCCGGTCGCATATTCAGGTCGCGCATATCAAGTCGTGCCTTCAAATTGTCTTTCGTTTTTCCAGGCACATTCAGCACCGTATTGAAAATGTTGTCAAACACGTTCTTCTCAATGTGCATGACATCCAGGTTGTGTCAGATCATATTGCTCTTCCAATACGGAAGCTCCCAGAATATGCTTCTCTTCTTCCACCCGATACAGTAACGGGCCAGGTCTGCGTTGTGGCTGCCGTCCGGATCATCAGCGACCCCCCACGAATCCACAACTGTCTATCTCCTCCAACACCCTCCGCACCCGTGAGAAGCTCGGGCTTCATGTTCCTTCTCGACGATGCTAGGCATGAACGACGTCATGTTCTTTCTGTACAAATGACGTCTGGGCAGGAACTTCCTATGGCTGTCGAACCAGCAAATCTTACGTCCATGTTTCAAGGACATCGTCTTCGCTTGCTTCATGCAGCAAGGGCAAGCGTATTTCCCCGATGTGCTCCAACTCGACAACATAGAATAAGCCGGGAAGTCGCTAATGGTCCACATCAGCGCAGCGCGTAGCTGGAAGTTTTGTTTGGTCGATACATCGAACGTCTCCACGCCAAACTCCCACAACCACTTCAGCTCATGTATCAATGGCTGCAGGTACAGGTCGATCTTTTGTTTCGGATTCCTAGGCCCCGGTGCGATCACAGTCAAGAACATGTAAGGCTTCTTCATGCACATCCAAGGTGGTAGATTGTACGGCGTCACGATTACGGGCCACGACGAATACTTCTCTCCCAACTGTCCGAACGGGTTGAACCAGTCGGTGCATAAACCCAACCTAACGTTCCTTGTCTCCGATGAAAAACCCGGATGTGTCGCATCGAACGTCCTCCAAGCTTCGCCGTCAGATGGATGGCACATCTCACCGTCTTTCGTGTAGTGCTCCGCGTGCCACCTCATCTGGCTAGCTGTGGCACCGGATGCGTAGAGCCTCTGCAGTCTAGGGGCGAGAGGTAAATAGTAGAATTGCTTTCTTGGCACGTTCCGGTTTCTTTTGTTCGTTCTCCACCTACGTGTCCCACAGACCCTGCACTTGTCTTTATCCTCGTCGATGCCCCAGTATATGATGCACCCCTCTGAACAACAATCGATCTTCTGAACCGGCAGTCCCAACGCCTGCAGCTGTTTCTTCGTCGAATAAAAACTGTCAACCATTGTGTTCCCTTCGGGAAGAGATTCCCTCATCAGCTGACACATCCCATCGTACAATCTCTCCATCATGCGGTGCTCCGTCTTTATGCTCGTCATCCGACCGATCATGGACATCTGTGTGTGACTACCGCAACCGGGATACAGCGGCGTGTTGGCGGCGTTCAGCATCTCAAAAAACTGTCTCGCTTGAGGGTTCGGATCTTCCTCCATGAATACACGCGGTTGTTCATCCTGATCCTGCATTTGTAAGTACTGCTCTCCCGTAAATGCGCCGGCAGCTGCGTCTTGCACCATCTGCACGTATGGGTTGTGAGATCCCTCGCCTATTTCTTCGGCATCAACCTGACCGGGTCCCCCTTCGACGTGTACAGTTGCAGATGTAGACGCCCCCTCATATTCGCCGTGGCAGTACCATGTATGGTAATTGTGCACGAAACCTTGTTTCAATAAGTGAACCCTCACGTCACCCGGATGCATATATTTACGGTTCTTGCATTTCTTACAGGGACATCTAATCTGCGTTCCACTTTCATTACTCGTCGCAAAATCCATAAATTCTTCGAGACCTTCAACAAATCTAAAACTCCACTCCCCGCTGTTTACTCTCTCGTACATCCACTTTCTATCGCTCCTCCTCGGATCCATTTTCTCGCTATACTTTCAAAATAACAACAGCTATCTTTTCTCGGTGGTGGAAAACATCAAAATTTCACACAATAAGATTTTTTCCATCTATATTTTCGTAGAAAAGATATGATTTTTGTGTTTGAAATAGGGGAAGAATGGGAGAAGAGTGGAAGAAGAAAGCTGCGTTTTATGGTTCTCAGTGTGCTATATTACCGACGTATTAGCGACTATATAGCGACGATAAGCGACGACCAAGAAACACGAATCCCGGCAACAAACAAACACAAATACCGACGACTTAGCGACGACTTAGCGACGACCAAGAAACACAAATCCCGGAAACAAACACAAACACCGACGACTTAGCGACGCACAGCGACGCATACGATGTGTTTCGTCGCTGAGTTCGTCGCTACGTCGTTGCTATTCGGCACAGCCCGACTGTTATACTTTCGATGCATGTACGTCGCTATTTCGTCGCTATTTCGTCGCTGAATTCCCTATATAAACAGGATGGACCATGACCCCAACTACATAGAAAACAACCTCCTTTATAATCATAAAAAAAGACCCAAATATGGTTCGTACTAAAGCGCAAGCGCGACGTGGTAGTTGCCATTCAGCGGCAAGACGGCCTATTCAACAACCCTCTTCTTCAGCGGTTCCTCCACCACAAGAATCACCCCCAAAGGCTGAGTCTTCTGAATCCAGTCTTTTTGGGCCACGTCGGGATCGTCAAATTGGCGATCTCCATAAAGAAATACAAGAACTGTGGAAAACAGTGGATGACCTGAGGGAGCATATTATGTACCAGGATGAGCGTCTCCAATACCTGGACACAAGGCAGATGCGGATTAAATCCAAAGCTGCACAGCTGAGACGCCTCCTGAAGGCGTGCGCAGAGAGTGTTGCTACTCTCTGTTCGGATGACGAACAGTGAATGGCTCCTCTCCGTTATTCATTTAGATTAGTTTTTCCATTATTGTCCTAGTATATTTTGTAATTTATAATTTTATATTAATGAAGTCTTATTTTTCTAAACATCGCTTTCGTTTTCTTAATTTAAACACGTGTTTAATCTCTTACGAATTTTGATGACGCTAAAATACAAACGAAATGTGGCTCAAAAAAATTTGAGACGACTAATTGACCGACTAAACATCAACTATATACCGACGAAACTTAATACAAAGACGAGAACCTACTAAACATATCGACGAAACTTAATACAATGACGAGACGAGAACCTATTATCCACGAAACTTAACTTATTATGCGCGAATTTATTGGAATTTAGCGACGCTTTACCGACGCACTAGCGACGCACGACGTCATTTCAACCCATTCGACGCGTTTCATCGCTACGGCGTCGCTAGTGCGTCGCTATTCCATTCAGTTCCCAACGGTTACAACGTACGATATTACGATATTATCTTCACACCTATTTCAAGTTGTGTCGCTAATGTATCGCTAAGGCGTCGCTATTCCGTTCAGTTCCCAACGGTTACAATTAATTAGAACGTGTTTACGTCGCTAATTCGTCGCTAAGTGCGTCGCTAATTCGAACGAACCGTCATGCCCGCACAAATTTCGTCGCTAATTCGTCGCTAATTCGCCGAAGCGTCACACCCGCACATATTCCCATCTTGGTTAACGGTCGAAGAATGCGTCGCAAGTTCGTCGCTATATCGTCGCTAAAATTACCTATTTATACCCCAAACATCCGCACACCGCATATATATATACACACATACAAAGTTATAAAACATCAAAATATGCCGCGTCGTTTTAGAAGAACCCCAAGGCGTGGTGGAGGGGCAAACAGTGCCCCGCCACAAGGGCCTCCTCCCAACCACCATCGGTTGAGCGGGAGGGTACCGTATCTGTGTATGGCCCACTACCGCGAGAGGATGCTCAAGAACAAACGCCGGAACAGGATATCGACTACTGTATGCTGATAGCAAACATGCAACAGCAGTCAAGACAACTGCACAGCATGACTAGAAGGCTGCGGAAGTTGAAATTCAGATATTCCAAACTTAAGCGCCTCCTCAGAGAGTTCGCAGATAATGTGGCAGCCACTCTTTCTTTCGATGACGAAGAGAGAACGGCCCCTCTGCGCCTCTCTTTTAGATTTCTTTTTTTAATTTTTCGTTTCATAATGTAAATTTTTATTATTAAATTAATAAAAAATTTTTTCCAATCACTGCTTTCTTTTTCCTTAATTAATACACGTGTTTAATCCTCGACGAATCTGCGACGACACAATGACAAATCGGAATATGAACAAAAAGTAAAACAAAACGTTTGCGACACGCGGGTTTCATCGACAAAAAAACCGACGACACACAACGCCAAGAACCTACTCACCGACGAATTTATTTTATCATTGTTCTGGAATTTTAGTGACAAAATAGCTACGATATAGCGACGTAAGGCTACAAACTACATAGCGACGAATAAAACACACAGAATAGCAACGCACCACCGACAAAACACCGACGAACGTATTAATCTGACTACTTTTCTGCTAGCGACAATGCTTTTCATCGTATTTTCGTCGCAATTAACGACGAAAATTAGTGTATCGCAAATGCGTCGCAAAGTACCGACGCAACACCGACGAACAGTGGTTCGTCGGTGATGTTTTTGTCGGTAAATGAAATTCTTTTTGTGGTGAGTTTCAAGTTTGGATATTTCACATACACATATACACATATACTTATATATATACATATATACACACACACACACAAAGATATATATATATATATATATATATGTGTGTGTGTGTGTGTGTGTGTGTGTGTGTGTGTGTGTTAAGTTATAAATTTTTTTTGATGATGAAAAGATGTTTTAAATAAGTTAAATTTATGTTTGAGACTTGATGCAAGATGAGAAAATTACACTATGTCAAAAATGGTTGAGATTGGAACTCACTGTCCAACATCGATCTCTCAGACTGGGGACATCGATCGATCGATGTCACTTCAGCCTCGGACTTCGATCGATCGATGTTAGTCAGAAAGCTTCCTGTCCAACATCGATCTCTCAACCTAGGGACATCGATCGATCGATGTCACTTCAGTCTCTCCTCAGGGAGACTTCGACCGATCGATGTCAGGCAGAATACTTTCTGTCCAACATCGATCACTCAGTCCATGGGACATCGATCGATCGAAGTAACATTAGTATCTCCGAGAGGGACTTCGATCGATCGATGTCAGCAGTTTCAAAAAACTGAAAAGTTTCTAGAGGACATCGATCTCTCACCCTAGGGACGTAGATCGATCGATGTCCCCCAGAATTCAAAATTTTTTGAACGTTGGAACAAAATCCAAGGGAGATTCATGGTATTTTCTCTATCCGATCTTGCTCAAATTTCTTGTAGACTTTAATCCAACATATTACATGCTTCCTTGACTATTGTATCCATGTATAAGCAATCCTAGGTTGGCTATTGAGGAACAAATCACTCTATAGGATGGCTAAAGACTATTTGGGCATTATCTTGACATTTGGAGTAGTTGAAGACATGGTGGAGAACTCAAAAATGTGGTGAACTTCATCTATAAAAGGAAGAGGCTTGGATGAGGCAAATACACACTTTCACCATCATCTAGCTTCATTATTCATTGTTGTATAGTTCTCTCACATTTGTAAAAATTGTTTAAAGCTTGTAAAGCTTTTCTTTGCTCTTCATTATTGTATATTGAGAGATAGAGAGTCTAGCACAAGAGGAACCATAAATATTTGATCTCTTGCTTGTGCTTAGACTAGTGAGCAAGTGTGAGCCTTACTATTTCCTTCAACCCACTGTGAGAAAGTTCTTGAGGGAACTTTGTTGAAGTTGTGAGGTAGCAAGAAGTTGTTCTTGCTAGAGCTGTAGTTGTTGTAGTTGCACAAGTGTATTTTGTGCAAGAAGTTGATGTTGTTGTTGCTTACACTAAGGTGTTAGTGTAAGTGTTGATGTGGTTGTTCTTATTGTCTCTAATAAGAAGAGTAGTTGAAAATCCACTTTGGCAACAAAGTGGTAGTGGAGTGGAATCATTTAGGATTTGAACCACTCTATATCCGGTGTATTCATTCATTACTTCTCACCTCCCATTCTTGCTTTGATTTTGGATTTCTTTTGAGTTGAGCCAAACAAGAAAATTCCGCAAAAAGTACCAAACACTCTATTCAACCCCCCCCCCCCCCTCTAGAGTGTGTTTCAATCCTAACAATTGGTATCAGAGCCTTACCTTGATTGCTTGGCCTATCTTTGCAAGTAGCAAAGTTAAAGATCATGGCAATGACAACCTCAGCCTCTTTATCTCACACTTCATCTCCCAAGCCTACTGCACTATTTTCCGGATCAAACACTAAAGCACCTATGTTTGATGCTCAAAATTATTCTTTGTGGAAATTTCGAATGATCAATCATTTGAAAGGCTGTGGATTTGATATATGGAGAGCCGTTGTCAAAGGAATTGAAGTTCCTATGATTACCAACTCAAAAGGAGAATCAATGTTCAAAGATGAAGATGACTACACCGATGAAGAGAAGATAAAATTTGCCATCAATGGCAAAGCATTTGATATTCTCTCAAGTGCTCTTACCACCACCGAGCTCATAAGACTTCAAGGTATTGAGACAGCTCATGAGGCATGGAAAAGACTTGAAATGATACACGAAGGGACTGAGCAAGTAAGAATGGCCAAAAGACTCATGCTCATGAAGGAATATGAGATGTTCGAAATGAAAAACGGTGAGAAGATTGAGGAAACAATCGACCGATTCACACAAATAGTGAATCAACTTTCCATGGTGGACAAGAAAATCTCAAATGAAGACCTTGTCTCAAAACTCCTCAACTCTTTTCCAAGAGAATGGACGCCTAAAGTCACTGCCATCACCGAATCAAAGAATCTCAAGACTCTTACCCTTGATGAGCTATCCGGTAATCTTCTTACTCATGAAATTCTTATTGATGAACAAAATAGGATGAATCCTATCAAACCCACACAAACATCATACAAAGGGTTGGTGATAGAATCCGATGAAATGGATGCGTAAGTTGCTCTTCTAGTAAGAAAATTTAGAAGAATGGCAACAAGAAATAAAGCTCAAGCAAGAAAGTTTTTCAAGAGACCACCCAAAGAAAAAGAAGCAAGTGAAAATTGCTATAGAAGTGGTCGACCCACACACTTCATTGCCAATTGCCACGTAAAGGAGCCCCAAAAGCAAGAGAAGAAGTTCTTTCCTTAAAAGAAGAAAGCCCTCAATGCGGAGGTATCCACGTGGGATGATCTTTTTTCCGAATCGAAAGAAGAAGAGAGTGAAGATCAAGGTGTTTGACTCGTTGCAATAGCTGAAAATCCAAAAGCTCAACATACTTGTCTCATGGCAATTGAAGATGACCTTGAGGTAAATTCTAATCCTTCTAATTTGCAAGATAAAATAGGAGATTTGCAAGATGATTTTGAGAAACTGAATTTAAAACATAAACACTTGAAGAAAGAGTTCAAGAAGTGCATCTTAGAAAATAAGAGCTTGCATGGTAAGAACATTTTGATATTTCAAGATCATGATATCATACTCACCATGCATAAAACCGTAGCTCTTGAAAATGTAGAAATTAGGAAAGAATGTGAGAAACTAAGGTTAGATTTACAAAGACTAACAAATGGTAAAAATAATTTAGACAAACTACTTGGAAATCAAAGAATTGGAAATGATAAATCCGATTTAGGATTTAATGCATCACATTCTTCTATTAAGCCTAAGAAAAAGGCTAGCAAGAGAAAACACAACATAACTCATCATCTTCTAAACCAAGGCATGTATCCACTTGTTTTCATTTGCAACAAAGTAGAACATGTGAAGAGTGCATGTAGAGCTAGATTTGGAAGCATGTATGTTTGGAAGCCTAAGGGTCGACAAACTAACCCTAAAGGACCCAACCATCAAAGGGTACTAATGAATAAATCTCTTGGTTTTGTAGGCTCTCAAGATAAATGGAGTAGCCAAAGAAGAACGACCCAAATGGCTTATGGACAGCGGATGTTCAACGCATATGACCGGAGACAAAACATTATTCACCAAGCTCAAGCTCCAAGATGATGGAACAGTGCATTTTGGCAATGGGAGAGCCAAAATCCTTGGACATGGAGAAATTGGTAACTCTTCTTTCACTATTAATAATGTACTATATGTAGAAGGGCTTAAATATAATTTGATAAGTGTTAGCCAACTATGTGATGCTAATTTTCAAGTTGAATTTGTGAAAAGAAAATGCATTGTGAAAAAGAACGATAAGATTGTTTTTGAGGCTATACGTAAAAATGATGTTTACAAATTTAGCACACATGATTTGATATCACAAAATGTTTCTTGCCTAGTTGCCAAAAATGATTTCACTCAACTATGGCATAAACGACTTGGACATATTAGTTTTAAAAATTTCAAAGATATTTGCGAAAATGAAAAGTCCAAGGTCTGTAAAAATTGAATTTCGAAAACCATGGCTTATGTGACACTTGTCAAAAGGCAAAGCTTGTTAAAACGAGCTTCAAGCCCAAAAGTGAAATCTCCACCACCAAACCCCTACAATTACTTCACATGGATTTGTATGGTGATATTGGTACGGCAAGTCTAAGTGGAAAACATTACACCTTTGTGGTGGTAGATGACTTCTCTAGGTACAGTTAGGTAATTTTCTTAGCTAAAAAGAATGATGCATGCCAAGAATTTATAAAACTTTGTAGGAGACTAGAAAATCAAAGAGAAGGCACAATTAAGGAAATTAGAAGTGATAGAGGTGGTGAGTTTGATGGAGAGTTTCAAGAATTTTGTGTATCCAAAGGGTATGGACACAATTTCTCGGCTCCAAGAACTCCTCAACAAAATGGTGTTGCGGAAAGAAAAATAGAACTCTTCAAGAAATGAGTAGAGCCGTGCTAAATGAATTTGAGCTACCCAAGTATTTTTAGGCCGAAACGGTAAACACCGCTTGTCATGTGATCAATAGAGTTTATCTTAGACCATCCCTCAAAAAGACTCTTTATGAGCTTTGGAAAGGTAGAGTATCAAATATTGGTTATTTCAAGGTTTTTGGTTGCAAGTGCTTTATACTTAACACCAAAGATAACTTGGATAAACTTGATTTCAAAGCGGATGAAGGAATCTTTATGGGATATGCTCAAAATAGCAAAGCATTTAGGGTATATAATAAAAGAAGCATGAAAGTTGAAGAATCAATTCATGTCAAGTTTAGTGAACTCATTGAGGATGAACCCAATACTAACGATGATGATGATGAAATAATTGAAGTAAGTCATCTAGAGAAATTTGAAAATCCAAAAGGTAATATTGTCATTGATCTTAGGATTAATCTCCTTGAACCTAAGGTTGAAGATGAAGAAGTAGAAGGACACACCTCAAAGATCACCCTAAAGAATTAATATTAGGTGAAACTAGTCAAGGCATAATGACTAGGAGGAAAATCAATGAAAATGCCTTCATTTCACAAGTTGAGCATAAAAATATAAAGGAGGCAATAAATGATGAAGATTGTATATTAGCCATACAAGAAGAACTAAATCAATTTGAAAGGGGTGATGTTTGGGAATTAGTAGTTAAACCTAGTGGTCATCCGATAATTGGCACTAAATGGGTATTTAGAAACAAAATGGATGATAAAGGAAACATCACTAGAAACAAGACTAGGCTAGTAGCTCAAGGATATAGGCAAGAGGAATGCATAGACTATGATGAGACTTTTGCCCCCGTAGCTAGGTTAGAAGCAATTAGGATGCTATTAGCATATGCATGCTATAAGGATTTCAAACTATATCAAATGGATGTGAAATCCGCATTCTTGAATGGAATAATTCAAGAAGAGGTGTATGTAATTCAACGACCGGGGTTTGAAAATCATGATTATCCAAATCATGTACTTAAACTCAAAAAGGCCCTTTATAGACTTAAACAAGATCCTAGGGCATGGTATGATAGATTAAGTAACTTTCTTCTTGAAAATGAGTTTTCAAGAGGAAAAGTCGACACTACTCTTTTTATTAAAGAACAAAAAAACCATCAATTTCTTGTTCAAATTTATGTTGATGATATTATATTTCGTGCTACTAATGATTCTCTTTGTGAGCATTTCGCAAAATTGATGGAAGGAGAAATTGAAATAAGCATGATGGGTGAACTCAACTACTTTCTTGGTCTTCAAATCAAGCAAACTCAAGATGGAGTGTATATATCTCAAACAAAGTATACAAACGATTTGCTCAAAAAGTACAAGTTTGAGGATGGAAGAATTGTGAGCACTCCAATGAGCACAAGTACAAAGCTTGACAAAGACGAAAAAGGCAAGCCGGTTGAGGTAACCAAATATAGGGGTATGATTGGTAGTTTACTTTATTTAACCGCCAGTAGACTGGATATTTTGCATGTTGTGTGTTTATGTGCTAGATTTCAAAGTATGCCTAAGGAATCTCATCTAGTTGCCATTAAACGTTTCTTTAGGTTTTTGAAAGGAACCTTGAACTTTGGATTGTTTAATCCCAAAAATTGTTGTTTTGATTTAAGAGGGTATAGTGACTCCGACTATGCCGGAAATCTTGTTGATATAAAAAGCACCTCTGGGACATGCCAATTCCTTGGATATTGCTTAGTTTCTTGGTTCTCCAAAAAACAAAATAGTGTGTCACTTTCAACGGCGGAATCCGAATATGTATCGGCCGTCTCGTGTTGTGCACAACTACTTTGGATGATCAACACCTTAAATGATTACAATGTTAAGTTTGATAAAGTTCACAACTTATGTAACAACACTTCAGCCATAAGTATAGCACAAAATCTGGTTCACCACAGTAGGACAAAACACATAGAAGTGAGGCATCACTTTATAAGGGATTGCATTCAAAAAGGATTGGTATGCGCTGAATTTGTTCCAACAAATGACCAACTAGCGGATATATTTACTAAATCCCTCCCCACCGAAACAGTCGAATCAACTAGAACAAGATTAGGGATGACGAACATTGGTTAGAGGGTAAAAATAGTCAAAAAGGCTGATTTCAGAAGACATCGATCAATCAATGTGGCAGTCTGAGAGACTAATGTAAAACAAGACATCGATCGATCTATGTCTAGGACATCGACCGATCGAAGTCCTAGACATCGATCGATCGATGTCAGCAGGACAGGGTTATTAAAACCTGCAATTCCTTTCTTCCTTTTCACTTTCCTCTTTCTCCAAACGAAATCCCTAACTCTCTCTCGCTCAAGAACGCCAAATTTCTTCTTCTACGATCCAAATCCTTGCCAAAGTCTAAATGTTTTCAACAAATCAGACCTCCATTCCAAAAATCTCATCATTTCCATCTCAAATCTCTACAAAATCCGAACCCTAACACTTCAATGGAACCAAGAACGAAAAAGCCAGCAAAAAGACAAAGAACCTCTGAGGAAGAAGCAAGTGAGACCCAACAATCACATCCTCAAGTGCCAACAGGGTCTAGGATGCAAGGGTTGAGGAAGAGGGCCACTTCCTCTCATGAAGCCATGTTGAGTGAGATAAGGGGGACGCTCACTCAAAACAACTTTCTATGGCTAAAGTCCTGTGAATACACAAATGCATCGAAAGACCCTACAGGCACAGGTAAATTTTCCTACATTTCCTTAAGAGCTCAATTACTGTTTATTGAATGGGAGCACAAGAAGAAGTCTACCATTCCATTAAAATTGCTCAAAATTGAGGACATTTTGAGCAATGAGGAATTAAAACCAATCATTGATTGGTTTGATGTTCAAAAATGGAGACCTGTTTGGGAGGTCTCTCAAATGACCAATATGTCTACCCGATATACTAGAATGTTTTATGCCAATATGTGGGTAGACTACAGAAATGGGGTGCCTTATGCTTTGAATACGATAGTAGAAGGTCAGCTGTTGATGTTTACCTTTAAGACATTCACTGAAATGCTTGAAGTTCCGAATAAGGGTTGGGAAGACTTTGACCCCTGGAGGTGAGATACCTATAAGTACCAAATCTCTGAGGATGAGGTAAAAACATTTCTTGGATTTTACCCCACTAAGAACACAAATGACATGCCTTTGGTGTGTAGAGTGTTGCTTGCCATTGTTACTTTTTGTGTCAATGGTAAATCGGCTAAACTCCCGAGCAATTTAGACTTTTACATTGCATACCGCATTGCTATGAAGGAGGGTGTGAACTTTGAGGAAATTGTAGTAACAAAGAAATCCAAAGCGCTTCTATATAGCAATCTCATCTATAGATTGCTAAAGAAGGCTAATGTAGAGTTGGATGACGAGTACATGGAGCAAATATCCAACAAGGATTATTACACCAAAGCAAACATCCAATAGATACAGAAGTCTCAGAAAGAGGCACAAAGGCGGGGTGGACAACAAGAACAAGAAGAGGACGAACCTAAAGATCCCATTCCTCCACCATCACCCACTGCACCTCCCACGGAACCCTCTTCTCACCCTTCACCACAATCGCCCCTACAACCAACCTCCACCTCCTAAAAGGACAAAGGAAAAGCCCCAATGGAAGAATCTAGTGACTCAGAGGAGGAATTCAATGTCGAAGATAAGATTCAAGACCTTCATCACACTCTTGGACAATAGGGTGAAGATCTAAACAAGGAGGCCGTACGCATAGGTGATCTAGACAAGCACTATAAGAATCTCCAAGATCGTGTCCAAACGTTAGAGACGAAAGTTGATACTCAAGTCACGACGCTGCAAACGGAGCTGACCATTCAAAAATCCAAATACCAAAAATTGAAGACTAAGCTCAAAGCGGCCCTATCCGTTTATGCTTCTCTTCTGATGAAGAGTAGCTAATCTATATTTTCCCCATTACCCTCGTAGCTATGAGATTAGCTTGGAAGTTTGAGTTTACCTTTGTATCTCAAAACTTGGTATTTATTAATGATATTTTATCCTTTATTTTCGTGTTTCTTATCATTTTTTTGATGTTTTCAAAAAGGGGGAGAAGTTGGCATGTGTTGGTGGCATGGATTGAATTGGTAACTTTGGTTGGCATGTGTTAATGGCATGGCTTGAATTGGTGAGTTTGGTAAGGTGTGGCATGTTTGGCTTAAGTCTTGGTGGTTTGTATAACATAGCTTGACTTGAAAACTGGCATGGCATGCATTTACTTGGATTTTGCATTGGTTGCCTTGTAGCATAAGTAACATTTGAGTTTGGCATGTTAGTTTAGCATATAATTGGTATGGTTATAAAAAAATGTTGCATAGAAAGAAGATTGAGGTTAATATATGCATTGATATACATTGTTACTTTAGTATGCTAACTCATATATTGAAAAGATGAAAATATGAAATTTGTTGTATGGGTTGAGGGGGAGCATATTGATATTGACGTCATATTTTAGGTAGATTACATGTTGAGGGGGAGTTTTTGATGTGGTCATATGATAAAGGAACATGAACTAAGGGGGAGTTGTAAAATATGAAGTTTAGATGAAAATGTATCATGTAAAAACATCTTTTGAATCATGGTTTTGGAATCATCAAAAAGGGGGAGATTGTTAAGTTATAAATCGTTTTGATGATGAAAAGATGTTTTAAATAAGTTAAATTTATGTTTGAGACTTGATGCAAGATGAGAAAATTACACTATGTCAAAAATGGTTGAGATTGGAACTCACTGTCCAACATCGATCTCTCAGACCGGGGACATCAATCGATCGATGTCACTTCAGCCTCTGACTTCGATCGATCGATGTTAGTCAGAAAGCTTCCTGTCCAACATCGATCTCTCAACCTAGGGACATCGATCGATCGTTGTCACTTCAGTCTCTCCTCAGGGAGACTTCGACCGATCGATGTCAGGCAGAATACTTTCTGTCCAACATCGATCTCTCAGTCCAGGGGACATCGATCGATCGAAGTAACATTAGTCTCTTCGAGAGGGACTTCGATCGATCGATGTCAGCAGTTTCAAAAAATTGAAAAATTTCTAGAGGACATCGATCTCTCACCCTAGGCACGTAGATCGATCGATGTCCCCTAGAATTCAAAATTTTTTGAACGTTGGAACAAAATCCAAGGGAGATTCATGGAATTTTCTCTATCCAATCTTGCTCAAATTTCTTGTAGACTTTAATCCAACATATTAAATGCTTCCTTGACTATTGTATCCATGTCTAAGCAATCCTAGGTTGGCTATTGAGGATCAAATCACTCTATAAGGTGGCTAAAGACTATTTGGGCATTATCTTGACATTTGGAGTAGTTGAAGACATGGTGGAGAACTCAAAAATGTGGTGAACTTCATCTATAAAAGGAAGAGGCTTGGATGAGGCAAATACACACTTTCACCATCATCTAGCTTCATTATTCATTGTTGTATAGTTCTCTCACATTTGTAAAAATTGTTTAAAGCTTGTTAAGATTTTCTTTGCTCTTCATTATTGTATATTGAGAGATAGAGAGTCTAGCAAAAGAGGAACCATAAATATTTGATCTCTTGCTTGTGCTTAGACTAGTGAGCAAGTGTGAACCTTACTATTTCCTTCAACCCACTGTGAGAAAGTTCTTGAGGGAACTTTGTTGAAGTTGTGAGATAGCAAGAAGTTGTTCTTGCTAGAGCTGTAGTTGTTGTGTTGCACAAGTGTATTTTGTGCAAGAAGTTGCTGTTGTTGTTGCTTACACTAAGGTGTTAGTGTAAGTGTTGATGTGGTTGTTCTTATTGTCTCTAATAAGAAGAGTAGTTGAAAATCCACTTTGGCAACAAAGTGGTAGTGGAGTGGAATCATTTACGATCCACTCTATATCTGGTGTATTCATTCATTACTTCTCACCTCCCATTCTTGCTTTGATTTTGAATTTCTTTTGAGTTGAGCCAAACAAGAAAATTCCGCAAAAAGTGCCAAACACTCTATTCAACCCCCCCCCCCCCCCCCGTCTAGAGTGTGTTTTGGTCCTAACAATTTGTATCAGAGTCTTACCTTGATTGCTTGGCCTATCTTTGCAAGTAGCAAGGTTAAAGATCATGGCAATGACAACCTCAGCCTCTTTATCTCACACTTCATCTCCCAAGCCTACTGCACTATTTTCCGGATCAAGCACTAAAGCACCCATGTTTGATGCTCAAAATTATTCTTTGTGGAAATTTCGAATGATCAATCATTTGAAAGGCTGTGGATTTGATATATGGAGAGTCGTTGTCAAAGGAATTGAAGTTCCTATGATTACCAACTCAAAAGGAGAATCAATGTTCAAAGATGAAGATGACTGCACCGATGAAGAGAAGATAAAATTTGCCATCAATGGCAAAGCATTTGATATTCTCTCAAGTGCTTTTACCACCACCGAGCTCATAAGATTTCAAGGTCTTGAGACAGCTCATGAGGCATGGAAAAGACTTGAAATGATACATGAAGGGACTGAGCAAGTAAGAATGGCCAAAAGACTCATGCTCATGAAGGAATATGAGATGTTCAGAATGAAAAACGGTGAGAAGATTGAGGAAACAATTGACCGATTCACACGCATAGTGAATCAACTTTCCATTGTGGACAAGAAAATCTCAAATGAAGACCTTGTCTCAAAACTCCTCAACTCTTTGCCAAGAGAATGGACGCCTAAAGTCACCGCCATCACCGAATCAAAGAATCTCAAGACTCTTACCCTTGATGAGCTATCCGGTAATCTTCTTACTCATGAAATTCTTATTGATGAACAAAATAGGATGAATCCTATCAAACCCACACAAACATCATACAAAGGGTTGGTGATAGAGTCCGATGAATCGGATGAGGAAGTTGCTCTTCTAGTAAGAAAATTTAGAAGAATGGCAACAAGAAATAAAGCTCAAGCAAGAAAGTTTTTCAAGAGACCACCCAAAGAAAAAGAAGCAAGTGAAAATTGCTATAGATGTGGTCGACCCGGACACTTCATTGCCGATTGCCACGTAAAGGAGCCCCAAAAGCAAGAGAAAAAGTTCTTTCCTCAAAAGAAGAAAGCCCTCAATGCGGAGGTAACCACGTGGGATGATCTCCTTTCCGAATCGAAAGAAAAAGAGAGTGAAGATCAAGGTGTTGGACTCGTTGCAATAGCTGAAAATCCAAAAGCTCAACATACTTGTCTCATGGAAATTGAAGATGACCTTGAGGTAAATTCTAATACTTCTAATTTGCAAGATGAAATAAGAGATTTGTAAGATGATTTTGAGAAACTGAATTTAAAACATAAACACTTGAAGAAAGAGTTCAAGAAGTGCATCTTAGAAAATAAGAGCTTGCATGGTAAGAACATTTTGATATTTCAAGATCATGATATCATACTCACCATGCATAAAACCGTAGCTCTTGAAAATGTAGAAATTAGGAAAGAATGTGAGAAACTAAGGTTAGATTTACAAAGACTAACAAATGGTAAAAATAATTTAGACAAACTACTTGGAAATCAAAGAATTGGAAATGATAAATCCGATTTAGGATTTAATGCATCACATTCTTCTATTAAGCCTAAGAAAAAGGCTAGCAAGAGAAAACACAACATAACTCATCATCTTCTAAACCAAGGCATGTATCCACTTGTTTTCATTTGCAACAAAGTAGAACATGTGAAGAGTGCATGTAGAGCTAGATTTGGAAGCATGTATGTTTGGAAGCCTAAGGGTCGACAAACTAACCCTAAAGGACCCAACCATCAAAGGGTACCAATGAATAAATCTCTTGGTTTTGTAGGCTCTCAAGATAAATGGAGTAGCCAAAGAAGAACGACCCAAATGGCTTATGGACAGCGGATGTTCAACGCATATGACCGGAGACAAAACATTATTCACCAAGCTCAAGCTCCAAGATGATGGAACAGTGCATTTTGGCAATGGGAGAGCCAAAATCCTTGGACATGGAGAAATTGGTAACTCTTCTTTCACTATTAATAATGTACTATATGTAGAAGGGCTTAAATATAATTTGATAAGTGTTAGCCAACTATGTGATGCTAATTTTCAAGTTGAATTTGTGAAAAAAAAATGCATTGTGAAAAAGAACGATAAGATTGTTTTTGAGGTTATACGTAAAAATGATGTTTACAAATTTAGCACACATGATTTGATATCACAAAATGTTTCTTGCCTAGTTGCCAAAAATGATTTGACTCAACTATGGCATAGACGACTTGGACATATTAGTTTTAAAAATTTCAAAGAGATTTGCGAAAATGAAAAAGTCCAAAGTCTTCCAAAATTGAATTTCGAAAACCATGGCTTATGTGACACTTGTCAAAAGGCAAAGGTTGTTAAAACAAGCTTCAAGCCCAAAAGTGAAATCTCCACCACCAAACCCCTACAATTACTTCACATGGATTTGTATGGGGATATTGGTACGGCAAGTCTAAGTGGAAAACATTATACCTTTGTGGTGGTAGATGACTTCTCTAGGTACATTTAGGTAATGTTCTTAGCTAAAAAGAATGATGCATGCCAAGAATTTATAAAACTTTGTAGGAGACTAGAAAATCAAAGAGAAGGCACAATTAAGGAAATTAGAAGTGATAGAGGTGGTGAGTTTGATGGAGAGTTTCAAGAATTTTATGTATCCAAAGGGTATGGACACAATTTCTCGGCTCCAAGAACTCCTCAAAAAAATGGTGTTGCGGAAAGAAAAATAGGACTCTTCAAGAAATGAGT
Organism: Eustoma russellianum; assembly: GCA_036186865.1. Classification (NCBI taxonomy): domain Eukaryota; kingdom Viridiplantae; phylum Streptophyta; class Magnoliopsida; order Gentianales; family Gentianaceae; genus Eustoma; species Eustoma russellianum. Next base: position 1,675,901 of record AP025057.1, on the reverse strand, counting down.
AGAGTCGTGCTAAATGAATTTGAGCTACCCAAGTATTTTTAGGCCGAAACAGTAAACACCGCTTGTCATGTGATCAATAGAGTTTATCTGAGACCATCCCTCAAAAAGACTCTTTATGAGCTTTGGAAAGGTAGAGTATCAAATATTGGTTATTTTAAGGTTTTTGGTTGCAAGTGCTTTATACTTAACACCAAAGATAACTTGGATAAACTCGATTTCAAAGCGGATGAAGGAATCTTTATGGGATATGTTCAAAATAGCAAAGCATTTAGAGTATATAATAAAAGAAGCATGAAAGTTGAAGAATCAATTCATGTCAAGTTTAGTGAACTCATTGAGGATGAACCCAATACTAACGATGATGATGATGAAATAATTGAAGTGAGTCATCTAGAGAAATTTGAAAATCCAAAAGGTAATATTGTCATTGATCTTAGGATTAATCCCATTGAACCTAAGGTTGAAGATGAAGACGCAGAAGGAGATACCTCAAAGATCACCCTAAAGAATTAATATAATGTGAAACTAGTCAAGGCATAATGACTAGGAGGAAATTCAATGAAAATGCCTTTATTTCACAAGTTGAGCATAAAATTATAAAGGAGGCAATAAATGATGAAGATTGTGTATTAGCCATACAAGAAGAACTAAATCAATTTGAAAGGGGTGATGTTTGGGAATTAGTAGCTAAACCTAGTGACCATCCTATAATTGGCACTAAATGGGTATTTAGAAATAAAATGGATGATAAAGGAAACATCACTAGAAACAAGGCTAGGCTAGTAGCTCAAGGATATAGGCAAGAGGAATGCATAGACTATGATGAGACTTTTGCCCCCGTAGCTAGGTTAGAAGCAATTAGGATGCTATTAGCATATGCATGCTATAAAGATTTCAAACTATATCAAATGGATGTGAAATCTGCATTCTTGAATGGAATAATTCAAGAAGAGGTGTGTGTAATTCAACGACTGGGGTTTGAAAATCATAATTATCCAAATCATGTACTTAAACTCAAAAAGGCCCTTCATGGACTTAGACAAGCTCCTAGGGCATGGTGTGATAGATTAAGTAACTTTCTTCTTGAAAATGAGTTTTCAAGAGGAAAAGTCGACACTACTCTTTTTATTAAAGAACAAAGAAACCATCAATTGCTTGTTCAAATTTATGTTGATGATATTATATTTCGTGCTACTAATGATTCTCTTTGTGAGCATTTTGCAAAATTGATGGAAGGAGAATTTGAAATAAGCATGATGGGTGAACTCAACTACTTTCTCGGTCTCCAAATCAAGCAAACTCAAGATGGAGTGTACATATCTCAAACAAAGTATACAAAGGATTTGCTCAAGAAGTACAAGTTTGAGGATGGAAGAATTGTGAGCACTCCAATGAGCACAAGTAGAAAGCTTGACAAAGACAAAAAAGGCAAGCCGGTTGAGGTAACCAAATATAGAGGTATGATTGGTAGTTTACTTTATTTAACCGCCAGTAGACTGGATATTTTGCATGTTGTGTGTTTATGTGCTAGATTTCAAAGTATGCCTAAGGAATCTCATCTAGTTGCCATTAAACGTATCTTTAGGTTTTTGAAAGGAACCTTGAACTTTGGATTGTTTAATCCCAAAAATGGTTGTTTTGATTTAAGAGGGTATAGTGACTCCGACTATGCCGGAAATCTTGTTGATATAAAAAGCACCTCTGGGACATGCCAATTCCTTGGATATTGCTTAGTTTCTTGGTTCTCCAAAAAACAAAATAGTGTGTCACTTTCAACGGCGGAATCCGAATATGTATCGGCCGTCTCGTGTTGTGCACAACTACTTTGGATGATCAACACCTTAAATGATTACAATGTTAAGTTTGATAAAGTTCACAACTTATGTAACAACACTTCAGCCATAAGTATAGCACAAAATCTGGTTCACCACAGTAGGACAAAACACATAGAAGTGAGGCATCACTTTATAAGGGATTGCATTCAAAAAGGATTGGTATGCGCTGAATTTGTTCCAACAAATGACCAACTAACGGATATATTTACTAAATCCCTCCCCACCGAAACAGTCGAATCAATTAGAACAAGATTAGGGATGAGGAACATTGGTTAGAAGGTAAAAATAGTCAAAAAGGCTGATTTCAGAAGACATCGATCGATCAATGTGGCAGTCTGAGAGACTGATATAAAACAAGACATCGATCGATCTATGTCTAGGACATCAATCGATCGAAGTCCTAGACATCGATCGATCGATGTCAGCAGGACAGGGTTATTAAAACCTGCAATTCCTTTCTTCCGTTTCACTTTTCTCTTTCTCCAAACGAAATCCCTAACTCTCTCTCGCTCAAGAATGCCAAATTTCTTCTTCTACGATCCAAATCCTTGCCAAAGTCTAAATGTTTTCAACAAATCAGACCTCCATTCCCCAAATCTCAGCATTTCCATCTCAAAACTCTACAAAATCCGAACCCTAACCCTTCAATGGTACCAAGAACGAAAAAGCCAGCAAAAAGACAAAGAACCTCTGAGGAAGAAGCAAGTGAGACCCAACAATCACATCCTCAAGTGCCAACAGGGTTTAGGACGCAAGGGTTGTGGAAGAGGGCCACTTCCTCTCATGAAGCCTTGTTGAGTGAGATAAGGGGGAGGCTCACTCTAAACAACTTTCCATGGCTAAAGTCTGGGGAATACACAAATGCATTGAAAGACCCTACAGGCACAGGTAAATTTGCCTACATTTCCCTAAGAGCTCAATTACTGTTTATTGAATGGGCGCACAAGAAGAGGTCTACCATTCCATTAAAATTGCTCAAAATTGAGGACATTTTGAGCAACGAGGAATTAAAACCAATCATTGATTGGTTTGATGTTCAAAAATAGAGACCTGTTTGGGAGGTCTCTCAAATGACCAATATGTCTACCCGATATACTAGAATGTTTTATGCCAATATGTGGGTAGACTACAGAAAGGGGGTGCCTTATGCTTTGAATACGATAGTAGAAGATCAACTGTTGATGTTTACATCTAAGACATTCAATGAAATGCTTGAAGTTCCAGATGAGGGTTGGGAAGACTTTGACCCCTGGAGGTGAGATACCTATAAGTACCAAATCTCTGAGGATGAGGTAAAAACATTTCTTGGATTTCACCCCACTAAGAACACAAATGACATGCCTTTGGTGTGTAGAGTGTTGCTTGCCATTGTTACTTTTTGTGTCAATGGTAAATCGGCTAAACTCCCGAGCAATTTAGACTTTTACATTGCATACCGCATTGCTATGAAGGAGGGTGTGAACTTTGAGGAAATTGTAGTAACAAAGAAATCCGAAGCGCTTCTATATAGCAATCTCATCTATAGATTGCTAAAGAAGGCTAATGTAGAGTTGGATGACGAGTACACGGAGCAAATATCCAACAAGGATTATTACACCAAGGCAAACATCCAACAGATACATAAGTCTCGGAAAGAGGCACAAAGGCGGGGTGGACAACAAGAAGAAGAAGAGGATGAACCTAAAGATCCCATTCCTCCACCATCACCCACTGCACCTCCCACGGAACCCTCTCCTCACCCTTCACCACAACCGCCCCTACAACCAACCTCCACCTCCTAAAAGGACAAAGGAAAAGCCCCAATGGAAGAAGCTAGTGACTCAGAGGAGGAATTCAATGTCGAAGCTAAGATTCAAGACCTTCATCACACTCTTGGACAATAGGGTGAAGATCTAAACACGGAGGCCGTACGCATAGATGATCTAGAGAAGCACTATAAGAATCTCCAAGATCGTGTCCAAACGTTAGAGACAAAAGTTGATACTCAAGTCACGACGCTGCAAATGGAGCTGACCATTCAAAAATCCAAATACCAAAAATTGAAGACTAAGCTCAAAGCGGCCCTATCCGGTTTATGCTTCTCTTCTGATGAAGAGTAGCTAATCTATATTTTCCCCATTACCCTCGTAGCTATGAGATTAGCTTGGAAGTTTGAGACCTTTGTATCTCAAAACTTGGTATTAATTAATGATATTTTATCCTTTATTTTCGTGTTTCTTATCATTTTTTTGATGTTTTCAAAAAGGGGGAGAAGTTGGCATGTGTTGGTGGCATGGATTGAATTGGTAAGTTTGGTTGGCATGTGTTAGTGGCATGGCTTGAATTGGTGAGTTTGGTAAGGTGTGGCATGTTTGGCTTAAGTCTTGATGGTTTGTATAACATAGCTTGACTTGAAAACTGGCATGGCATGCATTTACTTGGATTTTGCATTGGTTGCCTTGTAGCATAAGTAACATTTGAGTTTGGCATGTTAGTTTAGCATATAATTGGTATGGTTATAAAAAATGTTGCATAGAAAGAAGATTGAGGTTAATATATGCATTGATATACATTGTTACTTTAGTATGCTAACTCATATATTGAAAAGATGAAAATATGAAATTTGTTGTATGGATTGAGGGGGAGCATTTTGATATTGACATCATATTTTGGGTAGATTACATGTTGAGGGGGAGTTCTTGATGTGGTCATATGATAAAGGAACATGAACTAAGGGGGAGTTGTAAAATATCAAGTTTAGATGAAAATGTATCATGTAAAAACATCTTTTGAATCATGGTTTTGAAATCATCAAAAAGGGGGAGATTGTTAAGTTATAAATCGTTTTGATGATGAAAAGATGTTTTAAATAAGTTAAATTTATGTTTGAGACTTGATGCAAGATGAGAAAATTACACTATGTCAAAAATGATTGAGATTGGAACTCACTGTCCAACATCGATCTCTCAGACTGGGGACATCGATCGATCGATGTCACTTCAGCCTCTGACTTCGATCGATCGATGTTAGTCAGAAAGCTTCCTGTCCAACATCGGTCTCTCAACCTAGGGACATTGATCGATCGATGTCACTTCAGTCTCTTCTCAGGGAGACTTCGATCGATCGATGTCAGGCAGAATACTTTCTGTCCAACATCGATCTCTCAGTCCAGGGGACATCGATCGATCGAAGTAACATTAGTCTCTCCGAGAGGGACTTCGATCGATCGATGTCAGCAGTTTCAAAAAAGTGCAAAGTTTTTGGAGGACATCGATCTCTCACCCCAGGCACGTAGATCGATCGATGTCCCCCAGAATTCAAAATTTTTTGAACGTTGGAACAAAATCCAAGGGAGATTCATGGTTTTTATCTATCCAATCTTGCTCAAATTTCTTGTAGACTTTAATCCAACATATTACATGCTTCCTTGACTATTGTATCCATGTCTAAGCAATCCTAGGTTGGCTATTGAGGATCAAATCACTCCATAGGGTGGCTAAAGACTATTTGGGCATTATCTTGACATTTGGAGCAGTTGAAGACATGGTGGAGAGCTCAAAAATGTGGTGAACTTCATCTATAAAAGGAAGAGGCTTGGATGAGGCAAATACACACTTTCACCATCATCTAGCTTCATTATTCATTGTTGTATTAAAGCTTGTTAAGCTTTTCTTTGCTCTTCATTGTTGTATATTGAGAGATAGAGAGTCTAGCACAAGTGGAACCATAAATATTTGATCTCTTGCTTGTGCTTATACTAGTGAGCAAGTGTGAACCTTACTATTTCTTTCAACCCACTGTGAGAAAGTTCTTGAGGGAACTTTGTTGAAGTTGTGATGTAGCAAGAAGTTGTTCTTGCTAGAGCTGTAGTTGCTGTAGTTGCACAAGTGTATTTTGTGCAAGAAGTTGCTGTTGTTGTTGCTTACACTAAGGTGTTAGTGTAAGTGTTGCTGTGGTTGTTCTTATTGTCTCTAATAAGAAGAGTAGTTGTTGAAAATCCATTTTGGCAACAAAGTGGTAGTGGAGTAGAATCATTTACGATTCGAACCACTCTATATCCGGTGTATTCATTCATTGCTTCTCACCTCCCATTCTTGCTTTGATTTTGAATTTCTTTTGAGTTGATCCAAACAAAAAAGAAGGTATAGTAGATGCCGCATGGAAAACACGACAAACATCATCCGCCAATCCTTGGTGCACCACAAATGTGCTGCATTGTTAGTCTCGTGCAGGGTGTAAAGTAACTAAACAAGTCGCCTGAAGTATACTTGGCAATCGAAGAAAGACAGGCATGTGTGGCGGTCTAGAAGTCATGACCATCATCTACACTAGATTAAATCAGTCCGTCTTCAAGAGCAACGTAGGATGTCGTGGTAGGAAGTATATCAAACCCAGGAGAGTCGCTTGGGACTCAGCCTCCAATGGCGGGACATGAGGCAAACGGAAGTATAGCGCCCCATAGCATACCCCCTGCAAATCCCTCAGAATTGCCCCCTGCTGTTTTTGCATGTCCAACCGCTGCATCCGTGTTGAGCTTTATACGGCTCAAGGGAGTTAACAACCATCGCACCATGGCACACTCTGAGTGCATGCAAAATGAGCATAAGGCCAGTCTAAATCTACACCAGAATATTGGTCGCCAACTTAGTCCCATCAATACTCCGGCACCGAACATAGACATCCGCACGTATCGCCGCCAACACCGCCATAGAACTACATGAACGATCATCATATATCACAGTCATATAAGAGAGCCAAATATTAAGCATTATGATGTCGGGCAATATAATCGCAACACTCCCCTTGTTTGGAGAATTTGATGATAACCACCAAGACTCTGATAAGGACGGATGGAAGAAAACTAAGACGATGAAATATCCAATAAATCTGCAAATTAGCTTTATATGGCCTCTATAGTAGGACAGCACAAAAAGACATGGTATATGACTATCGATGCCACATGACAAAAATGGCATTGAGTAGTCATAATAGTCATAATTTGATAAAAATAGTCCTACATCAGTAAGGCTCCATGAAACAATCATTATAAGATAAGACTAGCTGCTAGCTATTGGCGATTATGCCAAATATAAGTATACGAGAATAACTTCGAACAAAACACCCAACAAACTTCATACGTGGATCTCAGTGTAAAATGACCGAGGCTGTCAATGACCAGCTCATAGTTTCCCCCTCTTCTGTGCAATACGACGCACACACCTGTGAAAGCGAGAAATAGCTCGCCACGTGACTGAATCCATAATGTGTGGCTAGTATTCCTTGGGTGATCGTATTTATGCCACCTTCAGCCCGTGCAAAGGATATGCGCCTCCAAGAAACCCAGTGATACTTAGCTGATTGGCCACTCCCTCCCCCTCCCCCTCCCCCACCGAAAGAAATTTGCCATTTTCTGCTACATTTCATGTATCCCCGATTTAGGCAGTCAAGTTGCTGCCATCACATGTGAGGGCAAAGAGCAGAAAACATATTGAATCAGTACTAACCTGCTACGTAAGCAATTTATGTTGTCAACCATTTAGGCATCTGTCAAAATGATGTAACTGTAGCGTCCCGCTCCCGAGCCCTAGCCTCGGTAACAGTGCACCCGCCGTATCTCAATAAGGAGAATACAAAGCGTCACATCAACCTGTTACACGTCAGTGTTGACATAGAAATTTTTTTTTCTTCTTCGCGGAAACGATTAAAATCAATACTAATTTAGATTTAATAAACCTCAATAAAACAAAGACATCATTATTAGGCTGACCAGGCCCTACAAGTTAAAGTCAAACGTCTAAAGAAATTGTCTCAACGTACTAATGAAAAATATAAATATCAATTTCACCCCAAGAATATCATAAACCGCCCGTCTCTGCCCTCGCTGCAATCATATCTGCTAGTCACTCAGCCCACTCCACGACATCGGTCCCATCCTCAAGGAAGATATAGTCATACCCAGTATCGGTCTCACCTGGAATAGTAGGGGGTGAGTGATGGTAATCACCCAGTAGGTGCCTCTCAAAACAATACAAAGCGTACATACACAAAAAGATATCAACACATAACACATAAAACAAGATAGCATGGTTTATACGGAAAGGTAAAACACTCAACATAAAAATGCGCAAGTACGTGATGCATGCTCAATCAACGTGTCACACGCAACGAGAATCATGTCATGCATTATGCCCCTAGACCTATATGCAATGCATGCTCCCGGGTCCTAAATCCAGCGTCGTGGTCTCTAGACACCACTAGCCGTTTGGACACCCATGCCCTATAGACGCAGTATGTCTCATGACCCCGTGCCCTATAGACACGGTAAGTCATCCCGATATCCACGCCCTATAGACGCAGTATACCTCATGCAATGCACGTGCCATGAATGCAGGAACACCACACAGCCGCTATTACTTCCCTCTGTACCACGTCCGTCTCCCATTACTTAGTCTACCTATTTTATTATTTTACTTTATTTACTTTTTTTTTAATTAAATTGGGTTCAGCCGAAAGGCTAAACCCTTTGCCCTTTTATTATTTTATTATTGTTTTTTTTGATCAAATTGGGTTCAGCCAAAAGGCTGAACCCTTTGCCCATGTTATATATATTTTTATTTTTTTTCCTTTACTGCCACCCCCACATACAATTTAACTAAAATGCAACCAATTACCATAGAAAATAGGGTAGGGTTCTCGGCCAACAACAATATCACACACAAATATGTTCACACATATAGGCTTCATGTTATCACAAAGATAATACACCAACAAATTCATAATCAAATCAAGAATAGAAGAACAACAATAAACAAATAAAATACTGTTTTGAGCATGCAATCTTCATACCGTTTTGAGGGAATAAATAGTATGCACCTACCTTTTTGACGAATTAACTTCCTACGCGGAATTTCTTCTTCTCGACCCCGCTGACCTCTATGCTTGGTGTTGGAAAAATCCTTCCTTTCTTCCTAAAGGCCCCGGATGGTTGCTTTGGAAAATGACAAAAACTTTAACTTCCACACTTAATTCAGAAAGTTAACAAGTACAACTTTAAACACCTTTTCATTTACCGTTATACTTATTCGTTTACCATTTTATTTCTGATTCAATTCCGTTTTACCTTCTACATATAAGTATACCCATATATATACATATATATAAATAAGTCCAAAGATCAAGTTACCTTTTGAAAATACATTTGGTCATCACTCTAAAAATCCCACATTACACAGCACTTCTTAACATTTACACTTATTTACGGTGCATACATATATTTACTTTTAAATATGCATGGCAACATTTTTTTTCTTCTTTTTTTTTCCATGCACTTTCGGCAACAACAACTTGTACACCTAACAATACTTATAATTAAAACTTTATATTATATATATACCTAAAATAACGTTAAAAATATTTGGGCCTCATCAATTTGAATGGACAGCGGCAAATGGTAATAACGATTTGCACCTCAAAAGAAACCCACTTCACATTTGAATTCACATAATTTAATCATATAAAATACTTTATAATTAATAATTATATTATAAATATTACTTAAGTACATAAAAGCATCATTTCCGGCCAGTACCATAAATTTTACCAAACACAATTTCTAATTCTTATAATTTAATCATATAAAATAACAATCATGATTAATACTTTATGTTACAAATATTAAATGTGACTCTCAGTTGGCCCTCCTCATAAATATCGACATCATCAATTGAAACTCTCAATTTGAGCAACTTTCAAATTTCTTTCATGCACAAGATACCACAGCAACCATAAAGAAAATATAACCATTGTAAATGCAATGCCACTGTCGAAATTACAAACTACAATATATATATATTTTGACAAGAATTCATATCACCATTCTGCAACCTTTGAATTCAACATATAATTTATATATGTACATATATATATATATATATATATATATATATATATATATATATCATACATATCAATACCGTATATATATATTCACATAGAATTCAACCAACTATGCAACCAAAAGTATTCATGTATGATCTGTTTTTGGTACGAAAATAACATCATAACCTTGCAAATCATAGCAAATATAGTAAAAATACTTGCCTCGTATCTCGATTAAACGTGCTATACGAAAGATGGATGAAGAACGGACCAAACTTCATCGTTTTTGGCTCCTTAAAATTGGCGGCTGAATGATGGCTTTGAAAACATATGTCGGCTGTTATGAGGGAAGATGGTGGCCGATTGTTGCTTGAATGAGGAGTCAAGGAGTTGTGTATTTGGTGTGAATATGTATGTATAAATATATATATATATATAAAAAAGGAATTTTTTTTCTTTTGAGTCTCCCCCTTTCTTTCTCCACTACTGCTGGCATACTTGTTTATGGGGAAGAATTGGCAGCAGCGCTGCAATTTTGCTAGGGCTGCCGTTTGTGCTGGGGGTAATGGAGAATCGGTGTGATATTTGTATTTATATAGGTAATTAAGGTTTTGAGGAATTCTAGTGTAGTTAGAACTTTAGGTTATCATATTCTAGTAGATTTAGGACTCGTATTTAATTCAAACTATATTTTATTTACTTCCTAGTCATATTAGGATTCTAGAGTTTAAGCTTTATTTTCTTTTCTTATTCTTTTCCTATTCTAATTTGGATTAGTATATTAGGCTTTGTTTTTTTTTCTTATTGCCCCCGCTGGACGCGGGGTATAATAGTCCTTCCCCCTTACAATAAGTTTTGTCCTCGAAACTTGCGTATGGCGTAATCAATGATTTAATATAGTTCTACATGATTCATTCACCTAGATAATGACTGTACTAAACCTCCATTGCGTATTCCGATACATTAATCATTCCTCTTCCTTATCATGACTAAGGCCTCGAACTCTTTCTTTGTATGCCCACGAAGTAATTACTAGGGCCATTGTTCTCTGCTTATATTTAAGATCATAACCTATCTTCTTAAAATTCTAAGATCAAACTTAAGGGTATTGTCATCATACCGAGGTTCCATACCCTGATCGTCGGTTTATATCGTACTCATATCTGTGGTCATAGCTGCCATCTAAGATCGGTTCTTATACTATAATCTTTAGCTTAAGTTGTCCAATCCTAGTATGGCACACTAAATATTGATCGACTTAGGGAATTCTAATCACTATGCCTCCGTGCGCCACACTAATCCACCGTACTTCTTCACTTGGTTATTTCAATCGCTAATTCGGATTTAGTTAGATCTCACCTAAAAGAACCTCTACTTGTACATGCTTACTCTATTTCAAGTCAAGCATACTCGATACGTCAGTACTTATGTGTTATGAGGAATCAACACTTAACCCACATTTGTAATAATTTGTCATTCCGTTGTTTTTTTTTAAAGCTCGCTTATCTCTGCCAATCAATATCCTTAATAAGACTAATATCTTCGGCCTATCGATAACCCAAAATTCAACATCTTAATTATAACTGTAAACCCATTTGTAAAGTATTCTTTGCTAAACTCTACTGATCAAAATGCTAGTAAATCCCTTTTTTTAGTAATTCGTTTCACTACAAATCGTCACTTAAGAGCTACGATCCTAACTTAGACCAAGTCATGTTCTGACACTATTATCGAAGTAGATGCGTAAACTTGCTTCATTTATCATAATAGTACCGGGTTTGCAGGGGGTCTAAAGAATTATACAAATGATTATAATCAGCACTTAGGTGAGGCAAATGATTCAGAGTCGTATGGAGTGCCCCAGGTATACATGGGCATATCCCTTATCCGATCATCATTTAGGTCTAATGTCTTTCCTTAATTCTAGAAGTAATACTTGGTATCATCATTCCTTACATGTAAAATTATTACTTATTGCTAAGTGCAATACTTAGAATATAATCACAGCTTATGACTAAGATCACTGCTTATGTTTAAATTATCACCTGATGTTCAGATCACCGCATAATTTCTATAGCCGATATTTCGTATCGTCATCCCTTAAGTCTAAAATCAAAACTTACGGGCAAGGTCATCACTCAACCTCTTAAAAGACACGTCTTATTTCTAATAACATGCTTAACACATAATCATTACTTATGACTAAAAATTGATACTTATTTCTAAGATCGTGACTTAAGAGCAAAATTGTAACTTAATTTCTAAGATCATAGCCTAAATTTATGCTTCTGCCGTGGATCTAGAGCCATGCTCTGATAGATCGCACTCTCGAACACTTAGTACTTCTTAAACTCATTTTGAAATTAGATCCAAGTGATCGGCGGTGTCAGTTGTGCTGCGCCATCACTCCTCCGCATCTCCTTGTCGAAGAATCTCAGGTCCGAGTGAGGTGGTGGTGGAGGCGGTGCATGCCAGTTCAGCAGCTGGTGCTACTGTGCTAAGGTGTTGGTCATGGTGACTATGACATCTTCAAGTGCTTGGGGATGATCCCCTGATTCTGGTGGTTCTCACCACCGGTCCCAGCTGTCCACGTCATGGAGGCATTTCCTGTTATCCAAGTTCATGAGAAGAAATCGGATTAGTCAATAATAAGTTGAAAGGTTGGACGCCGATAAATCGATAGTTAGCCAAGGAAAGCTCACCATCGGCACACACCTCCCATAACCCGATCATAACCTAGGTCTAAGATCATATCTTAAGTCTACTTTGTTGATTAGGAGTAAAACCGAAGTTTTATAAAAGATCGTAGCTTATGTCTAGGTGAGCTAGTTAATCCTGCGTTTCCGAGGCGGATCTGAAGCCTGGTCTCAGATACCACCTGTAACGCTCCGCTCCCGAGCCCTAGCCTCGGTAGCAGTGCACCCGCCGTATCTCACTAAGGAGAATACAAAGCGTCACATCAACCTGTTACACGTCAGTGTTGACATAGAAATTTTTTTTTCTTTTTCGCGGAAACGATTAAAATCAATACTAATTTAGATTTAATAAACCTCAATAAAACAAAGACATCATTATTAGGCTGACCAGGCCCTACAAGTTAAAGTCAAACGTCTAAAGAAATTGTCTCAACGTACTAATGAAAAATATAAATATCAATGTCACCCCAAGAATATCATAAACCGCTCGTCTCTGCCCTCGCTGCAATCATATCTACTGGTCACTCAGCCCACTCCACGACATCGGTCCTATCCTCAAGGAAGATATAGTCATACCCAGTATCGGTCTCACCTGGAATAGTAGGGGTGAGTGATGGTAATCACCCAGTAGGTGCCTCTCAAAACAATACAAAGCGTACATACACAAAAAGATATCAACACATAACACATAAAACAAGATAGCATGGTTTATACGGAAAGGTAAAACACTCCACATAAAAATGCGCAAGTACGTGATGCATGCTCAATCAACGTGTCACACCCAACGAGAATCATGTCATGCATTATGCCCCTAGACCTATATGCAATGCATGCTCCCGGGTCCTAAATCCAGCGTCGTGGTCTCTAGACACCACTAGCCGTTTGGACACCCATGCTCTATAGACGCAGTATGTCTCATGACCCCGGTGCCCTATAGACACGGTAAGTCATCCCGATACCCACGCCCTATAGACGCAGTATACCTCATGCAATGCACGTGCCATGAATGCAGGAACACCACACAGCCGCTATTACTTCCCTCTGTACCACGTCCGTCTCCCATTACTTAGTCTACCTATTTTATTATTTTACTTTATTTACTTTTTTTAATTAAATTGGGTTCAGCCGAAAGGCTAAACCCTTTGCCCTTTTATTTTTTTATTATTGTTTTTTTTATCAAATTGGGTTCAGCCGAAAGGCTGAACCCTTTGCCCATGTTATATATATTTTTATTTTTTTTCCTTTACTGCCACCCCCACATACAATTTAACTAAAATGCAACCAATTACCATAGAAAATAGGGTAGGGTTCTCGGGCAACAACAGTATCACACACAAATATGTTCACACATATAGGCTTCATGTTATCACAAAGATAATACACCAACAAATTCATGATCAAATCAAGAATAGAAGAACAACAATAAACAAATAAAATACCGTTTTGAGCATGCAATCTTCATACCGTTTTGAGGGAATAAATAGTATGCACCTACCTTTTTGACGAATTAACTTCCTACGCGGAATTTCTTCTTCTCGACCCCGCTGACCTCTATGCTTGGTGTTGGAAAAATCCTTCCTTTCTTCCTAAAGGCCCCGGATGGTTGCTTTGGAAAATGACAAAAACTTTAACTTCCACACTTAATCCAGAAAGTTGACAAGTACAACTTTAAACACCTTTTCATTTACCGTTATACTTATTCGTTTACCATTTTATTTCTGTTTCAATTTTGTTTTACCTTCTACATATAAGTATACCCATCTATGTACATATATATAAATAAGTCCAAAGATCAAGTTACCTTTTGAAAATACATTTGGTCATCACTCTAAAAATCCCACATTACACAGCACTTCTTAACATTTACACTTATTTACGGTGCATACATATATTTACTTTTAAATATGCATGGCAACATTTTTTTTTCTTTTTTTTTCCATGCACTTTCGGCAACAACAACTTGTACACCTAACAATACTTATAATTAAAACTTTATATTATATATATACCTAAAATAACGTTAAAAATATTTGGGCCTCATCAATTTGAATGGACAGCGGCAAATGGTAATAACGATTTGCACCTCAAAAGAAACCCACTTCACATTTGAATTCACATAATTTAATCATATAAAATACTTCATAATCAATAATTATATTATAAATATTACTTAAATACATAAAAGCATCATTTCCGGCCAGTACCATAAATTTTACCAAACACAATTTCTAATTCTTATAATTTAATCATATAAAATAACAATCATGATTAATACTTTATGTTACAAATATTAAATGTGACTCTCAGTTGGCCCTCCTCATAAATATCGACATCATCAATTGAAACTCTCAATTTGAGCAACTTTCAAATTTCTTTCATGCACAAGATACCACAGCAACCATAAAGAAAATATAACCATTGTAAATGCAATGCCACTGTCGAAATTACAAACTACAATATATATATATATTTTGACAAGAATTCATATCACCATTCTACAACCTTTGAATTCAACATATAATTTATATATGTACATATATATATATATATATATATATATATATATATATATATATATATATCATACAAATCAATACCGTATATATATTCACATAGAATTCAACCAACTATGCAACCAAAAGTATTCATGTATGATCTGTTTTTGGTACGAAAATAACATTATAACCTTGCAAATCATAGCAAATATAGTAAAGATACTTGCCTCGTATCTCGATTAAACGTGCTATACGAAAGATGGATGAAGAACGGACCAAACTTCATCGTTTTTGGCTCCTTAAAATTGGCGGCTGAATGATGGCTTTGAAAACATATGTCGGCTGTTATGAGGGAAGATGGTGGCCGATTGTTGCTTGAATGAGGAGTCAAGGAGTTGTGTATTTGGTGTGAATATGTATGTATAAATATATATATATATAAAAAAAGGAATTTTTTTTCTTTTGAGTCTCCCCCTTTCTTTCTCCACTACTGCTGGCATACTTGTTTATGGGGAAGAATTGGCAGCAGCGCTGCAATTTTGCTAGGGCTGCCGTTTGTGCTGGGGGTAATGGAGAATCGGTGTGATATTTGTATTTATATAGGTAATTAAGGTTTTGAGGAATTCTAGTGTAGTTAGAACTTTAGGTTATCATATTCTAGTAGATTTAGGACTCGTATTTAATTCAAACTATATTTTATTTACTTCCTAGTCATATTAGGATTCTAGAATTTAAGCTTTATTTTCTTTTCTTATTCTTTTCCTATTCTAATTTGGATTAGTATATTAGGCTTTGTTTTTTTTTCTTATTACCCCCGCTGGACGCGGGGTATAATAGTAACAAAGTCACACAGTATCGTGCACGATTGATGCATTTATGTAAGCGTGGACCCATGTAACGGATAGGCAAACTGGTGGAGGTCATCATACACACTGCCTTCATTATGCGAAGCTGCGGCAAAAAAGTATTCAAGGATGGCACAAATCGACTTTTGGCAAAATTAACTTTTTGTCTCGAGGCCCTTTCATATTGTGTCAAGAAACACTTAAAGGCTAACAGATTTCTTACATCACCATCCAGAAATACCAATAAATCATCTGCATATGCCAAATGAGAGACAAAAATAGGTATTCGCCCTAATCGAAAAGTACATATGCTGCCCGTCTCAACGTGCACTCGCAGCCTCTGGCTAAAGCCTTCGATATATAATATCAATAATAAGAGAGACAAAGGATCGCCTTACTTAACACCCAGTCCCAGAATAAAGAAACCACAAGAGACCTCATTTACCAACACCGACAAACGCATTCACTATAGCTAGTTAATTACCAACCAGGTGAAAAAGGCCGTGACACCCAGGCGACGCATCAGCTATTCCAAATACTCCTAACTTGCCCGGTCAAAAGCCTTCCTCATATCCAGCTTCAAACACACCTGCGCACCCCCAACCACCTTTATCGTCATATGTGTCATCTCATTAGCCAGTACCTGGGTGGAGATATCATAACCCTTCATGAAACTCTTTTGCTCTGGTGAAATAAGGGGAGGAAGCAAAAGACTAAGTTGAGTAGCAAGTGTACGAGTATTGATCTTATCCATAAAACTAGATAAATAAATAAGACAATAGTCTCCAAATGAACAAGGCGTATTGCACTTGGGAATAAGTGTAATGAGCGTACTCGACATATCAATCAGTAGATGAACTCCCAGGAAGAACTCTTGCACATGACTGATAGACTAGCACGAACGATAAATCTAACCATGATACTATCCGGTCCAGCCGCACTCTGAAAGTCAAGCTGTCACACCGCCTGTTGGACCTCCTCCTCTGGGGCAGGCATATCAATTGTGCATTATCTTCCTCGGTCAACAAGTAAGGTATATAGTCAAGGATATTAAAATACTCTCTTTTCTCCTCTTTTGTAAACAATGCAGAATAGAAAGCAACAGCCTCATCCTGGATGGCGGATTGTGTGTCGCAAAGGGTACCATCCGCTGTAACCACCTGGTGAATTCGTAGCCGGTTACGGTGACCTTTCACAACTGAGCGATAGTGCTTCGTGTTGGCATCTCCATCTAACAGCCGGGGAATGTGCTCCTTCCGCTTACAAAATAAAAGCTCATTTTTAGCAACAGCCATATACTTAGCCTTGGCTCGATGATATTCTGCTTAGTTCTCTGGAGTGTCATCGGCATCAAAATGTACCTCCGCCACCATAACTGCCAGCTTAGCTACCTCAAGTCTTCTAAAAGTGTTGCCAAACATATTCTCATTCAAACTTTTCACATCCTGTTTAAACTTTTACATCTTATCACAGAGTCCAAACATGCCGTCCACTGCACGGTAGGAGGGCCATACATCCTTCATAAATGTGAAAAAGTCTGAATGATGTAGCCATGCATCTAGAAAACAAAATGATTTCGGGCCAACCAGACTATGCTCGTGACACTTGAGTAATAAGGGCGAATGATCTGAAGTGACATGCGGCAAATGATCCAGCTAGATATCCACAAAAACATCACCAAAACGATCATTGTAGAATACCTAATCAAGTAGTTATTGCACCCGGCCGAGATCTCTCCCATCTCTCTAGGTAAATCTCGTGCCATCATGAGGTATATCCATCAGCCCGTAACTCTTAATACATGTATTGAAATCCGCCAAAATCGCCAAAGCAAGGGTGAAGCGTCCCCTGTGATCATCGAGTGCACGAAATATATTAAAATCACCGGATAAAAACCACGGATCCCCAGCCACAGTAGCACGGTCACAAATACCCTGCCACAAAGGTTGACAAGCTGCAATGGTGTGAGAAGCATATACCTCCATCCATCAAAAACCAATGTTGGTTTGAAGATATAGTAAACGTACATGCACAAACTGATCAAACCCATGCATGCCTTCCAGTTGAAAGGAAACATCATGCCAAAACAACCAAATCTCACCACAACATGCTGCCAAAGAGTTCGAGAAACACAACTGAAGCCAAAGAAAGGTAAGGCGTTGCTCCAGTTGCTTAGGGTCAATGATTGCCAGTAAAGTAATCTGATGAACCTGTATAAGATGTTTAAGTCTTGACAACGACGGTGTCAAGCCCAACATATTCCATGTAAGTATAATCATTGAAAGTTAGTGAGATGCGCATGTGAAGGGACAGCGCGACATGAGATATGTGTAAGGATGATGAAAGATGGACGAGGAGGCAACTCATTTGGTGGACGACGTTGCTTCTTCAAAAATACTGTAATAAAGTTGTCGCCATAAGGGGGCTGCTCCAAACAATGAATGGGCTCCACATACTCCGATGATTCAATGTCGAAGCCGGATAATATTCTGCATCCATCCCCAAACGCGTAATATCTTGAACCCTGTTCGGCTGAATCAACTTATCCTTAGTCGCACCGGCTAAGGGCTCTTCCGAAGGCCCAACATTCTCTCGGACTGGTTGAGCTTTCGGTTGCCATATTTTCACCGACACCTTTTCCCCTGGCTGCGCCTCTACCGTCATAGTCACACCACTGCTGGAGGGAGATTTCACACATTTGCGTGTTTTATGTTCAATTGTGTGACACTCCATACAGTATAGGGGCATGTACTCATACACAATCGGTTGGAGAAAGGAATTCTCCCCATAGTTTATTTAGATTTTTGATGGTAGGTCTTGCTTAACATCCACCTCCACGCACACCCCTGCCACCGATGGCCGATGGAAGTGAAGTGTGGCAGCATCCATCTTGATCGGCCAACCGACTGCCTTCGCTATTTCATGAAGTGCACACTGATGCATATAGATGGGCAAACCCGCTAGCGCTATCCATACAGGCACCACCGGTATCTCATATTTCAGATTGAAATCAGACGTCCACATGGTAACCCTCATCTCATACCCCCATAATACGCCATATGCCACGGTAAAAACATCGCGCATAATCCTCCTCCTTAGTGAAATTGACCAATACATGGTTGTCGTCTATCAGCCCTACCATAACTGACCCAGAAAACCCAATCAACTCTATTGCTCGGCATATTACAGCCACCGTCGGATGCCCAGCCAAAACATACCCACAAGCGCAAAGCAAAACCAATCGGCCAATGTCTGTATCTTCATCGTTGAAAAAGAGATCGATGCCACCCCTTTATATCTCCCAATCTCGCGTGCTGTGAAACTACCTCCACCTCCCACTGCCGATGCCACCACTACCGCAAAGGACTTGGCTAGTTCGTGCAGTCGCGCCTCGCCGGCCATCATACTGCCAATGAATCACGGGTGCGCTATCTTTTGTTAGGTCCGTGAAACACACTAGAAGGGGGGGTTGAATAGTGTGTTAATCTAAGTATGGTTCTTTTTCGATTCTTTTTGCGATGAGAGTAACTAAACCAATACTTGATGTGTTCTTTGAAAGAAATGACTTGCGGAAATGAAAGAACACCAAATTTATAGAGGTTCAAGTCAAAGACTCTACTCCTCTACCTTCTTGCTTTGAACAAGAAGGATTTTTAACAATGGGATTGTTATTTCTCTTTGGGAGAAACAACAATCAAATAAAAATACAAGAACAAGCTAAGTTTAGCAAACCTAGCTCAAGAACACGAAAAACTCAACCTCCTTGAAGCCTAGCCTCCTTAAGATCTTCTTTGCACCAAAGAAACCTTCTATGGAGTATGATGTAGCTCCTACACCATCAACTAGCTGTTGGAAGCTTGAGTTTCAACAATGAACACTCAACCTCCTTGAAGCCTAGCCTCCTTAAGATCTTCTCCTCACCAAAGAAACCTTCTATGGAGAATGATGTTGCTCCAACACCATCAACTAGCTCTTGGAAGCTTGAGTTTCGCCCAACAAGAAGCTCCCTTGCTTCTTGACCAACAATCTAGATCTTACTCCTCACAATCCTCACTTAGAAGAAGACCTCTTCTCCTTTACAATCACACACTCTCAACAATAAAGTAATTTTACAATAATTTTGAGAGCAAAATACAAATGAAGACTTGAGAGCTTGAGGTAGAAAGTTAGTCTTCAAAAATGGAGTCTTCAAAGCCTTAAAGGAAGAGCTTCTAACCGTTGGAGGAGAAGGAGAGAGAGAGAGAGAGAGAGAAGATTGGGAGAAGACATCCAATGGTATGTTGACACCTCATCACTTTTGAAAATTGCTTCTTGGAAGAAGTCAAAACTTCTTGAGGAAGTCTTGTGCATAAAGCTTAAAATAGTAAGATATTCTCACCAACCAAGGATTTGTAATTCAAAAAGTAGCCACAAAAGTCATGATAGCATAGGGAATACAAAAAGTGCTTTTTGTCAAACATAAAGTACAGGAGAGAGAGAAAGTTACTTCAGTTCTTCGCGCATCCGACTTCGTGAATGTAGCGCTCAATAGAGCGTTCGAAACTTTAATAACCTCATTTGTCTTTCCTGATAGAGCGCTATTTGGCTAGTTTGAAACTTTCTGTCTTGAAGGCTTAATATCATAATTTAAAGTTGAAGCGCTCGATAAAGCGTTTGAAACTCTATAAACAAGTTAGTTTTATTTCTATGATCTGTTAGAGCGCTATTAGGCTCAGTTTGAAACTTTCTGTCCTCAGAAGTAGCGCTTCATAGAGCGTTTGATTTCTCAAGCTCCTTAAACAAGTTAGTTTTATTTCTCTAACATGTTAGAGCGCTATTAGGCTCAGTTTGAAACTTTCTGTCCTCAGAAGTAGCGCTCCATAGAGCGTTTGATTTCTCATAAGACATTTTTTCTATTATTTAAAGATATTTCAAACACACTTGTTTTTGAACCTTCTCTCGTCTTGTGTGCAAATCATCAAAACCAATTCTTGCATTAACAATCTCCCTCTTTTTGATGATTTCACAATAAGCTCCCCCTCACTAGATGCATCTTATGCTCCCCCTTACTATATGCACTCCTCAGAGAATAACTTTATTTCATAACATCAAAAATGATTTATACTAAGGAAAAATATCATATAAAACACTTCATTGCATATGTTAATTAAAGACATAGCATAGCAAGTGATTTAGTGAAACAACTACCATCAAGTACTTCAATACCAGTCTTGACAAAACAGAGCATAATAACCTATGAGGAAAACAGAGGACATCACCATTATCACAAAAACATCAACATCCACCTGCAACACCTCTCACACACAACACCACACACAGCACAATAACCTATGAGGAAAACAGAGGACATCACCATTATCACAAAAACATCAACATCCACCTGCAACACCTCTCACACACAACACCACACACAGCACAATAACACATTTCTCCCCCTAAATCATCAAAAAAATATAAACCAAGGGAGGAGAATCAAGGCCAAGAGAACTGAACAATCTTAGGTTCATTCTCAAATGCTGTAACAACTTGAGCATGGAGTAGTTTGGATCTCAAATATTTAAGATGTGCATCATTAAGGTTCTACAGCTGCACAAGATTAGCATGTAATAGAACTAAGCCCAATGCCACAGTGCAAAATTAATATATGAATACAATTTGCAAAACAAGTATGGCTTTTGTTCTTTTGGTTAAATAGGTAGGGACTACAACTAGAATGATCCATCTAAAAGTTAACTACATGCTAGTCAAGATACAAAAAAAATAACACATAAATTCAGATTGTCTGGATCTCTAGTTGCTTTGCTATAACAATCCTTAGCAACACCCTGTTGACTAAAGGCATTTGTTGGAGTTTCTTAGAAGGAGAGAAGCCTAATTCTGTTTGAATTTCTTCCCCTGTCAAGCCATAGGTTTTTTATTCCAACCAAATACATCAAACTTACGTAACCCCTCATTTTTAATTTGAAATGCATCACAGTTTTAACTGTAGAAAGTTTTAGCCTTTCAAGTGTCTGATGTTATTGAGTGATAGAAGTAATCATTTGAAGTGCTTTAAGTTGACAACATTTAAAAGTTTCAACTTTGCATTGGCATTGAACTCGTTGAATTGTTTAATTTGACTATGAATGCGATTTCAAAGTAATATAAAGTGCTTGAAATCAAGAGAGCATTTATATTTTCATACCATTTGACATTGATCAATGTTAAGTAATCCCAATCGACTTCTAATAGACTCCAATACTTCACAAGGCAGTGGTTTTGTGAATATATCCGCTAGTTGGTTACTAGTAGAGACAAATTCAACACAAACCAACTCTTTATGCACACAATCCCTAATGAAGTGATGTCTCACTTAGATATGTTTAGTTCGACTATGATGAACAAGCTTTTGTGCAATATTAATAGCCGAAGTATTGTCACACAAGATAGGTATCTTGGAAAAAAATGAACATTGTAATCATTTAATATGTGTGACATCCATAACAATTGTGCACAACATAAGGCGGCCGAAACATATCATATTACGCCGTAGAAAGAGCAACACTATTTTGTTTCTTGGAAAACCAAGATACAATACAATCTCCAAGAAATTGACAAGTTCCGGATGTGCTCTTTCTATCAACAAGACTTCCGGCATAGTCGGAGTCACTATAACCTCTAAGATCAAAACATGCATTCTTAGGATAAAATAAACCAAACTTCAAAGTTCCTCTAAGATAACGAAATATACGTTTTACCGCAATGAGATGCATTTGTCTAGGATCACTTTGAAATCTAGCACATAAACATACGGCATGCAAAATGTCAGGTCTACTAGCTGTCAAATAAAGTAGACTACCAATTATGCCACGATACAAGGTTACCTCAATTTGCTTTCCTTTTTCATCCTTGTCAAGTTTCAAACTTGTGCTCACAGGAGTGTTCACATTTCTACCTTCACCAAAGTTGTTCTTTTTGAGCAAGTCTTTTGTATACTTGGTTTGAGAAATGTATACTACATCTTAAGTTTGTTTGATTCGGAGTCCAAGGAAATAAGTGAGTTCTCCCATCATACTTATTTCAAATTCACCTTGTATCAAGCTAGCAAATTGCTCACAAAGAAGATTGTTAGTAGCACCAAAAATAATATCATCAACATATACTTGAACAAGCAAATGATATTTACCTTGTTCTTTGATAAACAAGACGGAATCCACTTTACCTCTTGAAAATCCACTATTTAGAAGAAATGTACTCAACCTATCATATCAAGCTCTAGGAGCTTGTTTAAGGCCATAGAATGCCTTTTTAAGCCTATAAACATGATGTAAAGAATCATGACATTCAAATCCAGGAGATTGAGCACATATACCTCTTCTTGAATAATTCCATTCAAGAAAGTGGATTTAATATCCATTTGGTAAAGCTTGAAATCCTTGTAACAAGCATATGCTAACAACATTCTTATAGCTTCAAGCCGCACTACAAATTGGAATGTTTTGTCAAAAACAATCCCCTCTTCTTGACAATATCCTTGAGCAACTAATCTAGCCTTATTTTTTGTGACATTTCCTTGATCATCCATCTTGTTACGAAATACCAATTTTGTGCCAATAATAAGATGATCATGAGGTTTGGGGACCAATTCCTAAACATCACTTCTCTCAAATTGAACTAGCTCTTCTTGCATAGCTAAAATTCAATCCTCATCAAGAAGTGCTTCTTTAACATTTTTAGGTTTCATAAGAGACACAAAAGCATTTTTCCTATATTGCCTTCGGGTTGTAATTCCACAATTTATATCACCTATGATTAGATCTTGAGGATGAGAACTTTTGTGCTTAAATGACCTAGGAAGATTGGATACATCTCCTCCAACTTCCTCATGATTACTTTCCAGAAGAGACAAATGATCATTATCAATATGTGAGTCATTTTCCAGAAAATGAGATGCATTAACAACATTTTGTGTATCATCAAAAGAAGCTTGTGAAATATCTCTATTTATTTCACTTTTGGTCTTTGACACTAGGTGGATGAGTTCCTTCAATATGATCAATTTTTAAGTCAATGAAGATTTTTTCGTTAGGTGATTCATCAACAATCCCTTCTTGATGAACAACCCTTGGAACAATATCAAGGTCTTCTTCTTGAGAAGTTTCACCTTTAACATCTTCATTTTCCTCATTGAGTTTAGTTTCATCACTAAGTGATTCACTAAACTTAACATGAATAGATTCTTCCACCTTTTTGCTTCTTTTGTTAAATATACGAAATACTTTACTATCTGAGGCATAACCTAAAAATATGCCCTCATCCGCTTTGAAATCAAGCTTGTCCAAAGTGTCTTTAGTGTTAAGTATAAAACACTTACAACCAAACACTTTGAAATACCCAATGTTGGGGACTTTGCCATTCCAAAGTTCATAAGGAGTCATATTTAGGTAAGGTATTAAATAGACACGACTAATTACATGACAAGCGGCATTAACCGCTTCGGCCCAAAAATGCTTGGGCAAGCCGAACTCATTAAACATTGCCCTACTTATTTCTTGTAGGGTTCTATTCTTTCGTTCGGCCACACCATTTTGTTGTGGATTTCATGGAGTCAAAAAGTTATGTACATATCCTTTGGATACACAAAATCTTTGAAAAACTCCATCAAACTCACCACCATGATCACTTTTAATTGTCTTAATGGTGTCACTCATGTAATTTTCCAATTGCCTACATAAATCAATAAACTCATGCCATGCATCACTTTTCTTAGCAAGGAACATTACACATGTATATCTAGTGTAATCATCTACTACCACAAATGTGTAATGTTTGCCACCCAAGCTTTTTGTACCAATATCCCCATACAACTCCATATGTAACATTTGTAGGGATTTGGAGGTGGAAATATTTGTTTTGGGCCTAAAGCTTGTTTTCACAAGCTTTGCTTTTTGATAAGTGCTACAAAGTTCTTGGTTTTTCAAAATTCATTTTGGGAAGCCCTCGAACTTTTTCATTTTCACAAATATATTTAAAAGTTTTAAAACAAACATGTCCGAGGCGTCTATGTCAAAGTTGTGCCAAATCATCTTTAGCTACAAAACATGAAACATTTTGTGAAACAAATCATTTATGCTAAGTTTGTAAATGTTTTTGTCCCTCAAGGCCTCAAACATAACAACCTCATCCTTTTTCACAATGCATTTTGTATTCACAAATGTAACTTCATATTTGTATCACACAATTGGCTCACACTTATCAAATTATACTTAAGCCCATCCACATAAAGTACATCACTAAGAGAGAAGGAATCGTTACCCACTTTACCATGTCCTTTGATTTGGCCTTTACTACCTCCGAAGTGGACAACTCCTCCATCTTGCATAGTGATCTTATGAAACAATCTTTTGTTTCCCGTCATATGGTTGGAACATCCAATGTCCACGACCCATTGGACGCCTTTGTCCTTGATTTCTCCAATTGACGCTATGACCTACAAAATCAACATATGACATTGGTACCCTTTTTGTTTTGGGTCCATGAGGATTAGTAACATGCACTTGACCCTTTGGCACCCATACAAGATGTGTATTTCTCTTGGCTCTACAAACTCTTTCTACATGCCCTTTCTTGTTGCAATAGAAGCATGTAGGAATACGTTTGTGAGAGTAAGGATGATCATGATGCTTATGTGTAGGCATAATTCGAGAGTAAGAATGATCATGATGCTTATGTGTAGGCATAACCCGTGATTCATGTTTATGCATGTTCTTCCTTGGTACTAAGGAAGAGGTTTTGGCAACGTGTTTAACCAAAGGTTTTGATACCTTGGGTGCTTTTGCCTTGCTATGAGGCATATGCCTTTGTTTCTTCAAAGATGGTTTTGATTCTTTGAAGGAGGGAGTGGATGCATTACTTGATTTAGCAAATTTAATCAAAGGCATAGTTGAAGGTTTCATGCTCACATTAGATGCATTATAGCCTAATCCGGTTTTATCAATGCTTGCTCTTTGACTAATTAGCATCTTATTTAAAGCATGCTTGCCCTCAAACATTTTTTCCATTGTACTCAAATGAATCTCACTTTCATACCTCAAACAACAATTCTCACTAGCAACTACTTTATGCATGGTCATAAGAATATCATATTCAAGTTGCAATGCAATGTTGTTTTCAAGCGTGACATTATACTCATTTATGCATTCCCTAAAATCTCGTTTAACACGCTTATATTTGAGACTTAACAAATCATTCTCCTCAATCATGTCATCAAATTCATCTTGCATTTTGTAGTGAGAAGATTTTGTACATACCTCCATATCATCTTCGATGGCCATGAAACAAGAATATTCCTTTTCAAGATCATCATCACTTATGGCTATAAAATCAAGATCCTTGTCATCATCACGGTCACATTTATGAATCATTTCCAACTTTGTCCATGCTTCATGAGCGGATTGAATACCTTGAATCTTAGCTCTCTCATTTAGAGGTAGAGCACTATTCAAGATATCAAGAGCTTTTCCATTTATAGCAAATAACAACTCTTCTTCTTGAGTTGGATTATCATAGTCAATAGAAGCTATTGAACCCTTAGTGACCTCTTTCCAAATCCGGTAGCCACAACCCCGAAGATGAGTCTTCATGTTTGATTTCCACAGAGAGTAATTCTTTGGGTCAAACATAGGCACTTTGGTATGAATATTTGATACGGAGGGTATCAAAGTCTCTTGTCTTCTTCTTCTTGTTCTAGAAGACTCACCACTCAAAAATTCCCAATCATAAGGTGTTTCTTCCATACTTGATAGGATCAAGCCTTGCTATTTGACTACCAAACAATCAAGGTTAGGCTCTGATACCAATTGTTAGGTCCGTGAAACACACTAGAAGGGGGGGTTGAATAGTGTGTTAATCTAAGTATGGTTCTTTTTCGATTCTTTTTGCAATGAGAGTAACTAAACCAATACTTGATGTGTTCTTTGAAAGAAATGACTTGCGGAAATGAAAGAACACCAAATTTATAGAGGTTCAAGTCAAAGACTCTACTCCTCTACCTTCTTGCTTTGAACAAGAAGGATTTTTAACAAGGGGAATGTTATTTCTCTTTGGGGGAAACAACAATCAAATAAAAATACAAGAACAAGCTAAGTTTAGCAAACCTAGCTCAAGAACACGAAAAACTCAACCTCCTTGAAGCCTAGCCTCCTTAAGATCTTCTTTGCACCAAAGAAACCTTCTATGGAGTATGATGTAGCTCCTACACCATCAACTAGCTCTTGGAAGCTTGAGTTTCAACAATGAACACTCAACCTCCTTGAAGCCTAGCCTCCTTAAGATCTTCTCTTCACCAAAGAAACCTTCTATGGAGAATGATGTTGCTCCAACACCATCAACTAGCTCTTGGAAGCTTGAGTTTCGCCCAACAAGAAGCTCCCTTGCTTCTTGACCAACAATCTAGATCTTGCTCCTCACAATCCTCACTTAGAAGAAGACCTCTTCTCCTTTACAATCACACACTCTCAACAATAAAGTAATTTTACAATAATTTTGAGAGCAAAATACAAATGAAGACTTGAGAGCTTGAGGTAGAAAGTTAGTCTTCAAAAATGGAGTCTTCAAAGCCTTAAAGGAAGAGCTTCTAACCGTTGGAGGAGAAGGAGAGAGAGAGAGAGAGAGAGAGAAGATTGGGAGAAGACATCCAATGGTATGTTGACACCCCATCACTTTTGAAAATTGCTTCTTGGAAGAAGTCAAAACTTCTTGAGGAAGTCTTGTGCATAAAGCTTAAAATAGTAAGATATTCTCACCAACCAAGGATTTGTAATTCAAAAAGTAGCCACAAAAGTCATGATAGCATAGGGAATACAAAAAGTGCTTTTTGTCAAACATAAAGTACAGGAGAGAGAGAAAGTTACTTCAGTTCTTCGCGCATCCGACTTCGTGAATGTAGCGCTCAATAGAGCGTTCGAAACTTTAATAACCTCATTTGTCTTTCCTGATAGAGCGCTATTTGCCTAGTTTGAAACTTTCTGTCCTGAAGGCTTAATATCATAATTTAAAGTTGAAGCGCTCGATAAAGCGTTTGAAACTCTATAAACAAGTTAGTTTTATTTCTATGATCTGTTAGAGCGCTATTAGGCTCAGTTTGAAACTTTCTGTCCTCAGAAGTAGCGCTCCATAGAGCGTTTGATTTCTCAAGCTCCTTAAACAAGTTAGTTTTATTTCTCTAACATGTTAGAGCGCTATTAGGCTCAGTTTGAAACTTTCTGTCCTCAGAAGTAGCGCTCCATAGAGCGTTTGATTTCTCATAAGACATTTTTTCTATTATTTAAAAATATTTCAAACACACTTGTTTTTGAACCTTCTCTCGTCTTGTGTGCAAATCATCAAAACCAATTCTTGCATTAACATCTTTGTCTGTCGCCAATCGCCAGAGCGCTAAGGCAATATTGTATATATATACATACATACATACATATATACATAAATACATTATGTATATACATTTATGTGTGTGTGTATGTGTATATATCTATATATATACACACACATATATATATATACATGTTTGTGTGTATATGTGTGTATATATATGTGTTTGTGAGTGTATATATTACATATACATATACATATATTTGCATGTGTGTGTGTATGCGTTTGAGCTCCTTTTCATATGTTTTGTTTTCGTGCATACAAATATACGCATAATACAATATACAAAACATAGATAAAAATCATTAAAAATATAAACAACAAAAATAAAATAAATACATAAAATACTTGAAAAGTATATAAACTAAAGATACTAATACAAAAAATTGTCAAATATTCAAAAGAAAATACAAAACGTAAGCCTCCAATTGCATTAATCGGGGCTTAATGATCACTAAGTATATTGGCAGAAAATTTATGAATCATCTTGTTCCATTGATATTAGCCACTCTAGATGGTCTCCATATATCAAAATGAACAAGGTTAAGTAGTGTAGATGACGTTTATATTTTTTGCATGGTAATTATATTTAGTGTGTTTAGCCAATTAGCAAGTTTCACATGTAATGTCTTTAAGATCAGCGAGATGAATAATTTTGGCATTAAACGTTTGAAATATACAAATTTGGGATGACCTAGTCTGTTATGTCATAGCAATATGTCCTATACAATTAGTTTTAGGGTGCAACATTTTTGGTCATTTGGCAGCTCGGCTGTGCTAATTAAGGCTCTGTTGTCTGGCTCTAGTAGCTACGGTCCTGCTATATTCCTAGCACTGCCAATCATCCCATTCATTTTGTTTTCCTAAAAACAACATTCTTTGAATGAGAAACAGGCTAACCAATTACTATCCCTAGTAAGTTTTCCCACAAATAACAGATTAAAGCCTTGGCTAAGAACATGCAAGACATCTTTTAAATTATTTATCTCTGATTATTGCCGAGCCTCTTCCAATA
This sequence comes from Eustoma russellianum, assembly GCA_036186865.1. Classification (NCBI taxonomy): domain Eukaryota; kingdom Viridiplantae; phylum Streptophyta; class Magnoliopsida; order Gentianales; family Gentianaceae; genus Eustoma; species Eustoma russellianum. The sequence continues at coordinate 1,646,750 of AP025057.1, read as the reverse complement.
ACTTCTAGTGAAGTCCCACTAGCAATTTTAACCTTCTTATGTACTGGAAAAACTGAGTAGGGATTCAGAAGGTTACCATTACTTGTCATATGATCAGTTGCTCCGGAGTCAATGATCCAAGAATTGCTGAAGCTCGGCTGGACGTAGCGAACTATTGTAGCTTGGATTGATTCACCTCGGCTACTCTATCTGTTCAGCAAATTGATCAGAGTAGCAATATAATCATTTGTAGGGACCTCAGCTTCAGCCATCTGACTTGAGCTGATGTATGTTATGTTTTGCCAAGCTACGCCAATTTGAGCTGTGCTGCTGACCTGATGTGCAGCAGTTTGTCCAGCAACGAATTGTTTTGGTTGAGGCCTCCAGGGTACATTGTTGGACTTTAGAGGTGGTTTCCTTTCTCGGAGCAGCTTTGCCTGCAACTTCCAACATTCATCGTCGATTTGATCTTTCTTCTTGCATTATTTGCACACTTTACTTCCAGCTGAAGTAAAATGTCGTTTAATAGCCAGCCCATATATTTTTATTGGTTGTTCGGTGTGTAGAGCATAGGTCTCCAAATTTGGAGTACGTCACATCATGTTCTTTTTTTGGCTTTCTTCATGTTTGATTTCTACGAAAGCAGCCTTCAAGATTGGCAGTGGTTTTGTACTCAGAATTTGACTTCGAGCACCCGTCGAATTCTGGGTTTTGGTCAAATCAGGAAGCAAAAACCTTGCTTCCATTCCGTAATTTCTTCGTACAATCTAGCATCAATGATACAAGACCACTGATGTGTTTCGACGGAGCCAGTCTGTTGCCCGCCTTTGTCAGTAGTGCATAGTATTTGTGCATATCCAGATTGCCTTGTTTAAGCTCATGAAGATGAGCTTCAACTTCATAGAGTTCTTTGATGTTGTCCTTCTAGGAATGCATCTCCTTATGGCAGCCCAGATTTCTGCTGCAATATTGTACATCATGAAATCATAAGAAATGCCAGCTTGCATCGACCGTATCAACCATGACATAATCATACTATTTTCCGACTTCCACAGCCCGTAGTTTGCATCAGTTTCAGATGGAAGAGATCGTGCCTTTGCCTGTTATGAACATCTCTATTCCCCCGAAACCATAAGAGATAGTTATTTCCATTGAGCTTGTGCCTATTGATGACATTGGAGGAATCATCAGTGATTTAAGGACCACATACCACTATTGATGCCTGATCAGAAGTGGAGGTGGCCTCTGTATATTCAGCTAAGCTGAAGGTAGTAGACATTTTGAAGAAATTTTAAGATTTGCAGAGAAAAAAAGCATGTAGGCAGTAATAGAGAATCAGAATAGCTCAGATACCATTTCGAGATTGAAAGGATTTAACATTTATTCGAGTTAACGTTAAATTTACAAAGTTGCTTCCCTGCTATAAGGGTCATTCTACTCCTAACGGCTTTATTTTTCCACTTGTGCAGTGGTTACTGTTCAGCTATAGTGTTTTCTAACATCTATAAGGTAACGACTAGTTACGTGGTATGCTCTTGTGTACAGTAAAGGTTCTAAGTTACAATATTTATAAGACTAAGTATGGAAGCTCGGCCTTAGCGTTGGTGCCTGACTTGTGCTTCACCTCAGCTCCTCGGCTCAGTACATCTTCACTTTAATTCTGCTTCACTACTGCTCTTCTTCACCTCAGCTACCCTTAGTTCTGCCTTTATCTTCACTTCAGCTCCTCTGTCTTCTTTAGTTCAGCATGACCTTACTTTGGTCATCCTTTCCTCAGCTCAGCCATTCTTACATCCAAGTCAGTTCGGCTGACTGACTTTGGTCACTTGTCTTTTCCTCCCTCACGGTCATTACTTTTTCTAAGTCGGCCCATCTTGGTTAAGCTCGACATACCTCGACCGGACTTATTTCTATTAAAAAAACTCAACAACCTCCTACATATGTAAGACTTTACCACACACTTCTTTGATTGGTAGCAAAACGTGTAAAGCTAGGCCCATACGTATATCTGCTGCATGCTCCACGTATCCTAAATTTCTGGTACATTTGTCCTACTTTTCCTCGTCATGGTTCCCAGTTGCCTTTTTTGTATGGTAATATTTCATCAAGATTTCCAAAATAAGAAACCTTATCCTTTTCACACCTGTTGTTATCTGCGTCCACGTGTCTCCACGTGCTCATCAAATAACACGTCATATGCCTCGTCATCCTTCTTTCTAAGAACGATTTATACTCGTGCAATCAGTTCGTTCTCGCATCAAACAAAGCCGGAGAAAAAAGAAAGCATTTAGACAGGTCTTTTAGGAAAACAAGAACAAAATGCAATCAGCTAAAGAGGCCGCCTCAAATGTCGCCGCCTCCGCCAAGGCGGGAATGGACAAGACCAAGGCTGTTGTGGGAGAAAAGGTGATCCCTTTTGCCCAAGTTGCCGGCCTTTTTCTGTTTATTTGTCCTGTCTATGATTTTATTTTTATTTTTCCTTTTCTGGTTCGTTTTGCTGCAGATATAAGGCAAATCACGGTATTCATTCTACTCTAATCAATGTTTTTATGTGTAGTAGCGTTATAGTTTTATTAAGTTCTGGAGTATTAGATTCTACTTGCTTACAATCTAGTGGCATTGGATAGGCGAGAAAACAGGTATGTATACGTGTATTGTTTATGTATTGTGTATGTATGTCTATATGTACACGTGTACCTCTGTACATATTTGTATGTATATTTATTGCTCATATTACATGCTCCTAGAATAATAAGACACCCAAAGAAATGGGAGATGTCGATCAAGTATATGTATACACCATATATATGTGCATAAACACTATTTTTAATGGAGTCAAATAATTCATTAGATTGATTACACTTCTTATATCGTAAGTAAGTGATGACCGATAAAGTTTTTGACGTAATTTTTATTATAAATCATTAGAAACAATCTCTATGTGTATTTAAGTTACGTATATTTCATCTCTTCATATTCCGTTATAGACATCCGGTCCATTCATATCCCGTTTATGACAGGAGTTTTTAATGCAATGGGGTAATGTTGTATGTATATGTGGATAATGTGTATGTATTGCTCATATTAAGTTCTTTCAAAATAAAACTCGCTCATATTTACGCCATCAATGTTAGGGTGTTGAGGTATCTCAATTCCTGGCGAACACTGCGTTATCAAAACTAACATTGTGTTAACCTCCAACGCAACGTTATATGAACTATTTCTACACATACATGGTAAGAATTGGTCGATGGCTGATACTTTCTCCTTTGTTCGACAGGCAGAGAAAATGACCACACGCGATCCATTGCAAAAACAAGTGGCAGAGGAAAAGAAAGAAGCCAGAATCCACGAGGCAGAGCGGATGAAGCAAGAGACACGTGCACAGAACGAAGCTGCCAAACAGGCCCACGGGCACGGCCTGACTGGAGGCACAACTGATTACGCTACAGGGACACGTACCACCACAGGTGGCGGTGATCCGGCCTATGGAATGGCACCTGAAGGCTTCAGTGGTGGTACGGGTGGAGCTACTGGTGTGGGGGCTCAGCATCCGACTGGGACTGGAACCGGAACCGGCCTCACCGGAGCTCGACGTGATCCGAGAACTTAAACATGATGTGGCCGAGTTGATTCCCCCATGGATCTGTTTGCGTGCGAGCTTTAGTCTTTGTTTTCTCTTAAGTACGTGTATTGAGAATAAAGGGGTTTGAGGACATTGGCAGAGAGTAGGCTTGGAGATATATATTTGTTTCAAGTCTTACATCTGCTTTTTCGGTGTATTTTACGTAGAAATGTCACTCTTGAGTAAGCGTTTTCCGATGTTCATGTATGGTTTAATGTGCAACAATTGAAAAATCTTGGAACTCTCTCACTCTGTTGTGACAAATGTTTCTAGGCGAAGAGAATAGTGAAAAATGACACTTCTAAATAAATTAGAATGCATAAAATAGTGGAATTTTTCATGACGAATGTAGTTGTGAAATTTTTGACCAAGAAAACAAATCCAAGAAAAAGAAGAGCGGCTAAAATTGTAAGGTTATGGGAACTAGTTTATAGAAAGCCACTTTCTCGACCGAAAGGCTAAATGTTAAAGTGTTTGCTAGGCATTTGACTTGTTTGTATTGTCTTCTCTCTTTGGTGAAGCAAAAGGCTATTTGCTTCATTCTCTCGTCTTTAGGGTCTCTTAACGTTCCAACTTTAAACAACATTATTCTCTCGTCTTTAGGGTCTCTAACGTTCCAACCTTAAAAAACATTATAGAAGATATAAATTAAGAGTACAACTTACGTAATATTCTACACAAGATGTTCCAACCAGTAGTGGAACATCTATATTGTACATGTTATATCCTGTTTTTTTAATAAGGATAAAAAGGGTATTTGGGCAAATTAATTTTTAAACCTAATTTGATTAGGAAATTTTTCCTAAACCCTAATTAAATTTCTATTTAAACACGTAAATCTTCCTCCCCTCTCCACATAACAAACGGACGCTCTTCTTCTAGGAAACAAAAAGACGCGACTTTTTCTTGCTTCCAAACCAAGCCGCCAGTTTTAAGGAGGAGGAACCACCGCTCGATCACGCTCTTCAACGCGTAGTAATTACCCGGTAGGTGCCCCTTAACATCCTTTGTATGAAAACGGTACAATCTTTAATTTCTTTACGAAACGAGATCGTGCATCACTAATTGTGATTGTATAGATGACTGTTTATTTGATTATATGTGTATAAGAATATCCGTATATATGTATGTTATTATTTTCGTATGAATAGCATGAAAAAGATTGCGCTTTTGATGTATTTATGAATAACGGAATCGGTTTGGAGGCGTGGTTATGGCGGCGCGTGGCCGGTGATGGGGGGCTATGACTACGTGCTGCCGTGTTAATGGTGGTTGAGGAGAGGGCGAGGCTGAGGGGAGGCTGGTCAGCGGGGTGCAGCTGACTGTGAGGGTGGGGTGTCGCTGGGGGGTGAGAGGTGGGGGGCTGATGGACGGGGCGGCTGGTAGGGGGCTGAGGGGGATTGGGGTGAGGGAGTTGGATCGCAGGAGGGGAACGAAGTCAGAAAAGAAGAAAGAATTTGCAGGGGTAGGTAATCTGTCAATGGAAAAGGAAAAAAGAATAAAGAAAAGTAAAAGAAAGGAAAAAAATAAAGATAATAGAAAAGGATAAATAGAGGAGGAAAAATAGGGAGGGACCGTATGGAAGGAATAAGGAGAAAAAAAAAGGAAAAGAAAAGGAAAATATTATGTATGTGATTTCTGTGCATTCATGCATCACGACATTGCATTAGGGTATGCGAGACCTAAGTCGCATATCTGTTTTGTTAGGATATGCGAGACCTAAATCGCATATCTGTTCTGTTCTGTTAGGGTATGCGAGACCTAAGTCGCATATCTGTTCCGTTCTGTTCCGTTTCGTTCTGTTAGGTTCCGGGGTCATGCATTGCACGATAGTATGTATGTTTCCGAGAATGTAGGCTTACCATGCATCATATATGTGACATTGCATTTCACGCTCATTTCGCATGATTATGTGTTTTGACTGTTTTAAGAAGTTTTGACCGTTATATGTATTTGTGAAAACGTGGACAGTTTATTTTTGTATTATCGTACTTATATGTATTTCATTACTGTCCTAGCATGTATGATCTCATAGGGCCGATGCAGGCAGGGTACCTACTGAGTGACGTTTTTGTCACTCACACTGTTCGTTTTTTTTTTTTTTGCAGACGATTCAGAATACGACTATATGTGAGTTGCAGAGGACTCTGAGTTGTCTCACTGGGACTCATAGAGACTGATGAGTGATTGGTGGTCAAGAATTAGAGAAGTTTTATTTTATTTATTATTTCATTTGAGGACTTAGCTTAGGGATTTCATATTACGTACCTTACGATGTCGTTTATGGGATTTTGACTTGATGTTGACTATTTATGATTTATGGATTTTACTTTCGATTTAGGGTTTTGAGTTGATTTAGTTCACTTCCACAATCGAATACTCTGTCGTTTTGATAAGTCCAGGGATTCGTACAGACGCCTTGTATATCCCTTAGCAGAATACGGCGGGCGTACTGGTTCTGACCCTAGGGTTTGGGACGAGGCGCTACAGGTGGTATCAGAGCCGAGACTCTAGATATACTGCGGAAACATTGAATTAAGAAATGATCTTAGACGTAAGAGATGACTATAGACTTAAGTTTCGATCATAGATGTATGTTTGATCTTAGACTAAGTTTGATTCTAGACATAAGCTGTGATCTGAGACTAAGTTTAATTCTAGATGTAAGCTATCATCTGAGACTAAGCTTGACCTTAGAATAGGTTTGATTTAGACTAAGTGATGATCGGACTGGGGGAGGCAATGGTTGGTTTTTATCTCCGTTTTACTTTTTCCATATTTGATTCTCTCCTGTTCTTCTTAAGTTTTGTATATTTCTGAAATGCCCTTGACAAAAAAATAAAAAAAAATTAAAAAATTGAAAATTTCCTTGTCATAGCAAATATGCCGCCGAGAAGATAACGGTAGGAACGGCAATAGGAACCACTCTGAGAATGGAGCTCCACCGCAGGTCGTGCTTCCCGAGGCCTTGACCGACGCACTACTGGTTATGGCTCAAGATGTGGGGCAACAACATCGGCAGCCACAGGCTCCACCACCACCGCATTCTTACTAGAGATTCTTCTACAATTGGATGCGGAGGAGTGGTGGCGCAGCACAACTGACACCGCCGATCACTTGGACCTAATTTTATAATGAGTTCAAGAGGTATTATGTGCCGACAATACGATCTTCAGAGCATGGTAGATCTATGGCGGAAATGTAGAATTAGGCCATGATATTAGAAAATAAGTTACGATTTTGCCTCTAAGTCATAATCTTAGACATAAGTGATGATTTGACATAAGAGATGATCATGAACATAGGTACTGATCTCAGTTATAAGCGATGATCCTGAACATAAGTCACGATCTCGATTAAGAGTTGACTTTAGACATAAGTACTGATTTAGTAATAAGTGTTGATTATGTACTAATTATGATTTGGAAATAAGACGTGATCTTAGACTTAAGAAATGATGATGCTAAGAACGATCCTAGAAATTAGTTATGATCCTAAACTTAAGAAGTCGATCGGTTTTGAAACACGTATATCTAGGATATCCCATACAATTCTCCTTTATCTAAGGTTGATCATAACTCTCTAAGCTGTGATCTTAGTAACCCTAGTTAAATAGTATATAATTGATTTGAATGAATTACAATGTTAACTAGAATACGCTACTATAAACGTTAGTTGACATATTAATGGGTCAGGCAGTAACTCGAGCTGCCTTACCATAATTGCAACACGGTACTCGGTACCATTAGGGTTAAGTAAAGCAGGTCTATATCCCTACATGGAGGGTAACATCATTGCAGGCTTAGGTCTAAGTTGGGACTATAGCTACTAAGAAGTGAATTATAATAGTATTATAAATACTAAGATATGATTTATAGTAAAATAAAAGAAACTAAATAACGATTAGCGTTATAACTAGTAGAGTTTAGTTAAGGATATTGTACAAAGGAATTTATAGTCTAGGGTTAAGATGTTGAATGTAGTGTTATTAAAATAGGTCGACGATATTAGTTCTATTAGAGGTATTGATCGATAGCGACATGCGAGAATCGACTATACTATGTACCCTGGAATGATGTATCATTACAAATTGTAAGTTAAGTGTTGACATCGAAATATTCGGCCTGAACCCAATAGGCTTGAACTGAAATAGAGTAAGCATGAACCAGTAGTGGTTGCTTGTTCAAGTGAGATTTAATTAGGATAATTAGCGGTTCAAATAATCAAGTAAAGAAATACAGTGGATCAGTATGGCGCGCGAAAGCATGGTGAATTAGAACATCTTAAGTCTATAAATATTTAATGTGCCATGCTAGGATTGGACAATTTAAGTTGGGGATTTTATCATAGTAGACGAAGATTAGACTTATAAGAAACGATACATAGACGGATTGTTCTTTTGAAAATAAGGACGGATTATAGAAATTATACAAAATATTGGACTATTATTTCTCTAGTAGATAAATATTTTATATAAGCACGTACACCGAGTTATACCTATATTTTACATGGACTTCAAAAGACATTTTATTTTCGAAAATATCTTATTAAGTCTCATTTCTTTATATAGTCTACTAAACTTTACGAGGCTATTTCTTTTCGTACTTGTAAATCAGCATAATTTAAAAAAATCGACTTTGAAAAGGGAAAAACTTTTAAAATATTGATGTTATTGCAAAAACGATGTGTTTATATATATTGCTTACAGAATATTTCCAATTTCCGTTTTTGTTACATCTATTTTTAGTCAAACTTAATTTAATTTGACTTCTATCGATATTGCAAGCAGTTTAACCGTTTAAATTTTTTCGAAGTTATTTATCCGCTTGCGATGAACTTACTTAACTTTTGTAAAGGCAAAAAAAAGCTTTCAAAATATATACCTGTCTTTGAAAACGGATGGTACCGTATTCAAATCGCTTCATAAAACCTTACATTATTAAGTTTTCAACTGTTTTGACGCAATTTTACCAAAATGTCTTGCGAACAAGTTATATCATCGTTTTTAAAATGGTCATTTGAGATATTGCATTGTAAAAACAAATCTATGATACTTTGGGTTTTGTGTTTACAAAAAATTAGAAGGTTTAGTATTTTAAATAGTTAAAGCTATATTCAAAATTATAGCTACGTAAGCTACTTTTCTTTCAACTTCAAGAAAAATATGTCCATACACATATTTCGTATACTAGGCTGCTGACAATATCTATGAGAAATTAAGAGCATGATCATAGAGCTAGTTCGTAAGTATATAAGAATTGATTTTGAAGACTTGGCTGTATTAAGGAAGGGGGTTATTATATTGGCATACACAAAGGATGTTAGTATGGTTAATTATCTAGGATGAATTATATGTGATAAGTTTAAGAATCCGGTATTGTAGATTGAAATAAATTGAATGATACACGTCAAGAGGTATAAGTGGAAATTGGTAAGCACTAGTTATAGAGAATTAAGTAATGATTGAACCCTATAAGGACCAGATCATCTTGTGAGATACTAATAATGACTAAATTAAATCGTACTAGAGTACAACGTATTTCAAAAAATGCATACAGCTTCAGGGATGAGTCTTGTGAACAAGGCGTTAAGTTAAAGATTGTACTACACCTAAGAACTGATTTTGGAGGGTTGCTCATGATAGCAAATATAAGTACGATATAGACTGACGAAGCCAGCATAATGATGATACCCTTAAGGTTGATTCAGGAACTATAGAAAGAATAGGTTACGATAGATTAGGCGGAGGACAATGGATTTAAAGATTATATTGTATATATATACACATTGAATAATTTGAGGACTTAGTCTTGTATCGAGAAAGTGAAATAGGTAACATATCAGAATACGCAAGGGAGACTAAGTTCGGCCATGATCTAGGTAAATGAATTATGTAGGACTGTACTAAGTTATTGATTACGTAACACACAAGTTTCAAGGACGAAACTTTTTGTAAGGGGGGAAGAATGTTATATCCTGTTTTTTTAATAAAGGTAAAAAATGGTATTTGGGCTAATTAATTTCTAAATCTAATTTAATTAGGAAAATTTTCCCTAAATCCTAATCAAATCTCTATTTAAACACGTAAATCTTCCTCCCCCTCTCCACATAACAAACAGACGCTCTTCTTCTAGGAAAGAAAAAGACGGGACTTTTTCTTGCTTCCAAACCAAGCCGCCAGTTTTAAGGAGGAGGAACCACCGCTCGATCACGCTCTTCAACGCGTAGTAATTACCAGGTAGGTGCCTTCTTAACATCCTTTGTATGAAAACGGTACAATCCTTAATTTCTTTACGAAACGAGATCATGCATCACTAATTGTGATTGTATAGATGACTGTTTATTTGATTATATGTGTATAAGTATATCCGTATATATGTATGGTATTATTTTCGTATGAATAGCATGAAAAGTATTGTGCTTTTGATGTATTTATGAATAACGGAATCGGTTTAGAGACGTGGTTATGGCGGCGCATGGCCGATGGTGGTGGGCTATGGCCATGTGCTGCCATGCTAGTGGTGGTTGAGGAGAGGACGAGGCTGAGGAGGGGGGCTGGTCAGCGGGGGTGCAGCTGGCTGGGGGTTGAGGGGGGTGTTGGGTGGGGGCTGAGGGATGAGGCGGCTGGTAGGGGGGCTGAGGGGGGTTGGGGTGAGGGAGTTGGATCGCAGGGGGAACGAAGTCAGAAAAGAAGAAAGAATTTGCCGGGGTAGGTAATCTGTCAATGGAAAAGGAAAAAGAATAAAGAAAAGTAAAAGAAAGGTAAAAGAATAAAGAAAATAGAAAAAGATAAATAGAGGAGGAAAAATAGGGAGGGACCGTATGGAAGGAATAAGGAGAAAAAGAAAAGAAAAGGAAAATAGAAGAAAGATTTAGTATGTGATTTCTGTGCATTCATGCATCACGACATTGCATTAGTGTATGCGAGACCTAAGTTGTATATATGTTCTGTTCTGTTAAGGTATGCGAGACATAAGTCGTATATCTGTTCTGTTAGGGTATGCGAGACCTAAGTAGCATATCTGTTCTGTTAAGGTATGCGAGACCTAAGTCGCACATATGTTCTGTTCTGTTAGGATATGCAAGACATAAGTCGCATATCTGTTCCGTTCTGTTCCGTTCCGTTCTGTTAGGTCTCGGGGTCATACATTGCACGATAGTATGTATGTTTCCGAGAATGTAGGCTTATCATGCATCATATATGTGACATTGCATTTCACGCTCATTCGCATGATTATGTGTTTTGACTGTTTTAAGAAGTTATGACCGTTATATGTATTCGTGAAAACGTGGACAGTTTATTTTCTTATTACCGTACTTATATGTATTTCACTACTGTCCTAGCATGTATGATCTCACAAGGCTGAGCATACAGGGTACCTACTGAGTGACGTTTTTGTCGCTCACACTGTTCGTTATGTTTTTTTGCAGACGATTCAGGATACGACTATATGTGAGTTGGAGAGGACTCTGAGTGGACTCACTGGGACTAATAGAGACTGATGAGTGATTTGTGATCAAGAATTAGAGAAGTTTTATTTTATTTATTATTTCATTTGGGGACTTAGCTTAGGGATTTCATATTACGTACCTTACGATGTCGTTTATGGGATTTTGACGTGATGTTGACTATTTATGATTTATGGATTTTACTTCCGATTTAGGGTTTTGAGTTGATTTAATTCGCTTCCGCAATCGAATACTCTGTCGTTTTGATAAGTGCAGGGATTCGTACAGACGCCTTGTATATCCCTTAGCGGAATACGGCGGACGTACCGGTTCTGACCCTAAGGTTTGGGACGGGGCGTTACAATACATGTCTCTGAACTCTTAATCTGTTAGAGCAAATCTTAATCTGAGTATGAGGAGCTTCTTCTTGATTGATAACGAATGCATGTTTAGGCAGCCGAAAAATGGCCTATCAAATAATCTCATTGTAGACGAACAATACATTTAACACATTAACAGTAAACAAGTGAAAACCAAGTAATTCATTAAAACGTACAAGTGAAAATCTTAATGACCAGAGATTGTTATATGATGTCTTTACTGATCATTTATTTAACTTTAACTTTCCATACATCACAATCAAACTAGAATTAAGGAGTATACTTTTTAGTTGCCACATAAATTTGCGAGAGCGAATACTAATTTGATGTTGCATTTGTTAAGAAAGTAAGAAAGGTTTAGTCTAATTTACTTTATTAATAAAAAGTTTATAGAGTGAGCAATGAGAAAGGAAGATGTAGTTTTTTTTTGTAGTGAGCATTAATCCCTAGATCTTCCCTTCTTGGAAAAGCATGTGGCCGCGTGTGAATAAGCATGTGGCCGCGTGTGAATTCTTTCAAAGCAAGGGGCAGCCAATGGAACTAAAGAGAAAAAGCAACTAGCTCCAGCAACAGGATATTCTTGAAATTGGAACTAAAGAGAAGAAGCAACTAGCTCTAGCAGCATCAGATGATATTTTCGAATCTGGGATAGAACCGATGGGCGATGACTTGGCATAAACTAGCTATCCCAAACAACTGCACAAGAGCTCTTGCCTTCATGCTAGCGTCTTGGGCTGGCCTCCACTTGCCCGCGAACTGTCACTGGTCGAGAAATCGATCTGAGACCCAATTCGGTCCAAAACCGTCCCGTGAATCTCGACTCTCGGTTGAGACCAAGAACCCGTGGCAAATAGATAGTTTGTCCTATTCGATGGCATCGATCCTGAGCTTGTTGATCCATAGCAGGATTCCAGTCACTATCATAACAAATTGCAATACCTGCCCCCATTAAATTAATGCCAACATCACCGGTGCGAGTTGACAAAATAAAAAGGAAAATCTTTGGATTTGTTACTCGGGTTGAGATTTGCTCCAAGAAGTCAAGAGTTCGATTCCAGAGATGCGAATAGTGTGTATGTTCCTCTGCTACTAGGCCGAATGCCTAGTTTGTAGGGACACCTTGTATGGGTAACTGCATAAGATCTCACCCAACCTAGAAGGCCGCTGGACTCCTATTTTCTATCCTCTATATATGCTGCTTGGGGCTGGGAACCTCCGGATGAGAGATTTCACATTTTGCTCCAAGTATATCCATACAAATTAATGAACGCTTCCAAAATATCGAGCATCTTTGTCATTTGTGTAAAGATAAACGCTCTAAGACCTTCCAGCTTTGAACTCCTGAGAAGAACAGCAGGCTCCTGCAATTTGCCATAATCGAACTGTATAAGCCGTCTCTCGGGATAATAGAGTTGCATCCGTACAATTGCTGGTCGGAAAGGTGCCAGTAAAACAGATAATACGTTTAGAGCATTTCTCTTTGCATATTGGACCAATAAACACCGAACTTCCACCTCTGCTAGACCAGCAGACAGGGGAAGGAGCACGTGGTGCAGGAATTGCAAACAGGAAACTCTCAACCTGTTAAGCATTTTCTCAAAACGTCCAGCAGGCGAAAATATCACGTCAGCAAGCCTATAAGAAAAGGAGTAAGATGGAGAAATCTTCTGACAATGAGTATCATACACACGATGTTTCAAGGTGACAAAATAGCTTAAGCCTGTTGAATAGATGGGTTTTCTCAACACCTAAAAGAATTCCACCGTACTGTCTGTGTCAACATAGACTTGACACACCTTCACATCATCCTCACAGTAGTGTATGTTCAAGATTGATATGTCAATCACCAAATCTTTATTGCCATAGCCTATTAAATTGGATCCTCAAGCCCGTATATTAACTTATGTGATAATTTTTAGGATCCTTCTGAAGCTTCAGCACCCCTAGGCACTTGCCGTTGCCCTAGGAACTTTCCTCATTGGACCCAAACATATTTTTTTGAGGGTTCAACTTCATCTTGGAGTCTCTGAGGATGATGAACGTCTCTGTTAAGTTTTGGATATACATGTCAAGAAGTCTGCTCTTGACCAGTATATCATCAATATAGACCTCCATGATACAACAAGTCTGGTCTTTAAACAAAGAGTTGACCAACCTCTAGTAAGTGAGTCTAGTTTTCTAGGCCAAAAGGCATGCTCACGTAATAGTAGGTGTCTTCCTCCACGACGAAGGAGATTTTGTCTTTCGATGATAACCTTTGAAAACGGTAAGGAAGTGAAAACCTTGTGTCAAATTGTTGAATCCACCAATTTATCAATCTTTGGCAACGGATATCAATATTTTTGGCAAGCTTTATTCAAATCAGTATAATCAATGCACATCCTTCTATATTTATCATGTTTCTGCATCACCACAGGATTTGCTAAAACTGACTCGTCTGGCGTCTGCCTCAGAGTCATCAAGTGTCAAGAGTTTTTGACGAAAGGTTTCCGAGACAAAATTGTGTCTTGAACTTCTAGGCCATTTTTCAGAAAGAATATATAGATTGGGACGAAAATTCTTATCCCCCGGGCATTTCTCCTCAAATATACCGGGTAGGTTTTGCACCTCAACGGGCCTAGAATATTTCTCAAACTCATCGTAGTCTGGAATTAGAAGAGATGATCTGTAGAATCGGAGGTGTCATCATATGTGTCGATCTTGGACACCTTAAAAGTGTCTGCAGTGGCATACTATACAATTTCTTTAGAAAGGGGGCTCTCTTGTACTGACCGCGTGTACTCAGGGCGATCTAAGGATGAGTCATCCTCAAATTCGCCTCGACCGTAATAGACCAGCAGTGCCTGTTGCACGTGCTTTAAATGACGTGACTTCACATCCAACAGCTTCTTCAGTGGGTGTAAAGGTTTGGTACGCGGCATTTTTATATTTGCCTCTAACATCTGCCATGAACTCTTTCCTCGGCCGAGAGAAGCACACCTGAGATTCTTACCTTCCTCGATAGTAGTAAGGAAGGTCTTGAGCGGTATATATGGGGCCTTTGGAGACTTTCTTTTGATTTGATTAACCAAGACTTGAAAGATAACCATATTTTGTGCCACGTATTCATGGCTTGATCAAACTCTTCATGAGTAACCCCTTAGACAACATCTGGACGCCTAACATGCCCATCGAGGAATCGATCTCACGGGCGATTAGAATCGCCCTCACTGCCGACGGTGATAAGATTCCTCACAATCGCATTGAGTGTTTTTTCTCATTTTAAAATGATATCATGTGTGTTTCAGCTAGAAAAATGTGAAATAATGCATAGTCTGCCCTTCTTCTAGCGCCAGATGACGAAGCCTTATCTTCATCTGGACTAGAGATGATTTAAATAATCGAAAAAACTGTCAAAGTCTTGTACATACATAGTTTTTCGCGAGAACTAACGTTCCGAGAAATCTACGCAAGTTAAACAACGTTAAAGGTCATGGAGCTATTGTTTTGGGGAAAACCTTTTGACAATCAAGCCAGTTATGAGTTTTAGCATATTTTTATGCTAGAATATTAAAAAAATGTCTCATTTGTGTGTTGTGGCTGTAATTTTTTGCTCATTGGATTGAACATGGTTGTTGTAGGGCGTCATTGCTTCTTTTTGTATGGTTTGGGCAACCAATGTAGGTTGAGGAGCTGTGGGCGAGTGTCAAGTATCTTGTCCTACTTGTGTATGATTGCAAGTGTCGTCACGTGTTGAGTTGCATGGCTAAGCTGCTCACGTAGCAGGTGTCTGCTCTATCAGGTGCCTGCCTTCCAAGTTGAGTAGACTAGGTTGGTGGCACCTTGCCCATGACCGACCTACAGAGCATGGTTGAGGTGCGCGCTAGAGGCTGAGGTGATAGCTGCGACTAAGCTGAAGCGTCATTTGTGACCGAAGTGTCCAACCTTAATGTCTCTAAACGAGTTTTACTGATGCGGTCCTAGGATTCTTGTCAACGTCGAGGAGGCATCCTGTGTCCGCTGGGCTACGTCGACTTGACTGTGTATTTGGACTCAAGCAGCTGTTGTAAACCCTACGCAACCTGCATCTTATGAGGACTAAATGATGTTGACTGGAACGAACCGGGTTAGAGGGGCATGACATAAACCAAAACAAAAAAAAACAAAAAATTTGAATTTCTAAAATTCGATTTACAAATCAGACCCAAACGAAATCCCTTTCTTTTCTCATCTCCATATCAAACTTTCCTGTTCCACCAGCCACTTATATATTAGCGTACATCCACATTAATTCACTTCACTTTCCAAATTTCGCAGCCTCTCTTCAGTAAAATCTTGATCAGAAAGATGAAAGCTTCAGTTAAGTTTCGTGAGGAGCAAAAGCCTTTGCTCAAAGCTGATGGGCAAAAATCTGACCTGCTCAGAAAAGACAAAACTTCTCGGTTGATCAGACGGTCAACGTAACTCAGGTTCAGCTACTTGACTGGATAACATCGGCCAAAAGCCCTCACCGTATCCCAGCCGTAACGTGTCTCGGCCATAACACATCTCGGCCTCAACTCATTCTAGGCTGATAATCGCAGACCACATTCCAGGTGTCAAGTATTGGTTAGACTGAAACAGTGTCATCATGACAGGCCGGCCTACGCTTTATAGAGTCGGCGTATCGGCCACTTGCACCTCGGTAAACAGACCCTACGGCCTAGGACACCTCGGGTACTTTTGGTCATTAATACGTCTAAGGAGTCAAGCTCGGTTCCTGGAGTTTACTCTAGGTAATCCTACTAGGTAAAACTCTTTTCCAGGTGTCCGAAGCAAACCTGCCCAACCAAGCACAACGCCACATGGCAAGCATGCAGAAGTAAGAGTCATCTTTATGACCACCTTGCGTGTCTCGTTTTCTAAATCCTGCACATGCATTGGCTCAGGCAGCGATATAAAAGCAGAAAACAAGAGAGAGAAAGGCAAGTGAAAGAGAGAAACGACAGACGGTGACTCATCTTCCCCACAGTGAAATAACCAGGTTTACCAGGACAACTCCATCAATTTACTGATCCAGTATTTAAACTTCACCATAAATGGCCCTAACTGACTTGAGCGTCGGAGGGTTTTACCCGGGGCCATAGTCCCCGGGTCCTCTAACGTTGTTATTTGTGCAGCTCAGCCGACAAGGCTAATTTCGGACAACTAATGGAAGGTTGACGGCGTATCCCCCCAGGTCATACCTATTACTTGGTGATAAATCCGACATCATCAAATTGGCACTAGAAGGAGGGCCCGAACCTCCGCTAATAAAAGGTCTTTTTAGCATTCTGTTGATGTTGGAAAGTTCGTTGTCATCCCTTGATATGGGGCGAGGACCACGTGAAGGATTGGGGGAGTCTCCTAATCCTCGTCGTCTCAGAGAGGCTCATTCTGGTCTTCCGGGGCAGGACTCTAGGGGACCAGAAATGGGCGCAAAAAATGCTCCTGGAGTAACGGTGGAGGAGCGGGACAAAGCCATGAAATATATGGCTGAGAATTTGGAAGTATTTGAGGCCGTAGTGGATCGGCTCAAAGGGAAGCGCCCCGAGGTTGAGGACATGGAGGAAGACATTTTTCCTCTTTATCCCTCGGGAAAGGCCCATCAACAGTCCTCTCATGGTCCCCAAGGGTTCAGACGGGGCAGTGTGAGAGCCCCAACGGTGGAGTCGGTGCCCCTGCCTAGGCAGCGCCTAGGTGTAAGGCCCCGATCCTTCAAGAGTGTTCCACAACAAATTGAAGATCGTCATAGGCCGAGAAGTCACCAGGGAGAGCCTAGGCCGGAGTATATGAGAGTAATTCAAGAGAGTCCATTATCTTGGGACATTGCTGAATACTTGGCACCGGATAACTTCAATGTGCCTAAGATAGACACTTATGATGGAACCTCAGATCCCACTGATCATCTTTTCCAGTTTCAGACCTTTATGAGCTTGAAAAATGTGCCCGATCCGCTGCGCTGCAAGACTTTTCCTATGTACTTACGGGGAAAGGCCAGAAGATGGTTCCAAGAGCTCCCACCCCAATTGGTGGAATCTTTTAGACAGTTGGCGCAAAAGTTCAAATCTCAATTTGTCTCCAGAGCTCTTTTTGTCAAAAATTCTTCGCACTTGATGACTTTGAGGCAGGGTCCCGAGGAGTCAGTGTTGAAATATATGCAGCGCTTTTCGGATGCATCGCTGCAGGTAAGTGACCGAAACGAAGGGGTTAAAGCAGCAGCTTTTATCAATGGTCTCAGAGCTGGCCGCCTCTTCTCCCAATTAGCAGAGGAGGGGCCTACGTCACTAAGGGAATGTCTGGAGAAAGCACATCAGTTTGCCCGAGGTAAAGAGGCAAACAGATTAAAAAAAGAAGACGAGCAGGGTTCTCGGCGGGAAGGCCGACCCAGTTCGAAGGGAGATCGGCGTGAGGGAAAAGACCGCGATCGACGCAGTGCGTTTGATCGCATGGGCGGCCGAGGTAAAGGTGGCAGTGACTTGATTTGTCTTATTATGGTAAGTGCAATCTTTTCCTTCTAACAATTCTCCACATACCCTAACGATAGCTTTTGCTGTTGTTGGGATATGCTGCGTATGTATTCTTGTTTAAATTATAGTTGAATTTATCAAATTTAATGGATATGTGTCTTAACATTCCAGAATGAAGTAAAAATTTCTTTTGTCACTCCCTTTTCTCTTTCATCTTCTCCTCACCATCTTCGTTCTATCAGAAACTTGCATAGAAAGCCAAAACCCGCTAGCTGGTATGTATCAGATCTGCTTACAACAGCCTCAGGACATAGTTCAGTTGATATGCTGGTTGAGATTTGCTTTAAGAGGTGAAGAGTTTGATTCCAGAGACACTCATGTTCTTCTGCTGCTAGGCCAAAGTCCTGGTTTACGGGGACACTTTGTGTGCGGTACTGTGTAAGATCTTATCCAATATAGAAGACCGTTATGTTCTTGATTTGCATCTTCCACATGATTCTTAGGACTAAAACGACGAAAACCTAGTAGTAAAATCCACCTTTATACTCCAAGATCAAAAAATGGTGAAATGATTGTAATCAGAAAACGTCACGTTGTTACGTTAGTCAAATAATTTTTCTATTGAGCTTTTCATTGACAGCTACTTGTAGACCGTCATCAGATCAACTCCTCTAACAACATTATCCAACGAATGTCATGCACGTTAGACTCTTACACAGTAAACCATTGCAAATTAGACTAGTAAAATGTTTAAAACTCCAGTATTATTTTAACAGCGTTTCTTGAGAAAATCTGAACAATGTAAGTCATCACTTGCCTTTTTTTTCCCTGCAAGTCAAATATTGACTGCATAATTAAGTAACTATATAACCATAAAACAAACATTATAAAGATATACTACGAAAGTATAAATATATCCATTGTTTAATTATATAAATATTAAAGACATATAAATTCAACAGCTATTAAACTATTTTTTAAAAAAAAACAATAGAACTATATTCCCAATATATCCCAACAACATCAAAAACTATAATTTGGAAAGGATGAAAGAGACAAACAATATCTCTAGACAGAGAACTTGATTCCAATGAGACCCCGACTTTATATGTATATTTCTTTTAAAGAACGCTTTACTTATGTAATTCTAAAATTTGTGTCATTCATGTTTAAATACGTAATATATATGCCCCACCATCGATTTTCTTCAATAGAACAGCCGGACACAAAGGATATTATTGTCCATTCAATTAGTTTTGAGGTCACAAACAACCGTACAACCTAATTAACACACTCAAAAGGTATTGTTGTTCTCTCAATTAATTGTGAGATCATAAACAGACATAAAACCTAGTTAACATTGGATTTCTTTCCTGCTCTTTAAATATCAGAAATTTCACTTTCCTAGTGCTATTCGCATGGGAGAAAGCCAAAATTGTGAAAATTATGATTTTTTTTAATAGAAAGTCATTTTTATGTTAGGTATGTCAATAATGAATGACTAAAACGTTACAACAAAAAAATTATTAAGTGAGCAAAACATTTTTTTAACAGCTCATAAAATTCTTTCCCCAAATATTAGTATGACTCTTTATATTTATTTTATTAATTATTTGCTGATTATCATCACCCCGAGTAGTTGGCCATGGTCCATATCAATTCTCTCAGCAAATGAAACATACGTGACGGTTTTACTTTTGGCCATGTTGAGGCGTACCAGCCCGGGCTATAATAGTATGTTCATTTCCTTGAGTGTGAAGGAAACACACACACACACACACACACACACACACACACACACACACACATATATATATATATATATATATATATATATATATATATATATATATATATAATATTCCTTATAACATTTCTTAGAGGCCGAGAAAAAGGAAATATTATGAGCTTCCCTACGCGAACTAGCAAAAGCGTCGTTTGTGCATAATAGTTTATGAGAATTAACCCATTCAAAAATAATTGAAAGACGAAAATGAAACTAACAACGGACACAAGTCTAAATCTAAACTGACACGTGTCATAGTTCAGTTGGTACTTAGATTGGATTTATTCTAAGAGGTACATAGTTCGATTCCAAAGACATACAGTGTAGGTGTTTCACTGCTGCTAGGCCCAAGGCCCAGTTTGCAGTATACACCTTATGTGGACCCAAGACCTCACCAACCTAGAAGGCCGCTGAGCTCTTAATTTACATCTTTCACAATGTTTTTTGGGTCTGAGTCGTTGGAAGGCCTCACAACCAGGCATTTGGCGTTTTGGTTCAAAGCTAAATATAAACTTAATAATATCACTAAGACATGTGCCCCATCGATGTCAACTACGTACCCATCATGTTTACAATTCTTTTTCTATTGCCAAAAACTGTGGAAGTAGGAATCCAGAACAAGGATTTAAAGAAGCTGATATTCTACAAGTTATTACAAAATGGTCTTTCTATATGAATTTCAATTAATTTTCTCTGCTCATTTTGATTTCTTTTCATGTTTGAATCATATATATAAGTTTATCTATTGGCCCCTCTCATCTATGGTCATATCTCCATCACCGTCTCCAAATAAGTTTTGTAAAATTTGTTTAATAATACTCAAACTTTCAGTCTCAACAGCTGGAAAGATACATAATTTTAGCAAATTTACATAATATTATCACATCTCCGGACTCTACGCAAACACGGGAGACTAGTGCAAAGATAACGCTCTTTTACATAATATTATCAAACTTATACATGATGCGTCATCGTTTATGCTTTTCCAAAGAGACCAAAGAATTACTCAATCGACAAAATTAGCCAGCTGGTAAGACGATTGGTATAATGAAATGCAAACTGAAGAGTTTTTCTTCTCGCAAAACAACTGGAAGGACTCCTCCTTTTGTTTTTCTTCTCTCATGTGTATTGTTAGGAATACTATCATTGCAAGAAAACTGCATATTCACAACGTTTCGTTACTATGCACGTAATAGTCAATAATTTATTTATTTTTGTGTGCTTTCTCCCTTTTTTGAATTGCAGAAAAGCACGACAGAGAAAATGTAAGGGAATACCGTAGTGAAAAGGCTAATCTTATTCCTATAATAGTAACATATGTTATATACAATGACACTATTTATGATAAACCAAAAATAAACATATGTTAGTCAACAACAATCAACGTCAGATTTTATGCATAAGGAGTTTAACTCCCGCTGTTCGGCACAAATGCACCACAGCTTGGCATGAATGCACTTCTGCTCGGCCATCTTGCATTTTGGCCAAGACAAGCTTATTAAAATGGTTAAGGCACAATCAACAATAACTTTTGGTCAGTTCAGTCGCATGCCTGAGTCAGGTCGGCACTTGCTTAACATGACCAGGACGAGTTGAGAAAGAAGTCATTTCGTAAGGATAATTTTCCATATTACACCTCGGCTCGGCAAAGCTTTAGTCAAAGCTCCCATTTACAGTTAGCCTCAGCGGATATAGGAATTAACTGTGTACAAATCTCAAAGGACATCTATTCAGCTCGGCCTCAGCCTTACTTTCTTATCAGCAGAGCTCGGCCTCAGCCTCATTAATTCAGCTAAAGATCAGAGGAATATATTATCTGCTAACATCTGGGACCCACCAAGGCAGATTTGCAGATTACTTTCCAAGTGTCAAGCATCGACTGGTTTAGTACAAGATCATCATTATAGGCCAACCTACACATCGTAGGTTCAGCCACTGACACAGCTACGGACTCAGGCTTTAGTCCCATCATACTGCTACTCTGCAGTGGACTAGACCGCCGTCTCAGCCACATCACCGTCCCATCAATCGGGCAGGGGGTCAGACCTCCTCAATCTTGGGTATAAATATCCCATTTTCCAGACGAGGAAAGGGATCCAATTTCTGGAACAATTTCTGGAGCTCTCATTCATGAACTCCATCTCGGCCAATACATCATAAACAGCCAAATCACTCAGTGAAAATTTACAGGTTTCATTTAAACTTATTCCAGCATAAATTGCCTATTCAAAACACCCACAACTGACTTAAGCGTCGGAGGGTTTTCCTGGGACAGCGTCCTGGGACCTTTAACGTTTTTCTTCCTTCTCGGATTTAGACAGAAGATTAACGGCACACAACTCGGGTCATCTCTGATCCACCCGGTGAGCAATTCCGGTCTCATCATTTGGCGCTAGAAGGAGGACATGAACCTCTGAATTCCTTAAAAACAGCCTTTCAAGGTTTTCTTGACAATTATCCGTTGGAAGAATGGATAAGAAAGATGGACAATGGTCCAAGCGATCTATGACATCTGAAAGACGTCAACGACCTCTTTAACGGCAAACGGAACAGTGTTCCCCAGAACCAGCAGAATCTTCAAATCCTGCTGCCTTCACATATGAGGAGCACATGCGGGCCATACGTTATGTGGCTCAAAATCCAAATGTATTCCAAGCTGTGGTGAAAGATATGAAGGGAAAAGCTTCCACAGCGGGTTTCACCCCAGTAACTCTCACCCACAAGAAGAACTCTTGGAGTACTCTCCAACTCGGCCTGACTATCATCCCAGGCGTCAGGCTAAATTCATGTATGAGGCTAGACGTTCAGGAAAAAGGTTTAGTCATCAACACTCAAAACGCACACAAAAGGCGTTACTACCATTCCAACATGGCAGAAAAGTTGACAATAATGGCAGAGCACCAGCACAAGAAAGGCGTTCTGTCAGTATTCGGTTGGGAGGCCGAGGAAAAGGAACTCTCTGCTAGCCTCAAAGGCCCATGTCCTCTCTTACATGAGGAAGAAGGGCCTGGCAAGAGAGCCTCAGCCCCTCACAGGACCACTCCACAAGAGGAACTATCAACTGTACTGCCTATATCACCATGATATTGAGCATGATACAGAAGACTGTAAGCAACTCGGCCAGGAGATCGGGCGTCTGATCGAGCTCGGCCACCTACAACAGTTCTATAATCCGAGGTCAAGGCTGAATAACAGGTTGAATTTTAGCAGGCCTCCTCCAGAAAAAGGCTGCCGACCTGAGTATCAGCACAGGTCATTAAGAGATGAAGATTCAGATTCGGATGGGCAAAGATTGTGGGTCTCTGAAAGTATACGATTGATTTAAAAGCATAGGCCCATAAAAGAGTCATGTTTCATCTTTCAACTTTGTATTCAAAATTCTCATGTACACAAATGTGAATGGAATGCATTTTTGTTATTTTTGCTATTTGCAAAAGAATGGTCCATATGTTAGGCAGTGCTTTGTATTGGCCAATGAGACAAACTCTCATCATCTTAATCAAGTCCTTCAGCCGTTTTGGCTCGGCGTACTTATTTGGAGATGTCTGGTCTAGATCAGTTAGGCCAGGACACAGTTATTCAGCCTGGCTTGGGGGCATATTCGTTCTCTTTTCACTTTATGGTTCATACTGAGGGATTCATCCAGACCGGGAAAGAAGTTCTGTGCCTTCCTGACGCTCATTTTATGAGTCGTAACAGAACTGGGGCCCGACAGGATTCGCGCGTAGCCGATCTCTGCCTTATGGCTCATGAAGTAGCTCAGGACATAAGCTTCCCCATCTCGGTGACTTCTCTCTTATGGCTCATCAGGTTAAGGAAATGATATGGTATCTTTCCAGCCACGGCAAAGGTTCACCTCGGCCTTAGGGCTTATCAGGGGTCCATCTCAGCGTGCATGACCACCTCATGGTCGACATCGGCTCTAAGGCTTATCAGGGGTTTACCTTAATTTTCTCGAGGTCTCATCCTTCTAATTTAGCAAGGTTTCAATTCGGGCTAAATGTCCTCACACGCTGGGGGCTCAACTATTTGCTGACTAACTATACTAAAGGAATCTTGAAGGTGACAAGTTTCACACCTCAGTAAGACGGATCCTGGAGTCCATATCAGTCTTCTTAAAGATGTTCAGTACAGAAGAATTGCTTAACAGACTTAACTCGGTCATTACAAGGGAAACCTGGCCATATAATATAGGATAGACCCTGGAGTCCAGATCGGTCATATGACTCATCAGTCTTAATACTTGGAAGAATCCAAGAAATAAACGACAGAGCAGATCCTGGAGTCCAGATCAGCTCAGTAAAGACTCAGATTAAAAATTGCTGAGCAGAAAAAATAGGGCAGACCCTGGAGTCCAGATCGGTCCTATAAGAATAAACGACTCATTAGCCAGTACTGGGAGGAGTCAAAGAAACATTCAATGGCAGATCCTAGAGTCCAGATCGGCTCAACAAAAGCTCAGCTCAAGAAATTCTGAGCAGAAGAATATAATATGGGACAGATCCTGGAGTCCAGATCGGTCCCATGAAAATGATTTATTTGTCAACACTTGAAAAAATTCAAAAAACATTCATCAAAGTAGATCCTGGAGTCCAGATCAGCTCTGTGAAAGTACAGTTCAAGAAATCGTTATTACATCTCGGCCGCTACAAGGGAAACCTGGGCCGCATTATATAGAGCAGACCCTGGAGTCCAGATCAGTCCTATAAGAGCATGACTTAATAGTTTATACTTGGAAGAATCCAAGAAGTGTGAAGCAGAGCAGATCCTGGAGTCCAGATCAGCTTTGTGAAAGTACAATTCAAAAAATTGTTATTACATCTCGGCCGCTACAAGGGAAACCTGGGCCAAAAGATTTCATCTCAGCCTACATACTTTGGCTAGGATTTGACTAAAGACTTAGGCTATCACTAAGCATTATTCAAGTTGGATCTCGGTTAAAACAAATCAAGTTTATTATCTTCAGCGGGATTCATTCTTAACCAGCTATAGGTTTATTCTATATTTTAAAGCTTGGTAACTTAGTTTATTTTCAGTTAAACTGATTGAGTTTACTAAGGCCGACGTGAGAACTCAGCAACAATAAGTTGGGAAAGAAAAAACTTAGCAGAAAGCTGAGGCAAAAGAGCAGAAAAGAAGGGAAAAATAAGTTGCAAAGACTTAGAAAATTTTTCCATTCATGAAGATTTGAAGAACAGAATACAATTGAGGCATGCTCATTACTGATTACAAAAAAGATCCTAAGACTAGTCTTTGCCTTCCCTCAAGTCGGCTCCTTCCAAGAACTACTGGAACTGAGTGTCAAATTCTTGGGAGGCACTTGAGTTGTACAGCTCGGCTAGACGAGGATCTTCTTTGTTCAATTCTGGATAGATTTCAGAGCAGAAGTCAATGGCCTCTTTTCGGCCGACCTCCATAGCTGAACTCTGCAGCAGAATCATGTTTTCTTCAAACAGCTGAGATCTTCTAAAATCAGCAACTGCTTTGACCTCGGCCTCAGCTAATTGTTGACGCAGTTGACCCAACTGCTCTTCAAAGTTGTTGCTCCTCTACAACAGTTCAGCCTTATCCTTTTTCAAGACCTCAATCTCAGTCAGAGATTGGGTGGAGGCCAATTCCAAGTCAGCCACTTTATGTTCCAACTCATCCGCCTTTGAGTTAGAAGTGGCCAACTTCATCTCAGCATCCTCGGTCCTTTGCTGGAGTTGAGAGACATCAGCCCGCAAAGAAGTGACTTGTTGAGTCAGCTCGGCTCTTTTCTGATCAGCCTCTTCAAGTTCTTTGGTTTTAACTTGAAGTTCTTCAAAAAAACTCTTCTCCTCGGCCCAAGGCCTCCAAATCCTAAGCTCGGACTTGCCAGAAAGCAGAGTTAGAAAAATGACTAAGCGATGAAAGCAAATAAGCACTTAGAAAAATCTTGCTTACCAGAGCAATGTTGGAATGAAGGACATCCTTCAGGCGCCCCCAAGAAGCTGCTCTGAATTTCTGATGATCTCGGGAGAGAACTGTTACTTTGTTCAGCTTCCTGGCAATGGCCGGGTGCACAGCTGAATCCTCTTCAGAAAACCCAATAAGGATTGGGTCATGAGACTCAGCTGGATGAGGCAGGACATCTTCAATTGGCTCAGCTGAGGCCATTTCCAAAGGCTGAGACGGCTCTGGATCTCGGCCACTAGAACCTTCGCCCCTTTGTCTTTTCCTTGGGCGAAGGCTTGAACCATCACCCACCTATGTCGTCTCTTCAATCTCAGCTGAGGCCTAAGGCTGGGGTTGGACCTCAGGCTCATCATCCTGAATCTCTATCGGCAGAGCTGTAGAAAACATAAACAGATCAAGTCAGAGACAGAGCTCAACACTAAAGAGTTTGTTACCTGGTTCAGGCTCTGCTTGCACGGGCTCAGCAGCAGCAGGAACTGGAGGCAGAGCTGAAGAAGTTCCCCCAGCAGATGAAAGGGCAGCCACTCGCAAGGATCTTTTCCTGGCTGCCGCCTCGGCCAGTCTGCTGGAATGGGAAGTGTTGCCATTAGCCATTGAGCCTGCATCAAGGATGAAACAGTTAGCTACTGAAAGAAAGAAAATATTAAAGAAAAAGTGTATCAAGACCGACCTCTGACAATGAGCATGTTGTCATGAGAAAGGGACAGATAGTTTTGACCCACATCCAAATGGCTCAGGTCGGCTGCCATCAAGATGTCGTAGTCCACCCTTTGCCAGTCAATGACGATTGGGAGACTTCGCTGTCTAGCTACCTCATCACATTACTCTGGGCTCGGCTTCAAATTGTCTGCTCTGCCAGACTTCCAGATACTCCTGCTCGGCAGCTCAGCCTTTTTGACGTAAAAAAATCTACCTTTCCATCTCTTATTGAAGGTATGAATATTAATGGCGAAAGGAAAGTCCATATTAGAGGCCCGCTTGCTGAAGTAATACCAGTTGTGCGAGGCCTGACAGGCAAAAAGGGCTCTAAAAACAGTGGCGTTAAAGGGAGTCTCAGGTATTCTAAGAAAAAGAAGATAGCAAAGAATGAGCTTCAGACCGTTTGGTTGGATCTGAGGAATCCTAAGACCATAAGCCCGCATAATTCGGGTAAGAGGTTCAGGAATGGGCAGATTGAAGCCCGACTTGAAATAGTCCTCGTAGACTGCTTCATAATCCTTTGGAGGATCATAAGCAGTCTGACCAGGCAAAGGAAGGATTGGGCCAAACCGATTCCGGTCAATCTTGTGGAATTTACAGATTCGGTCCAGATCGGCCTCCGACAGATTGCAAAAAGACTCTTGAACAAGAAAAGAAGGTAGACCTCTTTCAAGGACCCCCGTGAACATAGAGGGATCCCTTAGTGAAGCTAGGGGATTTACGGATGCCGGAGCAAGAGCAATCCTTGCTTGCTCCGGCGAAGAGTCAACCACGGTGACAGCCCTGCTGGACTGAGCAGTGTCACCAGTGGTCCGGCGTAGGTTACTGATCGGACGGTCGTCAGCAGAGACTGTCCTCCCAGACAGAGATGGAGAGTTGGAATTCTCTCCACCACTGGCGGCATAAGAAGCACCCTCAAAAAGGTTCTGAGAGTCACGGGATGAAGCAGACATGACAAAGAAGTGAGTAGAAAAACTTACAGAAAAGCTGAAGAAAAAGGTTGAAGAAGACCGAAAAGAGGCTAAAGAAAGACTGAATCGCCGGAGTCAGAAAGGTATGCCGGAGGAAAAAGCAGAGCGCAGGAGCAGAAGATAGGAGTGATAAAAGGTTCAAGTGATTATGAAAGGCTCTATTTATAGGCCTGCATCTCGGCAGCCCAAGGGTCACCTCGATGTCATCGTCCTTGATCTTTGTAACCGCTGAAAATGAAAAGGTGCGCAACTGACGCCTCGTACTCTGCGCAGACAGTAAATGCGCAGAGCAACCCAATCAGAAGTAGACACATCACATTTGAAAGGACAATGCATTGAAGGTTCTGAATCGATTAGCTTGCCCTCCTGGTCAGCTCGGCCAAACTAATCTGGGGGCAAATGATAAACCAAAAATAAACATCTGTTAGTCAACAACAGTCAACGTCATATTTTATGCATAAGGAGTTTAACTCCCGCTGTTCGGTACAAATGCACCACAGCTTGGCATGGATGCACTTCTGCTCGGCCATCTTGCATTTTGGCCAAGACAAGCTTATTAAAATTGTTAAGGCACAATCAACAATAATCTTTGGTCAGTTCAGCCGCATGCCTGAGTCAGGTCGGCACTTGCTTAACATGACCAGGACGAGTTGAGAAATAAGTCATTTCATAAGGATATTTTTCCATATCGCACCTCGGCTCGGCAAAGATATTATCTGCTAACATCTGGGACCCACCAAGGCAGATTTGCAGATTACTTTCCAAGTGTCAAGCATCGACTAGTTTAGTACAAGATCATCATTATAGGCCAACATATACATCGTAGGTTCAGCCACTGACACAGCTACGGACTCAGGCTTTAGTTCCATCATACTGCTACTCTGCAGTGGACTAGACCGCCATCTCAGCCACATCACTGTCCCATCAATCGGGCAGGGGGTCAGACCTCCTCAATCTTGGGTATAAATATCCCAATTTTCCAGACGAGGAAAGGGATCCAATTTCTGGAACAATTTCTGGAGCTCTCATTCATGAACTCCATCTCAGCCAATACATCATAAACAGCCAAATCAATCAGTGAAAATTTACAAGTTTCATTTAAACCTTATTCCAGCATAAAATGCCTATTCAAAACACCCACAACTGGCTTAAGCGTCGGAGGGTTTTCCTGGGACAGCGTCCTGGGACCTCTAACGTTTTTCTTCCTTCTCAGGTTCCATTGACGGATTTAGACGGAAGATTAACGGCACATAACTCGGGTCATCTCTGATCCACCCAGTGAGCAATTCTGGTCTCATCAATTTATATTCCAACAATTCAGACTCGACCACCTTTACCTATCTACTATGACTAAATGTAAGTAAATGAGAGATGAAAAAAGGTGAGAAGATAGAGAAGATGTAATAATTTTTCCATTCCATTAATAAAATAGTTTCTATTATGAGTAATCCATTAACATGAATCAAGTTTTTATAAATCGACGGTCTACACATGGACTAAGCTATTCCACTACATCATAGAGGAAACACTCAAACAAAAAAAGTTAAAAGAAAGACTTTAACGATAATTTTTTGATGTAGTTTGAAACATACTGGATATGTGTTGTTGTGAATGTAATCCACAATAAGATCAAGTCGAAAGTGATATCATATAGTTTTATTATACTTTAAGAGTAAATGTATTTCATCAGACTAGTAGATCATTATCTATTTTCAATAGATAAAGAAAATGCAACACCATTAGTACACAAAAGCTTACCCACTATTTGGACAAGGATGCAATTGTGGATTCCATGGGCATAGATACAAAGCAAAAATACTTGGTTCTATGAAATACTTCTAGCCATCATTTCTTGAAACCTCCTATAAGACTCTTGCTTTTCCAACCTGAACTTCTCATGGCAGCTTTCAATGAACATGTCGGCGAGCCGGTCGATTTCGACTGTGGAAACCTCCTCCTGATGGTCCATTTTTTGCTCAAGCCAATGAAGGTATCCTGATAGTTTTTCTTCTTGATCATTACACTCATCCATTTCTTGCACAACATCATCATCACTATCTAACAAAGTCTTCAACCCCGAGTCGAAATTATACGTTTCTATCGCCGGAACCGGCATGATATGTGATGAACACCAATTATAATGTAGCCTGAAAGATCCCATGAAAAGTTTGTTCTTGTTCTTACCATTTTTCTTCATGGAAGATTGTATCATGTGAATTACATGGAAGTTCTTGATTACATGGAGGATTAGGGTTTTTGCCTTGGCTAGGGGGCGAGAAATGCGGTATAAATGGGGGAGGACAAAAGATTGAATGATGGATTTGAGTTTGGAGGAAGTTAAGATAGGAGAAGAAGAAGATGAAGATGCAGATTTCATGGAGGAAAATGGAGGTAAAGGGAGGGGAGTTTTAGGGTAGGGGGGACCGGCCATGTCTTTGTTTTTGGTACAAGATTGCATGTGATCAGGAGATCAAAGTGTAATATATAAATTACATATTTATAAAGAGTAGCAAAACGACACCATGCCTGCCACACGTATCTACATATATAATAATTGGTGAATAGAAAGCGTGATAAACAATGAAATACGGAAGATATATATGTTTATAAATATATTACGAAATGAAATGTATGTGGAAGATATTTCTACGTAAAAAAGTTTATGAAACATGTTTATAAGTTTATTAAGCAATGAAATATAGATGTATTTATTACCTATATTAATCACGAGTTTTTTTTACGATGCTACTGTAGCAACTGCGAGGACTTAGTGGTCTAATAGCGTGCGATGACTTGGTGGTCCAATAGAATCTTGGTACACTACACTACTGCGTTTGTACAAGGATTAGAGAGGGATCGGATCGATTCGCGATCTGATGTATGCATCCTTACCCTACACTTTGTGTAAGAGACTATTTCCACGGCTCGAACCCGTGACCTCAAGGTCACAAAACAGTAACTTTATCATTTGTTCCAAGGACCGCTCTTACTGGTCTAAGGATTCACATATATATTGTATATTTTATTGGTTATACTTAACTAGTAATACTTTGTTTTAAGAGTATCTTAAAATTTGACAACGACCAAATTATCATATATTTTTGTACTTTTAGATGTCTGTATTATATTAGATTACTAGTTATTTTACTAACATTAATAATAACTTAAAGAAAAGGGCAAAACTTCCAGTTTTTTCTTTTTCTGATAATCAAAATAGTTTTATAGTGTTACAATTTAATACTATGGGTTCGAACTGCAGAAACAGCCCCTTGCATAAAGTGTAGGGTAAGTTTGCGTATATCAGATCGCAAAACGACTCGACCCTTTCTTAGACCCTACACAAATACGGAATCTTAGTACACCAGAAACGACATTTTGTGAAATTCAATACTCCTTGTCAGTTCGAAACAATAGGCTGAGCCGGCCAAGTTCCGGTTCTTTGTTGTAAGAAGACATAGGAATCTGACAGAGCAGGACTTCACTATAATCTAATAAAATCAAACTGTATAAATAAATAGAGAACAAGAGCGATGTCCCCTATGTCATGGTATATTTCAATCAAGAAACAGTTGGTCAAGTCAATTTAATGACTAGGATCTGACGTGGCATTTAAGGGAAGTGGTATGAAGTTCTAAAACTGAGACATCCGGGTAAAAACAGTGGGGGCAATTATTTATACATGTATGACTTTAAATTAGTAGAGAAATTTCAGTACATGATAGACATATATGTACCAGCCGGAGGTGTGTGTATATATATATGTGTGTATATACGTATAGATATAGATATATATCTATACATATAAGTGTACATATCGAATACATATATGCATATATATTATTATATGTATGTGTAGATATATATGTATCTACACATACAAATTCAGGGAGAACTGGAGCCGTCTTCCCCCTTGTGTCTGGGAATATAAAAAAGACTTTGTCAATGTGGAGCAACCAGAGAGCTACAGAAGGGCTGATCGTTTGCTAAAGGATGTTACCGGTGCATTAAGTTCTCGCATTTGCATAACGTCTGAGGAATGACCGATTGTTTTGCGATTTGATGTGCACAGGCTTACCCTACAGTTTACACAAAAAGATGTTTTCGCAGCTCGAACCCGTAACGTCAAGGTCAAAAAAACAACAACTTTACGAGTTTCTTTAAGATCCGTCTAGAAAGGTTGATCCTTTGCTGATTTTGCAAATCTAATTTCCATTCGACAATTTCTAAGTTGCAAAAGTGTAAATTAAATGTCACAAATATTTTATGTTACTACTCAATCTGACCTCGTCCAACGTCTTGCCTTTCTCCCTGAGGAAAACAACAAAAGCAAAGGTATAAACGAGAATTTTTAATTAGGCACCATTGTCGTGTTTGTGGAACTTATCACGAATCCGAACTAGATTATAAGTAAGATATTATAAATAAAAAAATTAAATGTGACAAGAAAAAGAAAATGATTTTGTATTTTATGATATCATAACTTAAAATAGCGATTTGAATTAGGTATAATAGTACATGCGGTTTCATTTCTTAATCTCAACCAAGATTCGTATCTAATACTCATTTCCTGGTATGAGTATAGATCCAAGATTTTTCATATCTTCTGTCACCATTGTGGACGAAGAAAACTCTCCTTAAGTTTTTTTTTATCATGTCACACTTCGGGATAGATGCTCTAAATAGGGATTAAACTTTTTCCTAGTTCATGACACATTTTTTAGAGTCTTGCGTTCCAGATTGAAATTGAACTCATGACCTCCTAGTCATAGAGGAATGCGTCTTTAAGTTTGACAAGCTGTGAGATGACATTCAACAAGTTCTCTACAATGATAACACTCTTGAAATCAGTCTCTTTTACCCAATCTTCGACTTTCTTTAGCAACAATGTGTCTATCATATATGGCCACATGGCATGTCCCGGACTCGTTTAGATATAAAATAAAAATTGAAATAAATCGTTATGATTCAACCCGAAAACGTATAATTAGTTCAGAGACTTAAGGATCAAATACGAACATGACAAAAGTTGACGAATTATAACTCGTTCCCTTATCATGAATCTTAAGTAACGTCTCACTAATATTGCCTGTGACTCCCAGTCTGTCGCAGATTATCTTCAGACCATCAAAAGCATCGCTGATGAGTTAGCCCTCGTTGACACTCATCCCAGTGATGATGATCTCTCTATTTTTGCTCTAAATGGACTTAGCAGCAACTTCAAAGAAATAGCTGCTGCTATTCGAGCCCGTGACACGCCTATTTCTTTTGAAGAGCTTCATGACAAGTTAGTCGAGCATGAAGCATTCCTTAAAAGAGAAGAGTCTCGTAGCAGTGTTGCAGTCACGGTTCACGCTACACAGGTGAAATCCGGCCGCAACTCCAATGGTTCACCGGGGGGCCACGGCATGGTGGCGGTGGACGGCAATTCACAGGGAAGCCGTCTTTTGGTTCAGGTATGCCGCAGGGGTTCGGCCAGTCCTCTGCCAACACCCGGTCTACCCGCAATTCGTCACAATCTGAGGTGGTCTGTCAGTACTGTCAAAAGCGTGGCCACACAGCACGTCAATGTTATTCCTTGAAGCGGGCACTGCAGCAACAGCCAAAAGTTCATCACACCACTTCTGGGTCAGTGCAGAACAATTGGGTTTTGGACTCTGGCGCCTCCCACCATGTTACTCATGATTTGACAAATCTCTCGCATCATCAACCATATGAGGGTCCGGATGATGTTTTACTTGGTGATGGTTCTAGTCTCAACATTACTAACACTGGTTCTAAAATCATTCCTACCTCTC
Organism: Eustoma russellianum; assembly: GCA_036186865.1. Lineage (NCBI taxonomy): Eukaryota > Viridiplantae > Streptophyta > Magnoliopsida > Gentianales > Gentianaceae > Eustoma > Eustoma russellianum. The sequence continues at coordinate 1,613,662 of AP025057.1, read as the reverse complement.
TTAAACCCTTAATTTTATCTAATGTCTTGCATGTCCCTTCCCTTACCAAAAATTTAATTTCTGTCTCTCAATTTTGCCAGTATAATAATACATCTATTGAGTTTTTTCCTTCCTCTTTTGTTGTTAAGGATCTCACCACGGGAGCGCAACTGGCTCACGGGCGGACTAAGGGTAATATGTATGAGTGGGACATGCCAACTCCGGACGGTGCTAGACCCGCCACCACGTCGCCGTCCACTTCGGCTGCTGAATCTCCGCGCATCAACGCCACAACTGCCTCTCTTATAGCCACTTGGCATCATCGGCTTGGGAATCCATCCCAACGTGTTTTTCAGTTGTTGAGTCGCAATAAAGATGTGTCTGTTTCTCTTAGTGTCTCTCTTAATAAATTTGTCTGCACGTCTTGTCTTAGCAGTAAAAGACACAAGTTACTTTTTTTGCGTTCTTCCATAGTCAGCCACGGACCACTTGATGTCGTGTATTCAGATTTTAGTGCCCTTCCCCAGTTGAATCTATTGATGGTTTTCGTTATTACATTATTTTTGTGGATTACTTCACTAAATATGTTTGGTTATTTCCTATGGCTCGCAAATCTGACGTCTCTATGATTTTTCCTAAGTTCAAGCGCATGGTAGAGAAATTTTTTCATCGTCTATTTGTCACACTCTATACTGATGGGGGGACTGAGTATAAGGGGCTCATGCCTTTCTTTGAATCCGAGGGTATGCACCTTTGTGTTTCTCCGCCTTACACTCCTGAATATGTTGGTTCTGCTGAGCGCAAACATCGTCATGTCGTCGAAACTGGGCTACCCCTGCTTCATCACGCGTCCATTCCTGCGCAGTTATGGTCCTATGCATTTCTCACAGCTGCCTATCTCATCAATAGGTTGCCTACACCCGTCCTTCGGAACGCCACTCCCTATGAGTGTTTGTTCTCTAAGCCGCCTCGGTATCAATCCCTACGTGCATTTGGTTGCCTTTGCTTTCCTTGGTTAAGACCTTATTCGGATCATAAACTGACTCCACGCTCCAAACCTTGTGTTTTTGTGGGGTACTCTAACACGCATCATGCTTGCAAATGTCTAGATGTTTCTTCTAATCGTCTGCATCTGTGACGTCATGTACAGTTTATTGAACATCAATTTCCATATGCTTCTGACTATATGTCTCATTCCTCCACCGTGTCGCTATCATCTTGGTTTGCAGGAACTCCCCTGGCTGCCGTCCTTCATCCGCCAGCCGCCGCCATTCCCTTGGCTCCACCTGTTGCGCCAACCGAAGGTACCCCCAGGTATGTTTCCTCATCTCCCTCAACTACATCTTCCTCTACCTTCTTGTCTGAGTCAACGTCTCCAGTCTCCCAACCATCAGCTGACCCGTCCCCAGTCCTACCCGAAAGCCTGCTTCCCCTGCCCCTGCCGATGCCGACCCCCCTTCTCTTGGTCACCCCATGGTCACTCGTGCCCGGAATAATATTCACTGTCCCAAACAGTTTCCTGATTATGTCACTTTCAATCATACGACTAAACATCCTCTTCCTCCGCCACTTGAACCATCTTCGGTAAAGCAGGCCCTCCGTGACCCAAACTGGTGTGCTGCGATGGATGACGAGCTTGCTGCTCTTGCCCGTAATGGCACTTGGGCGCTTGTTCCTCCTCCGCCGGGCCATAACATTGTTGGTTGCAAGTGGGTATTTCGTATTAAGCGCCATCCTGATGGTTCTATTGCACGCTATAAAGCTCGTCTTGTAGCCAAAGGGTTTCATCAACGTCCTGGTATCGATTATCATGACACTTTTAGTCCCGTGGTCAAACCAACAACGATTCGTGTGGTCCTCTTGATTGCCCTCTCTCATGGGTGGCCTATATCCCATCTTGATGTTAACAATGCAATTCTTAATGGTCATTTAACTGAGGATGTCTATATGACCCAACCCCCTGGATTTGTGAATTCGGCTATGCCTACCCATGTTTGTCATTTACGGCGTGCCTTATATGGTCTGAAACAGGCACCACGGGCGTGGTATAATGAGTTGAAAAACTTCTTGTTACAGTACGGTTTTTGCAGTTCCAAGTCTGATACATCCTTATTCATTTATCGGACTGACCATGTTATTATCTATTTTCTTGTCTATGTTGATGACCTACTTGTTACAGGGAACTGCACTACATCCATTCGTAAGTTTGTGGACTCGTTAAGTGCCAGGTTTTCCCTCAACGATCTCGGCCCCCTTCATTATTTCTTGGGCATTGAAGCTGTTTTTACCAAAGACGAACTCTATCTATCTCAGGATAAGTATATTCGTGATCTTCTTGCTAAATTTCATCTTGATGGCATCAAGGATTCGCTTACACCTATGTCTTCCACAAGCCGGCTGGTCCTGTGCGATGGCTCCCCCTCCGCCGATGCATCTCAGTACCGCAGCCTTATTGGAGGTCTTCAGTATCTGCATCTTACCTGGCCCGACATTGCATTCGCAGTCAATAAGCTCGCCCAATTCATGCATGCGCCTACTCAGTCTCACTGGACTGTTGCCAAGCGCCTCCTTTGGTATCTAAAGCACACTATTCACCATGGTTTGTTACTGCGCCGTCGCCAGCCCCTTACTCTACACGCCTTTTTTGATGCTGACTGGGCTGGTGATCATGATTCATATCGGTCTACTACGGCATTCCTTCTCTTTCTTGGTGGCAATCCAATTTCATGGTGCTCCAAAAAGCAACGTACTATCGCTCACTCCTCTACCGAAGCTGAATATCGTGCGGTTGCCGCTACCGCTGCTGAGGTCACATAGGTCTCTCATCTTCTTTCCGAGCTTGGCGTCACACTCTCGCTGCCGCCCACCATCTACTGCGATAATCTGAGTGCAACCTACTTGTGTGCTAATCCAGTCTTTCATAGTCGCATGAAGCATATTGTCTTGGACTATCATTTTGTCCGTGAAAAGATAGCCGTCGGAACACTCACTGTTTCGCATGTTTCTACTCAACGACAACTCGCGGATCTTTTGACAGAAAAGAATTTCGTTTACCGATGAAAACATCACCACAAAAAGAATTTCGTTTACCGATGAAAACATCACCGATGAAACGCGGTTCGTCGGTGTTGCGTCGGTACTTTACGACGCATTTGCGATACACCAGTTTTCGTCGTTAATTGCGACGAAAATACGATGAAAGGAATTGTCGCTAGCAGAAAAGTAGTCAGATTAATACGTTCGTCGGTGTTTTGTCGGTGGTGCGTCGCTATTCTGTATGTTTTATTCGTCGCTATGTAGTTTGTAGCCTTACGTCGCTATATCGTAGCTATTTTGTCGCTAAAATTCCAGAACAATGATAAAATAATTTCGTCGGTGAGTAGGTTCTTGGCGTTGTGTATCGTCGGTTTTTTTGTCGATGAAACCCGCATGTCGCAAACGTTTTGTTTTACTTTTCGTTCATATTCCGATTTGTCATTGTGTCGTCGCAGATTCGGCGAGGATTAAACACGTGTATTAATTAAGGAAAAAGAAAGCAGTGATTGGAAAAAAAATTTATTAATTTAATAATAAAAATTTTACATTATGAAACGAAAAATTAAAAAACGAAATCTAAAAGAGAGGCGCAGAGAGGCCGTTCACTCTTCGTCATCGGAAGAAAGAGTGGCTGCCACATTATCTGCGAACTCTCTGAGGAGGCGCTTCAGTTTGGAATATATGAATTTCAACTTCCGCAGCCTTCTAGTCATGCTGTGCAGTTGTCTCGACTGTTGTTGCATGTTTGCTATCAGCATACGGTAGTCGATATCCATTTCCGGCGTTTGTTCTCGAGCATCCTCTCGCGGTAGTGGGCCATACACAGATACGGAACCCTCCCGCTCAACCGATGGTGGTTGGGGAGGAGGCCCTTGTGGCAGGGCACTGTTTGCCCCTCCACCACGCCTTGGGGTTCTTCTAAAACGACGCGCTATATTTTGATGTTTTATAACTTTGTATGTGTGTATATATATGTGCGGATGTTTGGGGTATAAATAGGTAATTTTAGCGACGGTATAGCGACGAACGTGCGACGCATTCTTCGACCGTTGGGAATATGTGCGGGTGTGACGCTTCGTGCGAATTAGAGACACACTTAGCGACGAATTCGCGACGAACTTTGTGCGGGCGGAACGATTGGTTTGAGTTAGCGACACACTTAGCGACGAATTAGCGACGTAAACACGTTCTAATGAACGGACACGGCGGAATAGCGACGCCGTAGCGACGCATTAGCAACGCTTCATGAAATAGGTGTGACTGTTCATAAAATAACGTCGTGCGTCGCTAGGGCGTCGGTAAAGCGTCGCTAATTTCAAATAAATTCACGCATCATTAATTCTCGTCGTTGTATTAAGTTTCGCGGATAATATGTTCTCGTCTTGTGGTTGTATTAAGTTTCGTCGATATGTTTAGTAGGTTCTCGTCTTAGTATTAAGTTTCGTCGGTATATAGTTGATGTTTAGTCGGTCAATTAGTCGTCTCAAATTTTTCTGAGCCACATTTCGTTTGTATTTTAGCGTCGTCAAAATTCGTGAGAGATTAAACATGTGTTTAAATTAAGAAAACGAAAGCGATGATTTGAAAAATAAAACTTCATTAATATAAAATTATAAATTACAAAATATACTAGGACAATAATGGAGAAACTAATCTAAATGAATAACGGAGAGGAGCCATTCACTGTTCGTCATCCGAACAGAGAGTAGCAACACTCTTTGCGCACGCCTTCAGGAGGCATCTCAGCTGTGCAGCTTTGGATTTAATCCGCATCTGCATTGTGTCCAGGTATTGGAGACGCTCATCCTGGTACATAATATGCTCCCTCAGGTCATCCACTGTTTTCCGAAGTTCTTGTATTTCTTTATGGAGATCGCCAATTTGGGGTGATTCTTGTGGTGGAGGAACCGCTGAAGAAGAGGGTTGTTGAATAGGCCGTCTTGCCGCTGAATGGCAACTACCACGTCGCGCTTGCACTTTAGTACAAACCATATTTGGGTCTTTTTTTATGATTATAAAGGAGGTTGTTTTCTATGTAGTTGGGGGCACGGTCCATCCTGTTTATATAGGGAATTCAGCGACGACATGGCGACGATGAGTATGGTTACATTCTGACACCAGTAGCCGAGGGTCCATTGAACAGAGTCACGCGCCACGATATGTGTTTTGTCAACGGTTATAGATTCCACACAGTCTCTCATGCCAGCCGAAAATCATCGGAGAACAGCGGAGTGTGTGTCAAACGGTATGACAATAGCCCGGACGAGGATGACTTCTACGGCTACCTTACTGACATCATCGAGCTCGAATATCCCGCATTGCCTATAAAGCGGGTGGTGTTATTCAAATTCGAATGGTACGATCCAACTCGGGAAGGTTATCGCGCTGGCACAAAGGTTCACGACCGATATAAGTTGGTAGACATACACCAAGGGCGACGGTACAGAAAGTACGATCCATTCGTTTTGGCTAGTCAAGCGTCCCAGGTGTACTATCTATCGTATCCAACAACGAGGATGAATGCGAGCTCAAAAGACTGGCGAGCCGTGTGTAAAGTGAAATTGAGAAAGTTTGATGTCAGTATACAGACAGGTTCAGATGGCATGGATGCCGCATTTCAAGAAGAAAACCCGCCCGTTCTGGATACGACACATGTTGAACTGCACAACCTCCCTCTAAATGACCCCAACGGCGGTTTGATCGAAATTCATCTCAACATACAACCGCCTGACAATATTGAATATGTAGGCGAAGACGAATACGAGGATGAAGAGGACGACGAGCATGTAGATGAAGATGAAAATGAAGATGAAAATGAGGATGAAAATGAAGATGCGTATGAGGATGCGGATGACAATGAAGATTGAGGTTAGTCACAATTTTTTATGTACCTCATTAGGCGAAAGTGTGTATGTGTTGCTGTACTTATACACATGTATATACATAATGTATGTCTGTAAGTACTTTATATTTTGTATTATTTTTTTCCAATACTGATGTCACCGACAAATTACCGACGAAATCTTTCGTCGCAAATTTGAAATAACGACGACATATGAAATTAGCGACGACAAGTAATAGCGACGGACTTTCGTGGTTAGTTCGTCGGAAAATTTTCAACTAAAAACTGAAAACTCTTCTCTTCTTCCCTATTTCTTCCCCCCGCCTCTTCTTCCCACCCCCACGGCGAAATCCCCTCTCAGGCCCCCAGCGAAATCCCCTCTCCTCCCCCGGCGAAATCTCTATTTCTTCTCCGGTGACCTCCCTTCTCCGGTTAGTTTTTCTTCCTATTTCGTTTTTAATGATTTTAATTAGTTATATTTCGTTTTTAACGTTTTTAATGATTTCTTCCCCATTTCCCTGGTTAGTTATATCGGATGTGGGCAGGGGTGGGCTGTGGCGGGGGTGTTTGTTGGCAGAGGTGGTGGCTGTGGGCGGGGTTGCGGGCTGTGGTTGAGCCCGGGGTGCGGCTGGGGTGTGGCGGGGGTGCAGGGTGGGGCTGTGGGGTGGGTCTGGGTGTGGTGGCGGTGCGGGCTGGGTGGCTTGTGGGGTGGGGGGCTTGTGGGGTGGGGCTGGGTGTAGGGCGGGTTCGGCTGGATGGGGCGGGGGTGGGGCGTTTATATATGTATTATATATATATATATATATATATATATATATATATATATATATATATATATATATATGTGTGTGTGTGTGTGTGTGTGTGTATTATATATGTATTATATATACATATATATGTATTCTATATATATGTATTATATATATATATATATCTATATATATTCGGTGTATATATGTATTATATACATATATATATATATATGTGTGTATATATATATATATATATATATATATTCGGCTGGATGAGGCGGGGGTGGGGCGATTTATATATGTATTATATATATATATGTATGTATTATATATATATGTATTATATATATATATACATATACATACATATATAGATATACATATATATATATATATACATATATATATATATATATATATATATATATATATATATATATATATATTCGGCTGGATGGGGCGGAGGGTGGGGCGGGTTCGGCTGGATGGGGCGGGGGTGGGGCGGGTTCGGCTAGATGGGGCAGGGGTGGGGCGGGGTTCGGCTAGATGGGGCGGGGGTGGGGCGGTTTATATATGTATTATATATATATATATATATATATATATATATATATATATATATATATATATTCAGCCATTAAGTAATTTTTGGCTTAATTGACTTTAATTTTATCAATAGTATGTTTCAATAGTTAAGATATAATATGTGATGAAATATGTATAATATATATGTTAAGATATGAAAATGAATAAGTTTGCATATGATTTTCGGTATGATACTAGTTCAAGGTGTTTATTAATGCAAGAGAGCTGGACATACATTTGTCTTTGGAGAGGCCATTAAGGCCGGAAAACCTCCGATAAACGAATAGGTCATGCCGAAATTTTCAAAATTATTAATATATTGCATTAAATGTATGCAAACACTTGTCATTTTTGGACATCTTATTTGTCTGGCCAACCGGTGTCCTAAACTCTTTGAATGTGCCTTTTAAATTTTTCACCCTTGCAGATCTGATGGCTAGTGAGGGATTTCCGACTCGATCTACACATGACATGTCAGGAGAGTTTGATAGGTTCCTCTCTCAGCATGAGCAGCTTGGGTCGGTTTCGACCGCAGCTCTTGCTGCGGACGCGGACCTTTTAGGGTCTGCCGAGAGGTCCGCACCCCCCCAATCTACGCCGCCACCCACACCCACCGGTTCAACACCTCATCCGGCGTCTGATGCGGCATCGGACGAGGGTGTCATACAAGGGCGTCGTGCCCTCCCTTGGTCATATGATACCCATACGTAAGTAATAATTTATTTTTTTAACACGTTTTCAAATATATTTCACGCGTTATTTTTTCTTAACAACTTCACCTCTTTCAGGTTTGCAGCGGACTCGGGCCAGATTTCCGGTTGCATCACTCGGTCCTTCCACCTGAGACAGGACCCAACTGGATACCGCTGGTCCCTTGTCACCATGCAGACACGTAGATTCTATTGGGATGAGTTTCAGGTATTCAAATTTGGTGAATTTCACTTTTTGATACGTAATCGATCATTACTTTTCTAACCACATTTTTACTTTTCCTCCGTATAATAATTGCAGAAGGCGTACAGCTGGCCAGCTGACATCGCCCACGACGTGGAGCAAGCCTGGCGGAATAGGGCCGCCACACGCTACAGGGACTTCATCAACTCGCACAAGACCAAGTGGGAGCGTGACCCCAATTATGCCAGGCCTGCCTACATATCCGAGGCCACCTGGGCAGGGTGGATAGCAGGTTGGATGGACCCTGCTACCCAAGCCCACAGCGTCCGGAACGCGGCGAAGCGGCGCAGCGGCAATGTACAGGGCCCAGCACCTGCCACACACTCAGGTGGGTCGGTTTCCCACGCCACCACGATGCGTTCTATGGTAAGTATTTTAATATTGGATTTTTTAGATTCATTGATTTCATTGAATTATTTAGATTCATTGACTTAAGTGGATTATTTACATTCATTGACTTAAGTGGATTATTTATATTCATTGATTTCTTATGTTGCGCTGTTGTTTTTTTGGTATTCGTATATGGTTAATTTAAGTAGTATATGTGTTCATTTGCCTTTTTCTTTTTATTTTTGCTTTGACTTGGGAGAGGCCTTTAAGGCCGGGATACCTCCAATAAACGAATGGGTCATGCCGAAATTTTTAAAATTATGGATTTCACTAACATATTTTATTTCATTCTTTCAGCAGGAGGAGACGGGGGAGTGGCCAGCCTCCTACGATCTCTTCTACAAGACGCATCGGAAGAAAGCCTCCGACGGAACGGAGGACTGGATCACGGCGAAGGCGCGCGACATCAGTGTAAGTAGACTACGATATCATTTGTTTTTTCCTTAGTTTGTTTTATTGCTAAACCCTAAACCCTAACATTCTTATTCTCATTTCAGGACGAGTACAACAGACTACTCGCACTTAGGGGAGAAGAGGCCGACAAGAACCGCGCTTATTGGGATGCGGTTCGGACCGTCGGCCCTCAGAATAAGAAGAAGAGGGAGGTGTATGGGGTCGGATCAGCAGCGCCGCGATTCTTTCCCGAAGTTCTGCATGCAGGTGCTTCCTCTGAGGCCAGCACCTCCGCGCCTTCTACGGCCCCAGAGAGTCTTTCGCGCCTGGAATCAGAGTATGCAGCGCTGCAGAATGAGGTGGAGACCATCAGGGCGCAGCATGAGGAGAGCGTACGAGCACTGCGGTCGCATCTGACTCAGACCCAGCAGGAGCTGCAGCAGTCGCTTCAGCAGGCGATTCAGCGGATGGTTGAGCATACGCAGCAGACGATGCAGGTGCAGCAGCATACGATGCAGGTGCAGCAGCAGATGAACCTGCAAATCTCGCAGCTATCGCATCTCATCGTCTCTATGATTTCCAGCTCCTCGCAGTCTCAGCCTCCCCCTGATGGTCACTCTTCTCCGCATGATCCCCCTCCATCTTCCCCTGTATAGTATTTCATTTTTTGATTTTTCGTACAGTCTATTTCGTTTATTTTATTGAGATATTCTTTGTACTTTTATCTTTTATATGACATTTATACGAATTCTATTTCGTTTGTGTTGTTTACGAACTTCAATACGCAAGTACAGTATTTCGGTATAACATTCGTACAAATGATTTAATATATAAAATATTTTTATTATTATAAAAATTAAATAATAATAATAAAAACTATTTAATTAATAATATATTGTATTATTTATAAATTCAAAATATTTAATATTTAATATTAAATTAATATTAAATATTAAATTATAAAATAGCGACGAACCTGCGACGAAAACGAAATGTCGCAGACCGGAAATAAAAAAATCAAAAATTTAAAAATAGCGACGAAAAAATATACCGACGAAACTTTGCGACGAAATAATATGTCGCAGAAAGGAAATAAAAAAATAAAAAATTATAAAATAGCGACGAAAACATACACCAACGAAACAACGACGGCAGTAACTGGTCGCCGAACTGACAGTTTTTCGTCGCAATTGTGCGACGCAACACCGACGAAATTTTTCTGTCCCAATATAGCGACGATTCACCGACGAAATTCACTTTGCGACAAGCCGTATCGTGACCAACTTTTTTCGTCGCTATTTCGTCGCTAAATGTCTGTAGCGACGAAATAGCGACGACTTTTGTCTGTCGCTATATGTCTTTTTTTGTGGTGCACTGACGTGGCACTGACGCGGTGAGTTTTGGACGTTCACTGAATTTTAAAAAAGAAATTAATTTTCTCTTTTTTAAAAAATTTCATTTGTCGGAAAAAAATGTTATTATTATTTTATCTTATATGAATTAGTAAAAGTCAATATTACCCTCCACTTCATCTTCTTCATCCCCACTCCCCTCCTCCTCCCCGTCCCCTCCGCCATTCACCACCACTATCATTCAAAAGCACGAACACTATGATTTCATGACCCTGACGCAGTACTGGTCTTCCTATGAACCTCCAAGAGCCATTGAGAAGGGGATGGACAAGATCGCCTCCCATGCCACGCCTAAGGCCACAAGCATCAAGCATGAAAAGTGCGTTTGCAAGCACTATTTTTCATGTTCTCTCAGTTTATTAGCGAGTTACTTGTTCTCTCCCTTTTTTCCTTTTTCCGCCCTAGGAAAAGGTGGAAGGCCTATAGGAACAATAACCGGATCCTTTCCCAACAGGCTAAGTTATAATGAGCGGTGAAAGAGTCACACAGGAATCCCTAGTTCTGAAATCCTCAATAATGTCTTATCAGCCAATTCTTTGTTGCCAGAGATGTGACGCCGTAGAAGCCACCTGGTAGAAGATGAAAAGAAAACAATCAATCAGTTCGGAATTGTGAGCTGGTGGAGTGCGGTTGAGATCACAGCAGGCAAAAAAATGAGGCAAAATATGAGACCTCCAATCATGCGCTGCCACGTGTACAAGTAACTATTTTTAAAAACAAAAAAAATTTAAACTTCTTTCACTTTTGTACACGTGGCAATCTGTGATTGGAGGCCTCATATTTTACCTCATTTTTTACCTCATCTGATCCCAACCGGGTGGAGTGGGGGAGAGGAAGTCTTTTTGAATCTTATATTTTTTATCTTATTTTTGTTATGAAAAATGTAAAGGTGGATGTCCAATATAACCTTTGCAATACCCTATACATTTGGAACCACAAAAGGCATTACCCGATTTAATATCTCTTATCTCCTAAGTCCTATATATATAGGACACCGCCCATTGCATGGATCATCACTTTGAATAAAGAAGAAAATCTTCTTCTCTTCTTGTCTACTTCTTCTTGTCTTCCATATTTTCTATATTGCGTTGTTTGAATTTATAACACGTTATCAGCACGATAACTCTACCAATTTTTAGAAAATCTGTATACAAACGAGACTCTCACAATTGCATCACAAAAAGAATCTTTTGAAGGATTTCCATGTGACCGCGAAGCATCCGTCGGGAGAGAACAGAGGAGCTGGCACACAATTTTTGGGAATATGCTTGTCAAAGCAAAGAGCACTTCAAATCTCAATGCTGCCACATGTCATACGGTAACGCGTGCGGTGAGGAGATTTGAACCCCATGTGGAAATGGTCACAATAAGAATTTTCTTTATTCTCCAGTTTTCCTATTCGCTCTGTGTTAGTTCGTTTCAAATAGCATTGATGAGGTTCATGATTACTTAGTGAACCATTATGTGCCAAACTTGTGAATCACTAAGGACTCGAGGTTTGCTAATCACGTTTAACAATTTTAAAAACTGAAATCTTTGAACATCTTGGGACAGTTTCATAGTCAGAGTTGATATATTTCATATGTATACGTTCGACAGTCATTGTGAATGTTCACAACATTAAAAGCTGAAATCTTGAAACATCTTGGGACAGTTTTGTATTGAGCGTCAATCATATTTCACATCCATACATTGGACGGTAATTGTGAATGTTGCTTATCTTTGTTATTTCGAATGGTTATCTTAGTTCCAAAGGAGAAAAAAAGGGTTATCTTGTAATTTTATTAGTAAACTGCAACATTTAACCGAAAAGTGAATTAACAGCATATTTTCACTTAAACGTTAATTTTGTGACGAAACTGTTGTAAAAACTCATTGCTTGGTGCTAATTAATCTACTTAGGGTTAACTCTATTGTTCAAATGCATCAAGCTCTTATGGCCAATGTTAAACATATTTATCTGAAGGGAATTAGGCAATTGTCAGATGAAATTTGAGGTTATATATGCGTGTGGATTATTTCAAATCCCTTGTTATATATTGTTTTTGATTCTTTGGTTGCTAATCACAACTGGAACTTGCTATTAGGGTCATTATGCAGTGTGTATATATACTTTATACATGTCCCGGTATCAATTTAAGAAGTTTTCTTGATACAAGTTGTAACAGATATTAAGCAAGCAAAGAAGAAACTTGTTTACGGTGCAAACATAAATAAATAATTTGGTCATTTTTGTGTTTCTATTGTTACTTATTTCTATCTTATATTCGAAACATTTATAAACGAACTAATCTAGCCTGAAGTCTAGATTTTTTTGAAGGTAGAAAAATAATATATGGCTTGAAGCCATATAGATCAACTATTATCATGGCCGAAACATGATTATAGTAGCCATGATGAAGCACGAATTGTTAACATGCCTGAAGCATGTGTTGTTATCATGCCTGAAGCATAAACACTTGTTATGTCCGAAACATCAATAATTGTCATGATTACAGCATGAATAGATAACATGCCTGCAGTATGAATAGTTGCCAGGAAATATGAATAATTGATATACCCACAGTATTGATAGTCGAAATACCATACGCATGTGTAATTCACACGCCAGAAGCATGTGTAATTCGCACGTCAGAAGCACAAATAGTTCAAATGCTAAAATCACAAATAGTTCACATGCCAGAAGCATGAGTAGTCGACATGCCTGAAGCATAAATCGTAGACATGCTGGAAGCATGAGTAGTCGACATACCAGAAGTATAAGTAGTCGAATTGCCAGAAGCATGAATAGTCAACATACTTGAAGCATGAATAGCGGATATGTCTGAAGCACAAATAGTTGACATGCTTGAAGCATGAGTAGTGTACATGCCCGTAGCAACAGTTCTAATTTGCTTGTTATAAGTTATTTCTAAATGACAGGTTATCAAGTTTGTTAATTGTTATGTTCTTGTATATATTCAATTTTGTCATATATACAGTTTTTTATTAAATTTTATTAGTACAATTTTATTATGATGTATTTATGCCTGAAGCATCTTATGCCTGAAGCATATAACATTAACTCAAACCTGTCGTTTTGAGTTAATATCTTGTTTTATCAGATATTTTACCTGTATATGGCAAAATAAATACATACGTTTCCCACTTTCCACGTATCCGATATGCTCCTACAGTAGCAATATCAGAAAAGAAAGTTTGAAATGTATTCTCATATAATTTTCTTTATGCTAGTTGCTGAATAATACAACGAACTTTCGATGAAAACCCACTATTATCACCAGACCGGATTACCACTATTCCCTGAAGAAAATGGAAGTAATCATAATAAGCTACATGGTCGTGGTCGTAGACGTGGTCATGGACGTTATAGAAATTTAACATCATACCACCTGAAGTGGTAAAACAAGGCAAAGCCTCAAGACAATGCCAATGCTATGAAAAAATAGTGCATCGACTAAATGGACTTGTTATTAGTGTTAAGCCCAAGGCCAATGGTCCGTCCTTGCCACCAAGAAATTTTCTTGATCTTTATCAAGACATCCCAGAAGGATGAAGACAATAGACAACTAGTGCATTTTGCCTAGGTTGGCAACATTACATTAATTCATATATGAATAGTGTTTCCTGAAGAAACACCATTGACTATTTCTGAGTAGATAATCCAAAATTAATTTTGATACTAACATATCATCTACGATGAATGATATGGGCATATGTCCAGTTGACAGTGGAATGACGCACACAACATTGACTGAGGGTCCAGAAGAGTTCTAATAGGCAAAAGCAAATGTTTGTACCAATTTGAATACTACGACATTGATTAAATGCTCCAGAAGAGCAACCAATATATTGACGGGTGATACACATATATTGGTTAATATGGCATCATTTTCCACCAAGTGAAAAAAAACATTGAGTTTCCAAGATATACATCTTATGGTGTTCATATTGAACCATGAATGAGGGAAATATGAAATTTTAATAGAAAATGATTCAAGCCAGAAGGTTGTTAAAGAGAAACTCTCAATTTTCTCATCTAAATTGTATTATACAAATATACATCCAGTCGAATGTAATATTGTGATGGACCAGAAGTTCGATAATCCAAAGTTATTTATGACATAATCGACTTGGTCACCCAGATAGAATAATGATATGTATAAATGTACAACACTCACATGTGTAATCTTTAAAGAACCAGAAGCTTCTAGAAACTCTTTCATAAACAAAAAGATTATACTATCCCGTGATTGTGTGTGTCGCTCATGTGCGTTTTCTCCCGCAGAGAATAATAGCTTTTGCTTAGCTTCTTGCTCATTTTATATACTTTGGAGCATGTATTCTCCAAATACTTTATCTAATTATTGTATGTCTTAGGATTGACGTTTAGCATTCAGTTGCAAGTGTGCACACTTCAAATGGCCCAGCAAAGTCATTTATTAAATGTTTTCAACTGGTTGCTAGACGTTTGATTTTAAGGTCCAATTTATCCACATGAGCTTAGGGACATGCAATTATACATGCATCAGTACTGATTTGGTGAGCTAGTTTTCTCGTCGTTAGCCGGAGAGAAAGTACTGTTTCCTGAAGAACAACGTGAAATTACATGGAACGTTCCTTCACTATCTCACCTTAACACACGAATAAATCAATGCGAGCAAGAAGTAAAATGATAACAAAATCCCACGTTTCAGTGATGAATACGCCGATTCGACTTGATGTCCCTAAAGGACATGATAATGGTATACCAAAACAAGTCTAAAATGTGGACGCCCAGTTGGTGTGGAAGATAAAAGCTCTCGAAAGAGAATGGTACAAATAATACTCCAGAAGAGAATAATCAACAAGAGATCAGATGTTCACAACTTGAAAGCGCTATAGAAATCGAGACTGATCGGTCTAAAATTGATGAACAAGTTGCTCCAGAAGAAGCACGTGAACAAAAATTTTAAAGAGATCTCTTCAAAAGAGAAAATTGGAATCGACAAATGATCATTATTTATCATGTTTTGATTAACGGATTGCATGTGAAAATATGAATCAGGATCATGAACCAATGAAAAGTGTCGACACAATCATTGGCCAAATTACTAAGCATAACTACGAAGATTAGAAAGTCGCAATGCATTTGGACCCGTAGTCTAAACCCTTGAAGGGAAAGTCGCATTCGTAAATTATTTTGACCTGCAATCCAAATCCCTGAAGAGACCAAACATATTGGATATAAATGGATTTTGTACGAAAACGCAACGAGAAAACTGAGATTGTGCGATACAAAACACGTCTTGTTGCACAAGGTTTTTCCAAAGACCTGGGCTTGATTGTGTTAAAACATATTCTCCGGTTATTGATGCCATAACATTACGATATCTAATCATCCTAGCAGTAAAACTTTGATATGCGGTTAATGGACGTGGTTACCGCATACTTATATGGATCATTAGATAATGATATTTATATGAAAATCCCAAAAGGTTTAAATTGCCTGAAGCATATAATGAAAGGAAGCATGAGTTATACTCAATCACATTACAAAGATCCTTGTATGGATTAAAACAATCTGGCAAAATATGGTATAATCGCCTTAGTGAGTATCTGGTTAAAGAAAGATATATAAATAATCCAGTTTGTCCTTGTGTATTTATCAAGAAATCTGACAGTAGATTATCTATAATTACGGTATATGTTAATGATTTAAATCTTGTTGGAACTCTTGAAGAGCTCGCTAGAACCGATAATTATCTTATGAAAGAATTTGAGATGAAAAACTTTGAGAAGATCAAATTTTCTCTCGGCCTGCAAATCGAGTCTTGAGTAGTCATAGCGTGGTACGATCGTTAGAAACAAAGAAAGACTTATTTCGACCACAATAAGATAACAAATAATTATTAGGTCATGAAGTACCATATCTTAGTATTGTTGGTTCTTTAAAGTATCTTGCGAATTTAGATACTATATATAGTGTTTTGTGAATTTATTGGCAAAGTATAGCTCAACGCCAACACGAAGACATTGGAATAATATCAAACACATTTTTATCTTCTTGGAACACCATAGGGATGTTTATACTACTAAAGGAAGGTAGAATCACAATTAGTGGGTTATGCTGACGTTGGTTATCTATCTGGCTAGCATAAGGAAAGACCATAGAATAGATATGTTTTAGTGCGGCCATGTTATGGAGATGAGTGAAACAGACAGTAACAACCATGTATTCATCATTATAAAATTTTGGCGTTGCATAAAACAAGCTATGAACACATTTGGTCGAGATCGATGATTCAGCATATCGAAGATGCCGACAACATTGTTCGAGAATAATGGTAGATATGTTGTTCAAGTTGAAAATGGCTACATCAAAAAGCATACATCACCAAAATTTGTCTACACGTATGATCATGAGAAGAATGACGACATTGAAATACAACAATTACAATCAAGTCCGAAGGTTTCCCACTCGTTCACTAAAGCACTACCAACGACTATTTTTAAAGATGGTCTACAACATTGGAATGCTTTGACTCAAAGATATGTTGCCAGCATCAGAGGGAATGTGATTACTACATACACACTGTACTCTTTTTCCTTCGTCCAAGTTTTTTATCCCATAGGAATGTGATTACTACATACACACTGTACTCTTTTTCCTTCGTCCAAGTTTTTTATCCCATAGGGTTTTTCTTGGTAAGATTTTAACGAGGCAGTGAATCACACTTACCGATTACTATGAATATGTACTCTTTTTTCTTCGACCAAGTTTTTATCCCACTAGGTTTTTCTTGGCAAGGTTTTAACAAGACATATTCTATAAAAATTAGACATCCAAGGGGGAGTGTTATGAAAAATGTAAAGGTGGATGTCCAATATAACCTTTGTAATATCCTATACATTGGGAACCACAAAAGGCATTACCCTATTTAATATCTCTTATCCCCTAAGTCCTATATATATATGACACCCCCCATTATATGGATGATAACTTTGAATAAAGAAGAAAATCTTCTTCTCTTCTTGTCTACTTCTTCTTGTCTTCCATATTTTCTATATTGCATTGTTTGAATTTATAACAATTTTTAGATTTTTTATTACTTTTTAATAAATTTATTAAATAATTTTGATTTTTAACTTTATTTATTTTTTATATAAAGGAGGTCGCCATGTGGCGACCACAGTGCAGTCAACAGTCATTTTGGCCAAGTCAACGGTCACTGACAGGTTCTGTAGATGTAAGTGAGCCATTTTTTAAAAAGACTGGTTGTTAAGTGAGTTTCATCAACGTTTAATTTTAATTGAGTAATGGATCAAACATTTGGCTATTAACTGAGATACCCTCGAAAAACTTATATAAAAGGTTGTGTAATTTGAGACAGATTATTTCTATTTCCAATGAAGTCAAAGACACGTTCTTCTTTGACTTTGGAATATAATGGAACAAAGCAAAATGACTAACTAAATTGGATGCGCTTCTTTTATTGTGAAGTAGCACTTGATCAACACACTTTGACGCAATTTTCATGATGGATCATCGGAAACAATTTCTATGTGTTTCTAACACATGAGTATGGTTACGTACATCCGTCTTCTCTATACCCCGTTATAGGCAAAAGGCTCTAAAGCAATGAGGTAATGTGTTGTTGTAGTAATTTGAGACAGATGGTCGATGTAAGGACTTAATATTGTATTATCTGTCCAAGTATTAATGGTTATAGAGTAGTGATCTCCTAGTATACATTGACTTTAACTTTGTACAGTAGCTATTTAAAGTAGAAATTCCAACAAACCAGGTAATTTATCACGGTGAAGAAATACCTACTAGACATCATAATAGTTACTAGTTAATTAAAATTAATAAAATACACACAAATAATAAAGAATGACATGTAAGTGAAGACTAGTGTGGTTAAACAAAATAGATCTCTCCAGAATTCGAGAAGCCCAAGTGCATACATTTATACGCTATAAATAAGCCTCATTTATCAAAAAAAAGAAGGGGGACCCCAATCCAAATGACAACATCATCATCCGTACTCAGTATATCTCAACGACAGCAAAAGCTATAGTTAGGGTCTGGGGAGGGTAAATGGTACGCAAACAATACCTCTGTCACAAGGGATAGAGAGTCTGCTTCCAGTGAGACCCCCGGCTCTATATGTACCTGTATAAATGGCATAATAATAGAGATATGATGTGCTAGTGTGTTAGTGAGGGAATTCAGGAAATACAAAGAAAAGGCTTTCGATATTAACATGTACATAACGGGTATATGTACATGTAATGCAAAACAACGGTAAAACATAAGCAAACACGTGCAAAGTCAACCTAAAACATAGATAGTATCTACGCCTATCTATGTCCCTAACTATACTCTAAGGTGTCCCTATATATGACCTATACCTCGTTAACCTTAATATTATATCTCCATGAACTCCTATCCTGGACTATGTCCTCAGAGAGGTGCAAATCTAGTAGGTCGTGCCTAATCTGCTCATCCCAAGTCAGTTTGGGTCTGCCTTTACTCCTGTTACCCTCTATAATGAGGCTTTCAATTGCTCTGACCGACGCCGTTATCTGTCTCCGCTTGACATGCCGAAACAATCTCATCCTTCTCTCCCTTATCTTATCTGCTATACTAGCCACGCCTAACCTTTCTAGAAACACCTCGTTTCTGATCCGGTCTAGCCTTGTATGCCCACACATCCACCTCAAAATCTTCATCTCTGCAACTTCCATCTTCTGCAATTGTGACCTCTTGATGGCCCAGCAGTCTGTCCCATATAACATTGCTGGTCGCACTGCCACTCTATAAAATTTTCTCTTTAATTTAGTTGGAGAATTCTTGTCACACAGCACCCCTGATGTTGCCCTCCATCTACACCAGCCTGCTTGAACTCGATGTGCTACATCACTATCTATGTCCCCATTCTGCTGCACAAATGATCATAGGTACTTAAACTTACTTACATGTAATACCACTTGACCATCGATAGTGAGCTGGTTATTCTCACTATCTGCTACGCCGCTGAAGTCGCAGTGCAGATACTTGGTCTTAGAACGGCTAATCTTTAAGTCTTTTCTCTCTAAAACACCTCTCTACTGCTCTGTTGTCATACTCAGGATATGTCTACTCTATGCGACTAATACAATATCGTCAGCAAAAAAGCATACACTACGGAACTGCCTCCTGTATCGGCTTTGACAATTCATCAAGGACAACTATAAAAAGAAATGGGCTCAACGCAGACCCTTGATAGAGGCCTACCTCCACCGGAAAGAAGTCTGTATTCTCCACAGACGTACGAAAGGTTGTTTTCGTCCTAGCATACATATATCTAGTTATGTCTATACTCAGGATATAACATTACCGGTCGCACTGCCACCCTATAAAATTTTCTCTTTAATTTAGTTGGAGAATTCTTGTCACACAGCACCCCTGATATCGCCGTCCATCTACACCAGCCTGCTTGAACTCGATGTGCTACATCACTATCTATGTCCCTATTCTGCTGCACAAATGATCATAGGTACTTAAACTTACTTACATGTGGTACCACTTGACCATTGATGGTGAGCTGGTTATTCTCACTATCTGCTACGCCACTGAAGTCGCAGTGCAGATACTTGGTCTTAGAACGGCTAATCTTTAAGTCTTTTCTCTCTAAAACACCTCTCTACTGCTCTGTTCTCATACTCAGGATATGTCTACTCTATGCGACTAATACAATATCGTCAGCAAAAAGCATACATCACAGAACTGCCTCCTGTATCGGCTTTGGCAATTCGTCAAGGACAACTACAAAAAGAAATGGGCTCAACGCAGACCCTTGATAGAGGCCTACCTCCACCGGAAAGAAGTCTGTATTCCCCACAGGCGTACGAATGGTTGTTTTTGTCCTAGCATACATATCTCTAGTTATGTCTATATACTTCATAGGGATTCCTCTTGCATCCAGACTATCCCAGATCAGGCTACGTGGTACACTATCATACGCTTTTTCAAAATCAATGAAAACCATATGTAAATCGCGCTTCTTCTCCCTATACTTTTCTATAATCTCTTGAGAATGTGTATTGCTTCCGTAGTTGATCTTCCTGGCTTCCGTAGTTGATCTTCCTGGCATAAAATCAAATTGGTTCACCGTAACCTGGGTTTCTCTCTTAATTCTAGTGATGATTACTCTCTCCCATAACTTCATGGTACGGCTTAGCAACTTAATCCATCTATAGTTCCCACAACACTGTGCGTCTCCTTTGTTCTTATATCGGGGGACCACGACACTCTTTCTCCACTCATCTGGCATCTTTCCTGTTTTATAAATACAACTGAACAGAGTAGTTAGCCATTAAACACCCTTCTTCTCCCAAATACTTCCACGCCTCAATGAGTATGTTATCTACGCCGACCGCTTTAGCTCTTTCCATCTTCTTCAGTGCTCTCATCGCCTCTCCTTGTGTGATGTTCTGACAGTCGGAGTTATTATGTTGTCGTTGTTGGTTAGTGATGCTTTCTAGTTCTTCGTGTCGGCACTACCATCGTTGAAAAGATTGTGAAAGTATGTTTGTCATTTCAACTTGATGTCTTGTGCTTTGACTAACACATGTCTATCTTCTCCTTTTATAAACTTTCCGCCTCCTAGGTCATGCATCTTTCGATCCCTAGCTTTGGCAATCTTGAACATATACTCTGCGTCTTTTGCCCTTTTATAAGCTACAGCATTTGCCTCTGTCACTGCCTTCTTCGCCTCCTTCTTGGCGATTTTGTAATTCTCCTTCAATCTCACTTTCTCTTCCCCATTTGTGCAACTTAACAGCTCTCTAAAAATCCTTTGTTTGTCTTTTATTTTTTGTTGCACATCCGCGTTCTTCCACTACGTTTCTTTATGTACGGACATCTTTTCTGTTGTTACCCCAAGCATTTCTCTCGCTGCGTGAGTAATAATAGTCGATATAGCCTCCCACATATGATTTGTGCCATCACCCAGACGATCTAGTTTCGCATAGATGACCTTGTCTCTGAATATATTAATTTTTTCGTCTTTCAAACTTCCCCATCGAATCTTGGGTGGGAATTTTCCAACCCCCTTACTCAGTTTTTGTATAACCACCACTAATAAACAGTGTTGCGTCACCGCTGTCTCCTCTGTTATAACCTTGCAGTCCCTCCACAACTATCGGTCTTCACGCCTCATCAGAAAATAGCCGATCTGCGTGTTACGTCCTCCGCTGCTAAAAGTGATCAAATGCGATTCTTTTTTTCTTAAAAAATGAGTTTATAATGCCTAGGTCATGGACCACTTCTAAGTCTAGCAGATCTCTCCCCTGTTCGTTTCTATCTCCATAACCAAACGCGCCATGTGTCGACTGAAAACCATCGCTATCTTTTCTAATGTGTCCATTAAAATCACCTCCGATACAAATTCGTTTCTCCCTGGGTACTGACTTTAACACTACATCTAAGCAATCTCAAAATTCTTTCTTCTCCCGTGCTCCTATTCCCACTTGGGGTGCGTAGGCGCAAATCACTGCCACTACCTCCTTATTTAGTACTAACTTCAACACCATAATTCTATCATTATATCTAATCACATCAATCACGTTTGTGCGTAATTCTAACTTTACTAGGAATCCTACCCCATTCTTGGTCCCATCTGACCCCGAATACAACAACTTATACCCATTACACTCTTTATCTTTCTTCTCTTTCTACCTGGTTTCTTGGAGGCATGCTACATCTATCTTACGTCTCTTAAGTGTATCTACAACCTCCAACGATTTACCACTTAAGATTCCTACATTCAAAGAGGCTACCCTTAGACTATCTTCCTTTTCCTTCCCGTTACCTACACCCCTCTTTCTTAGACATGGTCTCACGGAAAAATCATAACGTCTTCTATCAATTATTGCAACTAAAACTAAAAATCCAAAGTATACTACTGATGACGAAAGCTTGAAACTAAGTGTAAACAATCAAAATTACTTCAATAATATTAAGACAAAAATGAAATTATATCACCTAGTTGGGTTGTGGCACACCAAGTTCCAATAGAGCAACGGATCTGGATGTATATTTTCTTCGTAATCCACCGAGAAATTCGTAACAGTCAAATTTGACTTCCTGCTCCGCCGTCAGTGAAGGCAACGCTACTGGAGATCACCGGATCAAAAGGCTGATGGTTTGCTAGAATCGTAAAAGAATGGGAGGCAATTAGATGGACGGCTGCTGGTGGCGATCTGGTGGCTCTTTTCTCTAGAGAATAGATGATTATATGGTGGTGGCCTTTCCGATGCCTCTACTTCAGATGGATCCGGCGTGGTGCACAGAGAGGGTGTAGCTGGGTCCTTTTGACGCTTTGAGCAGATAGAAGATATGCAGCCTTAAACTCGAAGACTGATACCGGAATGAGTCGGAACTATCTCAGTAGTTAAAATTTTCCGACCAACTTGAAGAGATCTTTCACCAGAACTGCAGTGTTCCGTAAAAAAAAAAGCCAATCTGTAGAGAAATCAAAGCTAGAGAACTGATAGAAATGTTATAGAGTGGTTCTAGCAATCCAAATGACAACAAAGATTTATAAATAATGTAAATCAACTGTTGTGTCGTATGAAACTGAATTCGTGAACTTATTGCATTTGAAAAATCAACGAAGAATTAAAATTCAAACCAGAACGCGATTAGCAGAATTCAAACATAACAAGTACATATAACCATGCTATACAGTCTTAGCGATGTTGTCTTCTTGTGTTAGTGTTCATGTTTTACTGCCCGATCATCGTGAGTTTCCTTTGGTTGCATAAATTAATAGATGGAATATTCACCTTGCCTTTCATTGCTTCAATCATCAATATAAATGTACAATGTGTTTCCTATAATTGCGCTAATCTTATCTCCTATCATTATGATACAATTATGGAGAGAATATTACATATATGGTATATGCTATATATGATACACAATGAATGCTAGAATATATGCATTGATGACAAGAGAATATGGTAGCAAAATCGATGGCCATAATCATTGGCATAATCATCGGCCATTACACCCCCGCAGTCGAAGCGGGAGGTTCGCGGACGTTGAGACTGGCTCGAAAATCATCAAACAGAATGCGTGGTAATCCTTTTGTGAAGATGTCGGCAAATTGATGTCGCGATGGTACATGATGAATGCGTATGTGTCCTTGAGCGACTTTTTCACGTATAAAGTGGATATCCAGTTCAATGTGTTTAGTACGTTGATGTTGAACAGGATTGCTGGAGAGATAAACCGCACTAATATTGTCACAGTATACGATAGTGGCTTGAGTAAGAGGACAGTGAAGCTCAAGAAGTAAATTGCGGAGCCAGCAAGATTCGGCGACAACATTTGCGACACCTCTGTATTCGGCCTCGGCACTAGAGCGAGATAAGGTTGGTTGTCGCTTAGAAGACCAAGAAATGAGATTGGGACCCAAATAGATACAATAGCCAGAAGTAGATCGGCGCGTGTCGGGACAACCGGCCCAA
The DNA here is from genome assembly GCA_036186865.1 of Eustoma russellianum. Taxonomy (NCBI): domain Eukaryota; kingdom Viridiplantae; phylum Streptophyta; class Magnoliopsida; order Gentianales; family Gentianaceae; genus Eustoma; species Eustoma russellianum. The sequence continues at coordinate 1,589,816 of AP025057.1, read as the reverse complement.
TCCGCATCAGTGTAGCATAAGAGATTCGAGTTGCGAGACGGAGAGAGATGTAGGCCGAAATTAAGTGTACCTTGGAGATAGCGAAGAACACGCTTGAGCGCGGTCATATGTATGTCATGTGGCGCATGCATATGGAGGCAAAGTTGTTGAACCGCGTATGAGATGTCCGGGCATGTGAAAGTAAGATATTGAAGTGCTCCAGCAAGACTACGGTAAAGTGTGGGGTCAGCGTACAAAACGCCAGAATTGCGGCTGAGTTTGGCAGATGTGTCAACTGGTGTAGAGATAGGCTTACAATTAGACATGCCCGCGCGTTCAAGAATCTCCATAGTATATTTGTGTTGATGAAGAAATAGACCAGTAGATTGTCGGATGACCGTGATGCCGAGAAAATAACTCAAGGGTCCGAGATCTTTCATAGCGAATTCCGAGGCAAGTAGAGCCATGAGGCGGCGTCTTAAGGCATCAGAGGATGTAGTGAGAATGATGTCATCAACATATAAAAGCAGATAGGCCATGTCATTACCGTGATGATAAATAAAAAGCGAATGATCACAACGACTATGAATAAATCCAATAGAAGAGGCATAATCCGCAAAGCGTTGATACCAGGCACGAGGAGCTTGTTTGAGACCATATAGAGACTTTTTGAGTAGACAAACATAGTCAGGATGAGTGGGATCACGGAACCCCATCGGTTGATGCATATAAACAGTCTCCTGAAGGTTGCCATGTAAGAAAGCGTTTTTGACATCGAGTTGATGAATGGGCCATGATTTGGACAATGCCAAATGTAGAACTGTACGAATAGTGGCGGGTTTGACCACAGGACTGAATGTATCAGTACAGTCAATGCCTTGTTGTTGAGAGCGTCCATCACCTACAAGACGAGCTTTATGACGCTCAAAAGAACCATCAGAACGAGTTTTATGACGGAAAATCCACATGGAACGTAATATGTTAACATTGGATGGACGGGGAACTAAGACCCACGTGTTATTTTTAATAAGTGCATCAAACTCATCATGCATGGCAGCATACCAGTTAGAATCATGAAGTGCTTCGGTTGGGTTTCGAGGAAGGGGTGAAGGGGAGGATGTGACTTGAAGATTAAGAGGTCGTTTGGGTTTGACAATTCCATGCATGCTACGGGTTGTGATTGTGCGGACATTGGTGGGGGCGATTGATGGGTTGGGGGCGAAGGTGGGTTCGGTGAGGGGGGGCCGAAGGGTTAGGGGAGGTGGGGGCGGTGGCGATGGGAGGTGGGGTTGGGTATAGTAGAGGATTGTGAAGTAGAGGGGAGTAATTATCATTGAGAAAATTATACGTGGTGGGTGTCGGGGTGGAATTAGTAGAGTAGGGAAAGGTGTGTTCGTCAAATATTACATGACGAGATATGAGAATTTTACCCGTAGATAGTTCATAGCATTTGTACCCCCGGTGATTAGGTGGATAACCCAGAAAGATGCAAGGAGTGGAGCGTGCATGGAGTTTGTGTATAGTGGTAGAAGGTAGGAGTGGATAGCAGAGACATCCAAAGACTCGGAGATGAGAGTAAGAAGGAGTGGTGTTATAGAGAATTTGTGTTGGAGTAAGATTATATAGGTTTTGGCATGGGAGGATATTAAGGAGGTAGGTGGCCATGGAAAGAGCATGGTGCCAGAACGATGGTGGAAGGCCAGCGTGAATGAGAAGGGTGCGTACGATATTATTGATTGTACGAATGGTACGTTCAGCTTTACCATTTTGAGAGGAAGTATGCGGGCAAGATAGGCGGAGTGTCATCCCATTGTGATGGCAGAAATTATGAAACTGAGTATTTGTGTATTCGCCACCGTTATCACACTGCAAGCATTTAACGGAGAGACCAAATTGAGTGTGAATATATTTGTGAAGGGAAATAAAATGAGAAAACACTTCGGATTTATGTCCCATAGGAAACGTCCATAAGAAGTTAGAATAATCATCAATGAATAGAACATAATATTTGTGACCTGTTGAACTCAGAATAGGGGACGTCCATACATCACTATGTATAATGTCAAACGGCATAGATGTTTTATTCATAGAAGCAGAAAAAGGCAAGCGAACATGTTTGCCAAGTACACATGAAGAACAAGGGGATTTATTACAATTTGAATTGAAACTGATAATATTGTTGTTGCGTAAAAATTCAAAAACTGAGCGACCAGGATGTCCCAGTCGATTGTGCCATGTATCAGCAGAGACAGACAAGAGGGCCGATTGGGAGGGTGGCGGCGATGAGGTAAGTGGGTAGAGATCACCAGTGCTATTGCATCTCAGAATTTGGTTGCCCGTATGACGATCCTTCACAGAGAAACCAGAAGCATCAAATTCAATGGAAACATTATTGTCAGTGGTAAATCGACGAACAGAAATAAGATTCTTGACTAGTTGAGGAGCATGTAGAATATTGGATAATTGGAGAGGGGGTAGGGGCGGTGGAAGTTGTGTGTGACCCATACCAAGAACAGGAATAGAGTGACCACTGCCAACCATAATGGAGTTTGAAGGAGACTTATTAAAATAAGACGAGAGCATACCTGAGTTGGAAGTCATATGGGAGGTGGCGCCGGTGTCCATGTACCAAGTAGGTTCAGGGGACTGAAGAGTCAGGGTGTGCATGGCTTGGTCGATATCAGTAGGGGTATATGGGGAGGGATGGTGTGAGGCGGCATGGGCTTGGGGTGGCCGAGGGCCGAGGAGGCCGGGTTGAGATGGTGTTGGCGGTGGAGATTGAAAGGAAGGATAGGGGCAGGGAGGGGTGAACCACGGCTGGGATGGCCATCGCCATGGGGAATATGACTGCCATGGAGGATAGGATTGTTGCCATGGAGGGCGGTTAGAGCGTCCACGGCCGCGGCCGCGACCACGGCCACGATGGGAGGGTCCGCGGTATTGGGGTTGGGTGGGCTGGGAATAGGACGGTGGGGGGGTTGCGTGGGTGGGTTGGGAGAGTTATGTGGGTTTGTGGTGGTGGTGTTTAGGGCGGTATCAGCAATTTTGGCGGCAGAGGCAGTTTGCTTGGATTTTCGGGTTTCTTCGAGGATAAGGCGAGAGCGGGCCTCATAGAAAGTGGGAAGTGGATTGCTTTGTTGAATGATGGTGGCAACTCCGTCATAATTTTCGTTCAAACCGCTAACGAGTTGAAGAACAAGGCGTTGATCAGAGACAGAAGAACCAACATTAGATAATTGATCTGCAAGAGATTTTAGTTCTTGACAATAAGAGGAGACGTTAGAAAAATTATCAAGTCGTGTGTTAGAAAATTGATTTTCAAGATAAACAGCACAGGAGTGTTTGTTATCTTGAAATATGTTCTGGAGATTAGTCCAAGCTTTCTGAGCAGTGAGGTCCGGAGCAAGAATAGTGTGCAGCAAGTCGGTAGAGATGGTACCATATATCCATTGGAGTACGATGGCATCGAGACGACTCCATAGTTCTGTGTCTTGAGTGCTTTTGTCTGTGGAGGAAGAAGCAGTAGATGAAGGTGAAATAATGTGATCGAGCACTTGATACGCTCGACAGTGAATTTTGAAGAGTTCAGACCAAGAAGAGTAGTGACTTTTCTCCATTTCAAGAGTGATAGGAATGAAATTTTTGATGTTGGTGACAGCAAGTGCGGGATGAAACTTGGTGTCAGCCATTTGAGTGGAGAGAAGAAGAGAGAAAAAAATGAGAGGAGATAGGGTGGCCGACGGCGGCGGTGGTTTCCGGCGGCGGCGGTGGGTGCAGAAAACTTAGAGGATGTTTACTGCTCTGATACCATAATAGATGGAATATTCACCTTGCCTTTCATTGCTTCAATCATCAATATAAATGTACAATGTGTTTCCTATAATTGCGCTAATCTTATCTCCTATCATTATGATACAATTATGGAGAGAATATTACATATATGGTATATGCTATATATGATACACAATGAATGCTAGAATATATGCATTGATGACAAGAGAATATGGTAGCAAAATCGATGGACATAATCATTGGCATAATCATCGGCCATTATAAATGGGAAAGTGGAAGACTTACCAATACAACAACATTACCTTATCACCTTAGAACCATCGTCTATAACAAGGTATGAAGAGTCGGATGTACGCAATCATACTCATGTGTTAGAACACACGCATATTTTTTCTCGATGACCCATAATAAAACTTGATGATCAACTACTACTACATAATATAAGAAGTGCAGTCAATTTAGTGAATCATTTTATTTTTTTATCATATTCCAAAATTAAAGAAGTGTGTGTTTTTGACTCCAATGGTTACAAGTCGAACATGTTAGTTTATGGAAACAAATGCCTTCTACAGGGTTCATAAATCTATGCATCTTGTTTCATAGAGTGATTCTATTAATTTTCTCACAATGCATCTCTTTCATACTATTTTCACATCATTATTCATTATATTGAGTCTGCTTGCGTTTGATTGTTTCATAGAGTGACTCTATTCATAAAATCCTAAAATCCTTTCACTAGTGTATATTTTTATTATTGTGCTATCTATATAGATATATATAGAGTTAGGGATCTCACTGGAAGCAAACTCTCTATCCTTTAGGATGGAGGTATTGTTTGGCTGCCTCTCACCATCCTCAAACCCCAGCGATAGTTTTTACTGCTCTTGGGATATATTGGGTATGATTGTTGTTGTGTCTAAAAAAAAAGAAAAAGAAAAACGAAACAGGGTCAAGAGATTGGTATTAATAGCTGGACCAAGTATTCCAGTTGTACCAAATTTTTCGTAAATGTCGAAATGCAAAAGTTACTACCTAAACGTTTGGTCCATTATTCAGTTAACAGAACAACGTTACTAAAACCCACTTAATATCCATTCCTTTTTAGATAATGGATGATTTACATCCATTCAACCGGTACCAGCCGGTCATCAAAACATATATTAAAAAATTACAAAGAAAAAGGCATCAGCCGGTCATCAACCGGTTGAATGACTTTAAATGAGCCATTATCTAAATAGCATGGTTATTAAGTAAGTTTCATCAACGTTTGACTGTTAATTGAGTAATGGACTGAACGTTTGGACTCACAAAACAAATAATGAAATCTCTATGACAAGCATTTTTTATTGTATTCTTAATTTACTAATTAAGTGAGGCTTAACTTTCAGGGAAGTGCAAATTTGATCAGATCAATGTGTAAAATAATTGATTTTTTTGTGGACCTACAAAGGTCAGGTACATTGTAAAACTTAATGAAATTAAGCCAATTTTAAGGATGAACTTAAGACCTTTATATTATCATATCAATTAAATGCTTAAATATCAACTTCTAAAACTAAAATCTTATTAGTATATCAAAATCTAGTTTAACACAGATCTCTTTGTGGAAAAAAAAACATTCTTATACTTCTTTTCAAATAAAAAAATTTGCATGCCCTTCCTTTTCTTAAATTAATCCACTAGTTTAGGAATACACCCATTATTCTTTATTATTAAAAATGTAAACAAAATATTCCTTTTTAACGCTTTTAGAATATGATTTTTCAGAACTATTTTAAAGGTCTGCCTCTTGGATAAGGGAAAAAATCTCACTTCTTATGTCTTGTCTAAGATCTTCTGTTACCAAAATAAAAAATAAAAAAAAAATTAGTTATGACATTTAACTAAAAATCGTTTATATTTTAGCAAGTTTCTATTTCCAATAGAATCAATGTCACATACTTCCTTCATTTTGGAATATGATGGAATAAAGCATAATGACTCACTAAATTGTCTTTGCTTCTTATATTGTGAAGTAGCAGTTAATCGACACAGCTTGATGCAATTTCTATTATGGATCATTGGAAAACAACATATGTGTGTTTCTATCACATAGGTACGGTTGTGTACATACGACTTCTCTATATCCCGCCTAAAACAATAGGGTAATTTTATTGTTAGGGTGGTTTAAATTTTACCAAGGTAAGAGGCTGATGTTGAGGCAAGTATTTGGTGTCTATGAAATCTTTCTCAAAGCATTTTATTGAACTATTATGAATGGTTTTCAAACCAAAATTTTCCTACTTTTTTTGGTTAAAATGTAAAAATAACATTAACCAATGATCAAAAGATCAAGCCATTTACAAATACACTGGGCATACCCAGGATGTAGGACATACAATCACCAAACCAACCCTAGTTGGCAGCATACAATGCCCTATACACATTCGTAGCAATTCTATGCACAACATCCCGAGCATTAGGAGTATGATCCTCAAAAATTTTAGTGTTCTTGGCTAACCATAGAAAATAAATAGTAGCAGCAAAAGTTGCTTTGATGAAGTTAGATCTATCGCTTCTTTTCCTCGCATGTTTTCCAGCCCATCGAAGAAGAGCATTCAAAGACAAAAACTTACTAGAGATATCAATCCATGCTAGAATTTCCTCCCAGACTTGTTTAGGAAAATAGCACTGGAACAATAAGTGATCTCTAGTCTCTAACAAAGCCCCGCAAAGCGGACAAGATAGGTCAGGAACAACGAAACGCAGCTTGTCCCTAGTAGGGAGTCTATCCCGCGCCGCCAGCCAAAAAATGAAACAATGCTTTGGGGTGCAAGCGTTCGCCCAAACAGTTGGAGACCACCAAATAACCTCACCTTTGCTTCTGAGAATCTCATAAATCCCCCTAGTGAGAGAGCCACCGTTGGCAGAGGCAGCACTCAACACAGTGTCACATGTAGAACTATCCCCAAAGTGCTGAAGCACTTCATCTCTAATAAGCATCAGCTTCTTCATGAAAACCGAATGAGTGGATTTTGAATGGTGCTGCCAAACACCATTATGCAAGCCATAGAAATGATGAATCCAACGAACCCAAAGTGAATCCTTCTTCCTTTGAATGTTCCACAAATACTTGAACAGAAGAGCCTTATTCCATGCCTTAAGATCAAATAAACCCAAACCACCCTCCTTTCTCGGTCTACACACATCCGTCTAGGAAACCCATGCTCTCTTTTTCTGATCCCCCATCGCACCCAGAGAAAATTCCTAGAAATTCTGCCAATAATCTTTTGAACACAAAATGGAATAGGGAGTACACTCATCCAGAAAGCATGCACTCTATAAATAACTCCTCTAATCAACTCTAACCGCCCAGCATATGAAAGAGATTTGATATTCCAAGTGGCCGTTCGTTTTCGAGTTCCAGAAAATTTCCTACTTTTGGACCAATTCATTTCCTATTTTTCCCCTTTTTTGACGGGGAACAATGCCTTTGGTTTAAAGATTTTTTTTTCCTCCAAACAGGCCTCCCAGGCTATTCCCCCGTTGAGAAAAGGAAAAAGGAAAATTACACTTTATGTTCATGAGTATCTTTATTGTGTTTAAATTGTAATATAAGTTTGTAATATCTGATATTTATCTATAATATTAATTTTTTAAAATTTTGTGGTATAAGTTCACAATTCGTAACGTACACACGTAACTATTAATTTTTTTTTTATTCTTTTGTATCACTTAAAAGATTTTGTTCGTTTTAGACCTGAAAAAAGACACAAAAAGTAAAAAACAAAATAGTCAATTTTAGACAAAAGTGTATACAGTAAACCATAAATTTATGGCACAAAATATAAGAAATTTTATATGTTTATGATGAAAATTGCAATCTTGTGAGGGGCGCTCAATTTTCCAATCAGAAAACTCCTGGAGTTAAAATCTAAAACCCTAATTGTAAAACCTTGATCTCCATCTGGCTGCCATTGTATTACCAACTACCAGCTACAAGCATCTTCTCAAGTCTAAAGCTTTCGGACTCCATATAAATTTTGAGGTAGGCATTTTCTCCAATCCCCTATTTGATTTTGGGGCGTTGTGCAGCATCTTTAACCTCAAAGTCGCATCTTTATGCTTAATTTACTGTTTTGTAATCAAAATAGCCATGACCCGTTTGCAAAAATTCAGAAATTTGTCTATTCCCAAGTGGGTTTCTTCCCATTTTTATCATAAGTACTATAAACCAGCAAGAGTTTTGCTCTGCCCAACTGGTTGCCGTCAAACGGGCGGGAACTGTAGGTTTTATGGAAAGAGAAAAGCTGAGAAAGATTATGACTGTGTACCCCAAGTACCTAATTATGTTAAAGAAGCTCAAGATGCTATGTTAGATTATTTGCACTCTACTCGAAGTTTGCAGTTTATGGATGCTGAGCATATGAGTAAAAATTCTCCTCTTTTCCTTGAAAGATTGTTGAATGGAATGGATAATAAGGTGGATATTGGGCGAACACTCACCCGGTTTTTAAGATTCCATCCCATTAATGAGTTTGAGCCTTTATTTGAAAGTATGGGTTTGAAACCTTCAGAGTACTCTGCTTATCTGCCTCGGCAATTGATGTTCTTGAATGATGATCCAGTATTTATGAACAACTATCATGTCTTATGTGACTATGGTTTTCCACGCGGTACAATTGGAGGGCTAGTCTTGGAAGGTACTGATGTTTTTAGGTATGATGAAGGTGTTTTGCATTCGAAGCTTACGTCTTTTGGACAAGTTGGACTAAATCAGTCTATGGTGATTAAGCTGGTTACTTCATTTCCTAGTGTGTTGGTTGGATCTGCAAGCAGAGACTTTCTTGAGCTTATGAGGAAATTGAGGGAGCTTGAAGTTCCGTATGATAGGATTGAGGCACGCATATTAAAAGAAGATTCTTGTAAATGGAGTGGCATACTTGGTGTCATCTGCTTGTTGAGCAAAATGGGATGCACTAAGGAGCAATTGCAAGTGTTAATCTGTCAGCAACCGGAGCTTTTCGTTGCAAACTCAGGGCAAACAACATTGTCACTTATTTCATTTTTGACTAAATTTGGTGTAACATCTAAGGAGGTATGCAATAGACTTGTGCAAATTCAGAAAATACCTGTTGCAAAATTTTTGGATAATCTACGTTCTTGCTATACTTTCTTGCTTGGAGTAGAGATGGATGCCCCGTCTATTGGAAGTATTGTGTTTTCACATTCTTTGATGCTTGGTTCATGTCCAGTAAAGAGGTATAGTAGTGTATTAAATTACTTGGGTGCTGGGAAGAAGCGAATGTGTGATATGATCAAGGAAAACCCTGAAATAATGAAGAGTTGGGTTTATGGGAAGAAAATAGAGCGGTTATCAAGTGGTCACAAGAAATCATATGATCTGAAAATGAAATTCTTACTGGACCTTGGATTTATTGAGGACTCCAAAGAAATGGAGAAAGCAATGAGGCTATTTCGAGGTAAAGGAATGGAATTACAAGAGAGATTCAATTGTTTAGTAGATGCTGGTATAGACCCACAGGATGTCTTAAAGATGATCAAAGCATGTCCTCAAATTCTCAATCAAACCAAGGATGTGATTACAACTAAGATTGATTATCTCGTGAATGACATGGGTTATCCATTGTCTGCTTTATTAGTATTTCCAGCATACATCTCCTATACAATACAAAGGGCCAAACTCAGGTTATCAATGTATAATTGGCTCAAAGAGGAAGGAAGAGTGGATGGAAAGTTGGCATTGAGCACTCTTATAGCATGCTCAGATGAGATATTCAAGAAGACCTATGTAAATTCTCATCCTAGAGGCTATCATGTTTGGGAGAGCTTAAAGAAAGAGATATACTCTGCTTGAAAAGAATTTATTATTTCACCATGCTGGTTGAAAAGAAATCTTTTCTTCATCATCTTCAACCAATGGTGTTTATCCAACAATTGGCCGTGGACAGTCTTTCTTCCTTGCTTTGTACATTCTTTTTGTTTAGGTTAAAATTCTTCATGTAAGTTGTAACACCTACATATGGTTTTGGCCCAGACTCCTACAGACAGACAAATATGAATTGAGATCAGATACCAACTGTTTGAGGGTGTATTTGATTTGTCCTTGATTGATTTATATTAAGAAATTTCTGATCATCCATAGGAAATGTTGTATGCATGTAATTTCAGCATTAGACTGACTGTAGTTATTTATCTCAATTTTGTAAAACTGCCAATTTACTTGGAAATAAGGACTTAATAGTGGGAACCACTGGCCAACTGATATTGACATTTGACTTTGTTACATGAAATTCAGCATGACCTGGTTATCAAATCTGCTATCTCCTTTCAGTAATAAAACAACCAAATCTTGAAATAGGTCACTGAATAATTGAATGGAAAAACTAGTGAAGGGAATGCAAGATGCAATTCTTGGTTGGTAGGAGATGCTTTGGAGTCTTGGACAAGAAATATAAAAGCATGTGTTGCTCACTTCTATTGTTTTCACATCTCTCCCTCCCTTATGTTATTTCCTTTTTCCTATTTTTTCTTTAAATGAATAATGAATCTTTCATTAAGGAGGTGTTAGCAATCTCTCCCTTGTGGTTCAAGTTTGCTAGAAGTGAGATGCCACCTTTGGCTTCCAACTAAGAGTTTCTCTCACCAGGAATATGGTAATGAAGTTATGAAGAACTATTGTGCTGCAACTCTGGTCTGTGTTAACTTTTATACCATTTGAGTGATAGTCTCTGTTTCTGCAAAGTTATTCTTCTTTAAGCTTTTTGTACATATGAGTGTACAAAAAGCAATTTTCATTATGGGGCGTTGGGAAACAACCTCTGTTTGCTTCTAACACATGGTTGTGGTTGTGTACATCCGATCCCCCATACCCCGCAATAAACGAGAACATCTAAGGCAATGAGATAATGTTGTTGTTGTACAGATGAGTGTATTAGACAGTACAGCCCTCTAAATTGTTTCTAATCACAAACAATCAAGAATGATTGAACCATCCCAGGGGGTAGGAGACAACCCTCCCTGCCGACTCGTAAGGCCGATCTATGAGGGCAGGTCAATTCCATCTCTATCCCAGGTAAAGTCGTCTCGAAAGGGACCGGAATCTAAGCCCACACCAGATAGGGAAAAACGAGGACTAGTCGTCAACCACTTGATTCGCTTATCTGTTTATCCAGACAG
>AP025057.1:1553448-1572108 GCA_036186865.1 Eustoma russellianum | reverse complement strand
AAAACGACGCGGCATATTTTGATTATTTATAACGTTCTATGTGTGTATGTATAACAACGGATGTTTGGGGTATAAATAGTGAAATGAGCGACGACATAGCGACGCATTTGTCAACCGTTGGGAATGTGCAGTGAATGTGCAGTGTGTGCAGTGAATGTGCAGTGATGACCTTTCGGATGTTATAGCGACGACGTAGCGACGAATTAGCGACGTATGTTTATCGTACGATGCAACCGTTGGGAACTGAACTGAAACTGCCAAATAGCGACAACTTGGCGACGGAATAGCGACGAAATGCGTCGAATAATGTGAAGAGACGTTTTCCGTCGCTGTTTCGTCGGTAAAGCGTCGGTAAATTCAAAAAAAAACCCGCGAAGCCCGTTCTTCTCATTGTATTTAGTTTTTCCCTTTTTCGTCGATACGGTTAGTAGGTTTTTATCGTTCTATTAAGTTTCGTCGAAGATATAGTTAGGTTTCGACGATACGGTTAATAGGTTTTTGTCGTTCTATTAAGTTTCGTCGAAGATATATATAGTTAGTAGGTTTTCGTCGTTGTATTAGGTTTCATCGGTATATAGTTGATGTTTAGTCGGTGAATTAGTCAGAAGAAATTTTTCTTAACCACATTTCGCGTATACAGGTACGTCGTCAGGATTCGTAAGAGATTAAACACGTGTTATAATTATTAAGAAAACAAATACGATATTAAAAAAACAAACTTCATTAATATAAAATTAAAAATTACAAAATATAATAAGAAATATTTAAAAAAAGCTAAATAGCGAAGAGTAGCCACTCACTGTTCGTCATCCGAACAGAGAGAAGCTATACTCTCCGCACACGCCTTCAGTTGGCGTCTCAACTGTGCAAATTTGGATTTAATCCGCATCTGCCTTTTATCTATGTAGTCGAGACGCTCTTCCTGAAACGTGACATGCGCCCTCACCTCATCTAACATTTTCCACAGATCTCGTACTTCTGTTTGGAGTTCGACAATTTGTCGATCCCGGCGAGGCTCAGAGGGCTCTGGTGGGGGAGGAGGTGGGGGAGGAACAGTTGAAGAAGAAGGCACTTCAGTTGGCGGTGTTGCCGCCCTACCACCACGTCCACCACGTCGTGCTTGCGCTTTAGTACGAACCATTTTGGATTATAAAATAGTTGTTTTATATGTTGTTGTGGGCACACGCTGATCCACTGTCTATATAGTGAAATCAGCGACGACATAGCGACGAATTAGCGACGCAAAACATCGTAAGTTGTAAGCATAGGGAACTGGACGAACTGTCTTTTACCGACGACGTACCGACGACTTAGCGACGAAACACGTCGTACGGAATGAAGAGACGTTTTGCGTCGCAATGTAATTGGTACTTCGTCGGTAAAAGCATATCAAACGACGTGTTTCGTCGCTGGTCGTCGGTACGTCGTCGGTATATGTGTTTGTTTGTCTCCAGGATTTGTGTTTCTTGTTCGTCGATGTTCGTCGCTAAGTCGGCGGTATATGTGTTTGTTTGTCTCCGGGATTTGTGTTTCTTGTTCGTCGCCGTTCGTCGCTAAGTCGTCGGTATTGTGTGCTTGCTTGTGGGTAACGTACTGGGAACGATAAAACCATTGTCTTTCTTCTTCTCTTCTTCTCTTCTCCCATTCTTCTCTCATTTCAAACACATCAATCATCAATTTTGAACGAAAATACAGAAGTGTGGAATTTTGATTTTTTCTACACACGAAAAAAGATAGCTGCTGTTAGTTTCAAGGTGTAGCGAGAAAATGGATCCGAGGAGAAGCGATAGAAAGTGGATGTACCAAAGAGTAAACAACGGGGAGTGGTGTTTTAGATTTGTTGAAGGTCTCGAAGAATTTATTGATTTTGCGACGAGTAATGAAAGTGGAACGCAGATTAGATGTCCGTGCAAGAAATGCAAGAACCGTAAATATAAGGATCCGGGTGACGTGAGGGTTCACATATTGAAACAAGGTTTCGTCCACAATTACCATACATGGTACTGTCACGGCGAATATGAGGGGGCGTCTACATCTGCAACTGTACACGTCGAAGGGGGACCCGGTCAGGTTAATGCCGAAGAAATAGGCGAGGGATCTCACAACCCATACATGCAGATGGTGACAGACGCAGCCGCTGGCGCATTTACCGAAGAGCAGTTGTTACAAATGCAGGATCCGGATGAACAGCCGCGTACATTCGTGGAGGAAGATCCGAACCCTCAGGCGAGACAGTTTTTTGAGATGCTGAACGCCGCCAACACGCCGCTGTATCCTGGTTGCGGTAGTCACACACAGATGTCCATGATCGGTCGGATGACGAGCATGAAGACGGAACACCGCATGACGGAGAGATTGTACGATGGGATGTGTCAGCTGATGAGGGAATCTCTTCCTGAAGGGAACACAATGGTCGACAGTTTTATTCGACGAAGAAACAGCTGCAGGCGTTGGGACTGCCGGTTTAGAAAATCGATTGTTGTTCAGAGGGGTGCATCATATACTGGGGCATCAACGAGGATAAAGACATGTGCAGGGTCTGTGGGACAAGCAGGTGGAGAACAAACAAAAGAAACCGGAACGTGCCAAGAAAACAATTTTACTATTTACCTCTCGCCCCTAGACTGCAGAGGCTATACGCATCCGGTGCCACAGCTAGCCAGATGAGGTGGCACGCGGAGCACTACACGAAAGACGGTGAGATGTGCCATCCATCTGACGGCGAAGCTTGGAGGACGTTCGATGCGACGCATCCGGGTTTTTCGTCGGAGACAAGGAACGTTAGGTTGGGTTTATGCACCGACGGGTTCAACCCGTTTGGACAGTCGGGAGAGCAGTATTCGTCGTGGCCTGTAATCGTGACGCCGTACAATCTACCGCCTTGGATGTGCATGAAGAAGCCTTACATGTTCTTGACTGTGATCGCACCAGGTCCTAGGAATCCGAAACAGAAGATCGACCAATACCTGCAGCCGTTGATACAGGAGCTGAAGTGGTTATGGGAGTTTGGCGTGGAGACGTTCGATGTATCGACTAAACAAAACTTCCAGCTACGCGCCGCGCTGATGTGGACGATCAGTGACTTTCCGGCTTATTCTATGTTGTCGGGGTGGAGCACAGCGGGGAAATACGTTTGCCCTTGCTGCATGAAGCAAGCGAAGACGATGTCTTTGAAACATGGACGTAAGATAAGCTGGTTCGACAGCCATAGGAAGTTCCTGCCCAGACGTCATTTGTACAGAAGGAATGTGACGGCGTTCATGCCTGGCATTGTCGATAAGGACACAAAGCCCGAGCTCCTCACGGGTGCAGAGGTGCTGCAGGAGATAGACAGTTGTGGATTCGTGGGGGTCGCTGATGATCCGGACGGCAGTCACAACGCAGACCTGGCTCGTTACTGTATTGGGTGGAAGAAGAGAAGCATATTCTGGGAGCTTCCGTACTGGAAGAGCAATATGATCCGACATAACCTGGATGTCATGCATATTGAGAAGAACGTGTTTGGCAACATTTTCAATACAGTGCTGAATGTGCCAGGAAAAACAAAAGACAATTCGAAGGCACGACTTGATATGCGCGACCTCAACATGCGACCGGAGCTGCATCCCGTTGGCACATCATACATGCCGAAGTCCTCGTACACGCTGAATGCGGAGCAGGTCAGTGCGTTGTTATCGTGTCTAGGGACGGCTAGATTTCCTGATGGCCATGTTTCGAACCTGTCGAAGAACATCGACGTGAATAAACACGGTTTGCACGGGATGAAGAGCCACGACTGTCACGTGTTCATGCAACGGTTGATGCCCATTGCATTCCGCGAGCTGCTTCCAACCAATGTATGGGAAGCAATTACCGAGATGAGTCTGTTCTTCAGATGTCTTACAGCCACGAGACTCAGGGCGGATGATATGTCAAGGCTGGAGGGCGAAATCCCAGTGATCATATGCAAGCTGGAAACTATATTCCCTCCGGCCTTCTTTGATTCAATGGAACACCTGCCAGTTCATCTACCATACGAGGCACGTGTTGGTGGTCCTGTTCAGTACAGGTGGATGTATCCGTTCGAGAGGTACTCTTTTTTATGTGCATGACATTCTTATGTGTCTAAGCGATATGCATTTGAACATATATTCACTATATGAACAGATATCTCAGGCATTTGAAGCTGAACATCAAGAACAAGGCGAAAGTCGAGGCCTCTATGTGCAATGCCTATCTGACGGAGGAAGCATCGACCTTCGTGTCTCATTACATCGAGCCAGATGTCCCGTCGAGGTGCAGAGATGTTCCCCGGAACGACGACGGCATTTCCAGATCCGGTGTCCTCCCAATATTCACACATCCGATCAGATTTCACGGACAGGGAAAGGAAATGATATTGGGGGACAGCGAGCTGAAGATTGCTCATTCTTATGTTCTGCGCAACTGCCGTCAAGTCGACCGTTTCCAGAGGTATAAACGATTTCCCATTTTATTTTGTAAATACCTTGCGATACTCTATCCATTATGTTACAAATATATACAGGGTACTCATTCGTAATTTGCTTCAGCTTGTTCGTTGATTTATTGCAACACCGTTCACCGGGTATATCGAGCGATGCAATAAACAATGAGTTAGATTCCAAGTTTGCTGATTGGTTCAGGTGGCATGTAAGTTTAGTATTTGCCTGTTACGTGTACGATATGTGATACACATTTATTGCCCCGTTGATGTATACTTACTTGTCCTTTTACAGGCGAGCAAAGGTCATCTGGCTGACGATGAGTACGGTTACATTCTGACGCCAGTAGCCGAGGGTCCATTGAACAGAGTCACGCGACACGACATGTGTTTTGTCAACGGGTATAGATTCCACACAGTCTCCCATGCCAGCCGAAAATCGTCGGAGAACAGCGGAGTGTGTGTCAAGCGTTATGACAATAGCCCGGACGAGGATGACTTCTACGGCTACCTTACTGACATCATTGAGCTCGAATATCCCGCATTGCCTATAAAGCGGGTGGTCCTATTCAAGTGCGAATGGTACGATCCAACTCGAGAAGGTTATCGCGTTGGCACAAAGGTCCACGACCAATATAAGTTGGTAGACATACACCAAGGGCGACGGTACAGAAAATACGATCCATACGTTTTGGCTAGTCAAGCGTCCCAGGTGTACTATCTATCGTATCCAACAACGAGGATGAATGCGAGCTCAAAAGACTGGCGAGCCGTGTGCAAAGTGAAATCGAGCAAGTTTGATGTGAGTATACAGACAGTTTCAGATGGTATGGACGCCGCATTTCAAGAAGAAAACCCGTCCGTTCTAGATACGACACATGTTCAACTGCACGACCTCCCTCTAAATGACCCCAACGGCGGTTTTATCGAAATTCATCTCAACATACAACCGTCTGACAATATTGAAGACGTAGTCGAAGACGAATACGAGGATGAAGAGGACGACGAGCATGTAGATGAAGATGAAGATGAAGACGAAGATGAAGATGCGTATGAGGATGCAGATGACCAGGAAGATTGACGTTAGCCAAAATTTTTTATGTACCTCTTTATATGAAAGTGTGTATGTGTTGATGTACTTATATTCATGTATATACTACTTTATATTTTGTATTATTTTTTTTCAAAAATGATAACACCGACGCGTTACCGACGAAATGTTTCGTCGCTAAATTTCAAATAACGACGACTATGAAAAATAGCGACGAAACTAAATAGCGACGGAAGGTCCGTCGCTATGTCGTCGCAAAGTTTCACAGATATAAGCTGAAATTCCCTTCTTCTTCCCCATTTCCCTCCCCCCGCGAAAACCTCCCCTCCCTCCGGCGAAAACCCCCCCTCGCGAAGAAATCCCCTCCGGCGAACCCCCCCGACGAGCTTCCTCTCCGTTGACCTCCCCTCTCCGGTTAGTTTTTCTTCCTATTTCGTTTTTATTGCAATTACCGTATATATATGTATATGTATATGTATATTTCGTTTTTATGTATATGTATGTATGTACCGTATGTATGTATGTACCGTATGTATGTAAATGTATATGTATATTTCGTTTTTATGTATATGTATGTATGTACCGTATGTATGTATGTACCGCATGTATGTATGTACCGTATGTATGTATATGTATATGTATATGTATATTTCGTTTTTATGTATATGTATGTATGTACCGTATGTATGTATATGTATATGTATGTATTTCGTTTTTATTGCAATTACCGTATGTATGTATATGTATATGTATGTATATGTATGTATATGTATTTAATAGATTTGTAAATGTATGTATATGTATATGTATATGTATGTATATGTTTTTAATACATATATACACGCACATATACATATATACGGTACACGCACATATACATATATGCGGTATATGTATGTATATGTTTTTAATACATATATACACGCACAAATACATATATACGGTACATATATACGGTACATATATTTAATTTCGTATTTAAATATAGTTAAATTTGTAAAAACTGTTTTTAATAGATTTGTAATATATCTTTTGTAATTTTTGTATATAAATATATGTAAAATTATTAGAAACTGTTTTTTTAGTAGAATTATGTATGTATATATATTTTTCCTATTTAAATATATTTATAATTATATAATCTATTTTTGGTACATATATGTATATGGTATATATATGTATATACGGTATATATATATGCATATACGGGTATATATATGTATATACGGGTATATATGTATATGGTATATATATGTATGTACGGGTATATACGGGTATATATGGTATATATGCACCAATATTGTTGTTAAGGTTGAATTAGTTGAAATGTGGTGTGCTTGGCCAATGAATGATGCATGTACAAACTGTTTTGTAAGAGGTTTGCATATGATTTTCGGTATGATTTGCATTTGTCTTTGGAGAGGCCATTAAGGCTGGGAAACCTCCGTTTAAAAATTATTAATATGTTCCTCTCAGATCTGATGGCTAGTGACGGTTTACCGACGAGATCCACATACCCACCATCTACACAGGACCTTCAAGGAGAGTTCGATGCATTCATTCATCAGCATGATACGTATGCCTCGGTTTCGACCGCCGCTCTGGCTGCGGACTCAGACCTTTTACGGTCTGCCGACATGTCTGCACCCCCCAGACATACGACGCCACCCACACCCAGCGTTTCAACACCTCATCCGGCGTCTGATGCGGCATCGGACCAGGGTGTCATATCAGGGCGTCGTCCCCTCCCTTGGTCAAATGATACCCATACGTAAGTAATGATTAATTTATTTAACATGTTTTCAAATATATTTCACGCGTTATTTTTTCCTAACAACTTAAACTCTTTCAGGTTTGGATCGGACAATGGCGCGCTTTCCGGTTGCATCACCCGGTCCTTCCACCTGAGGCTTGACCCATCTGGATATACCTGAGGCCGTGTCACCCCGGAGACACGTAGGTTCTACTGGGATGAGTTTCAGGTATTCAAATTTGATAAATTTCACTTTTTGATGCGTAATCAATCATTACTTTTCTAACCACACTTTTATTATTCCTCCGTATGATAATTGCAGAAGTCGTACAGCTGGCCAGCCGACATCGCCCGCGACGTGGAGCAGGCCTGGCGGCATAGGGCCACCAAACGCTACGGGGACTTCGTCAACTCCCTCAAGACCAAGTCGGAGCGTGACCCCACGTGGATAAGGCCTGCCTACGTATCCGAGGCCGTCTGGGCGGCGTGGGTAGAAGGGTGGAGGGACCCTGCTTACCAAGCCCGCAGCGCCCGGAACGCGGCGAACCGGCACAGCGGCAACGTACAGGGCCCAGCACCTGCCACACACTCAGGTGGATCGGTTTCTCACGCCACCACGATGCGTTCTATGGTGAGTATTTTAATATTGGATTATAACGACCTTCATTGATTTCATTGGATTATTTACATTCATCGACTTAAGTGGATTATTTACATTCAGTGAGTTAAGTGGATTATCTATATTCGTTGATTACTTATGTTGCGCTGTTGTTTTTTTGGTATTCGTATATGGTTACTTTAAGTGGTACATGTGATTTGACTTGGGAGAGGCCTTTAAGGTCGGGATACCTCCGATAAACGAATAGGTCATGCCGAAATTTTTAAAAATTCTGCATATCACTAACATATTTTATTTCATTCTTTCAGCACCAGGAGACGGGGGAGTGGCCAGCCTCCTACGATCTCTTCTACAAGACGCATCGGAAGAGAGCCTCCGACGGAACAGAGGACTGGATCACGACGAAGGCCCGCGACATCAGTGTAAGTAGACTACGATATCATTTGTTTTTTTTCCTTAGTTTGTTTTATTGCTAAACCATAACAATTCATATTCTCATTTCAGGACGAGTACAACAGATTACTCGCAGATAGGGGCGAACAGGCCGACAAGAACCGCGCTTATTGGGATGCGGTTCGGACCGTCGGCCCTCAGAATAAGAAGAAGAAGGAGGTGTACGGGGTTGGATCAGCAGTGCCGCGATTCTTTTCCGAAGTTCTGCATCCAGGTGCTTCCTCTGAGGCCAGCACCTCCGCGCCTTCTACGATGCCAGAGGATATTTCGCGCCTGGAAGCAGATAATGCGGCGCTGTGTAGCGTGAGATAGAGTCCATCAGGACGAGGCAAGAGGAGAGTTTACAGGCACTGCAGTCGCAGCAGCAGACGATGCAGCAGGCGTTTGAGCATGCGCAGCATCAGATGATGCAGGTGCAGCAGGCAACGAGCCAGCAAATCTTCCAGCTGTCGCAGGTCGTCATGACTTTCATTTCCAACTCCTCGCAGCCTCAGCCTCAGCCTCAGCCTCAGCCCCGCCCTCCTGATGGTCACTCTTCTCCGCATGATCCCCCTCCATCTTCCTCTTCATAGTTTTTTATTTTTTCATTGTTTGTACAGTCTATTTCATTTGTTGTATTGACATTTTCTTTGTACTTTTATATATTCTATCTGACAATTTTACGGATTCTATTTCGTTTGTGTTGTTTAATTATACGAACTTGAATGCGCAAATACCGTATTACTGTATAATATTTGTACAAATGATTTAATATACAAAATAAAATATATTATAGAAATTAAATAATAATAGTAAAAACTTTTTAATTAATGATGTATTAATATTATTAATAAATCAAAAAAAATTTAAAATTTAATATTAAATAATGTATTTAAAATAATCATTAGTAAATTTAATATTTTTAAAAATAACAAATACCGACGAACCGGCGACGAAATTGGTCTGTCGCAGATCGGAAATAAAAAACAAAAATTTAAAATTAGCGACGAAAAGACATATTAACGACGACATTTTGCGACGAAATAAAACGGAAACAAAAAATAAAAAAATAATAAATAGCGACGGTAAAACATATACCGACGAAATTTTGCGACGAAATTCTTTGTCGCAGAACATTAATAAAAAAATAAAAAATACGAAATAGCGACGAAATAATTTACCGACGAAACAGCGACAACAGAAAAAAGGTCGCAGACCTGACAGTTTCTCGTCGCAGTTTTGCGACGATACACCGACGCAATTTTTTTCGTCACAATACAGCGACGCATTGCCGACGAAATTTGCTTTGCGACAAGCCGTATAACGACATTCATTTTTCGTCGCTATTTCGTCGCTATATGCCTGTAGCGACGAAATAGCGACGGTTTTTGTCTGTCGCTATAGGCTTTTGTTTTTGTGGTGACATAACGTGTATATGTGCATGTAATGCAGAACAACGGTAAAACATAAACAAACAAGTGTAAAGTCAACCTAAAACGTAGATAGTGTCTACGCCTATAAATACTATATGTACTTATTTATATATCAATAAGATGGAAGTAATGATATATTAACGTCCTTCCTAACTTCAATATCGGTGTAGTTTCTCCCATTTTTTTGGTTCATTTGAACGAGTAATCATCCAGGTAAAAAAGTGTGTATACATATATTCCTACAGTGTACGCACATACACACACAAAAACACACAGGTGTGTGCATGCGTGCGTGTTGTATGTGTGTGCGTGTGTGTGTATATGTGTATATACACACACTCGATACCGTTGTAAAAACGGACTTCATCCCAGAAAAGTACCATTTAGATAATTGCACATTTGCAATTTGATGCTTTACATGCATTTAAAGTTCACCGTTGACCCGAAATGGAGGGAAAACAATCTAAAAAATGTACTAGAAACAAACATTACACATACATAAAACTATTAGCATCTAAAATCGTATACGCTTATTTCCACTAATTATATAGGTTTCATTAAAATCGTATGTCTTTGGAGAGTTGTCGCTCCAGGGAGACAAAAAAAAAGAGGATTCTGACCAATCACATACATTTGTTTTCAAACTGGCAGCAAGCTTCCCAGGACACTGAAAACGTAGTTCTTAAATGCCCAAGAAAAGAGCATAAATAGGATAGGTAGATGATATGACATGTCCATTCTATATCTCTTTTCTTTTCTCTAATTGCAAATAGTCACATTCTCATTCTAGGTTCCATCGTTACCGTCTCAAAAAACTTTATAAAATATTAAATCAAGAAACTAACTACTCTTCTTAGAGTAGTAAACTTTTAACAAAAAAACTTATATTAGGTGTTCATTGCAAATTGGCCCAGCAACCTTTTAACAAAGGGATAGTAAGAAAGCTTCGAAACCTTTAGCTATTTTCAGTCGTTGCCAATGGAAAATAAAAGTAAGAAAATTTTCCACCCATTATTGATGCAATTTGGAAGACTTTTTTTTTTTTTTGGTGATACTATATTTTTTTATCCAAATTCGAAAATGTTTTCTTTTGATATACATGACTTTTATATCATCATTAACCACGAATAGGGATTATATATCTGACAACACACAAGTTCATTTAGATAAACCTATGAACGAAGTAAATTTGGTTCCAGATCGAAGGATCGAATTGATTTCTTTTTTATTAAAAGGTTTCACTGATTTTGGAAAAAAATAAGCATATTAATGGTCATGTATATCAAATAAACATAAAAGGTTTCACTGATTTTGGGAAAAAAATATACAGATAGTAATGCACAGAAACATAACTTGGCAAAAATAAACATATTAATTTTAAAGTGTTTACTCTTCTCAGGAAAACAAGAAATGTTTACTAAAATTTCACCGTACAAATTTTTGCTTAAAGCTATTCACATGTAGGTCCTTGGTCCAATCATCACTCGACGGTTGCGGAAACCAGCGAAACGCGTGGTCCCCACATGCCAGATAAAACGCATACGCAGTTAGTCCACCAACTGGGATTAAATGATCGCACCCACATTTTCCTCACTCCATGCGTCACCGAACGACACGTAGCAGCAGAGGTAGGTGAGACACGTGGCATTAGAGTAAGGTGGTGAGACTAGATGAGGGTCAGCCACATCTAGCATCACTATCCCTCTCTGATGCCACGTGTCATGTGGTGGGAAAGTGGGTAAGAAGATTGTGGTAAGAAGATCTCATCTCCTCTAGTTGGTGGGGATAAGGATCCCTCACCCCATGCGTCACCGCGCGACACGTGGCAGCAGAGGTGAGTGGTGAGACTAGATGTGGATGACCCTCATCTAGTCTCACCATCTCACCCTACTGTCATGTGTCGTGCGGTGAAAAAGTGGATGAGAGGATTATGATTGAGAGGATCCAAACTCCAACTAAGGACTTCCTCATAATTTCAAGTGAACCATCACTAGAAACAGAAAGAGCGAGGACATTAGTTGAAATCTTAGTAAACTGTACCCTTATTAAATTCTGAGTCCTAAAAGTGATAGTGTGTGATAGTGTAATATTTTTAAGAGTGACTCTTTATGATCACGATGTATTTTTAGGCATACAAAGATCATATCTTCGAATTTAGGGGTATCTATAGTTTGTTTCAAGAATTTATGTAAATCACTTATTTTATACGGGAGTTTCAGATCATCTTGTCTACAAATTGTCTAAACTCAAACTCGTTCAGCTATATAAGTATCTGACGATAAAGCTCAAACATCAATACTAAGATTATCAAAATTCGAGCCGAAAAAGTTAGACGCATGTACCACTTGAGTACCAAGTGAAGTATGTTCTGGGAATACACTTTAGATTGACTTTGTGCTTTTTGTTTTTGTCTTTATCTTTTATTGTATGTGCATATACATGGTATAGATACTTAAATATCGGAAGCATTCTATTTGTATTTACTGAATTCTTTCACTAATACACTAGCACACCGTAATACCAATTACTGTATCATTTATACACGTATATATACAGACAGATGTCTCATGGAAGCAAACTCTCCGTCCTTTGGGGTGGAGTTATTGTTTGACTCTCATCATCCACAAACTCTAGCAATAAATTTTGTTGTCGTTGAGATATATTGGATATGTATTGTTGTTTTTGTACAGGTCATTGTTTACAATTAAAAACCAAAGTCTAAAATCTCAATTTTATTCTCACTCTAGTGAATAAACCAATGAACTCAACATTCCATTCGACCTAATGAACTCAACATTGTCTCCAGGACATAGCCCAACTGGTTCCGGACAGTGGTTCTCGAAAGGGAAGTCAGGGGTTTATTTCTTGCCAAAGGCAAGAAAGCCCCTTCCCAGCAAATGCATAGTGTGGGAGCTTCTTGGCCTGTAGGCTTGCCTGCAGTGCTGGGGGCTCCTTATGCAGACTATTGTGTAAATGACCAAGCTCCTGCTAACGGGCCGTTATGTACCTGATTTACTTCTCTATACTACATCTGAAACTGGGTGTGGCAGGGACCTTTACTGGTTGAGGTTGAACCTTTTTTTAATGAACTCAACATTTGTACGAAGTTTAAGCGTGTATAGTATCTGTTGTTACTTGGTGACTCATGTTTATGTAGACGTAGTTGTGGCATAAATAGTACTTCTTTCCTTTCAAATATATTACTATAGATGATCAAACAAATAGTTTTTTTTAAAAAAAATTATTTAAGACAATATTATTAAAGTGCTATTTTTTCATTTCTTGAAATTTGGTTTAAACTGATGCAATAACTTTGATAATTTAATTTTAAATAAGTTTTTAACTACATATTTAATCACAATCTTATTTGGATGAAATATCAATGTCGTGACAGTGGCACGTGAACTTAGTCGATTCCCGAGCAAAAAATGGATCACTTTACAAATTTAACCTTCCATAGCCTAACTCATTTGGTAATCGAAATGAGACATTATTTTAGAAAAATGCAAGTTCAAACCAGAACACGCGTAGCGTAGGAGGAATATCGCTATCTGGGCAAGAAGACCAAAGACTTGAGCTGGGTTACTGATTTATATTGAGCTCTTTGTATTGGTCGTCTGATAACATGTTATTAATATAAGTGATAGCTGAGTTCTAAATTTACTAAGCAGTTTCATAGTACCTAGTATAGTGTAAACATGGAAACATAAATGTGCCCTTTATGCTCCAGAATTTCACAAATTTACAGCAAAAAAATCACATCTGTCTCTAAACCCCATTTCCCGATTTTCAATCCAATTCCCAATTGGTTCATTTGGAAGGAGTTATTTTTTGAACAAAAGTTGAAATCTCTAGTCCCGTAGGACTCCACGGTTCAAGCTCCAATGAGTATATGTGGAAGATGCAAATCAAAAGCTCAATAACCTTCTAGATTAGATGATATCTTACGCAGTGTCGACATTAAATAAGCATCCAAAACTTCAAAAAGTGCCTGAACGGTACATAGTGTGAGTGTTGTAAATTATTTCCTAAAAACTAAAACGTGGCAATTAAATTGAAGTCTGGTATTTGAAAATATAAATTATTTTTCTTTCATTAACTATGAACTAACTTCTTGTTTCGTTCAAACTGATGTGATATTTTAAGCATTTTCTGAAATATTAAAATAACATAGCCTTATTAATATTATATATATATATATATATATTATAATATACACACGGGTTAAAAGAGGTTTAGAATTAATCAGTTTATTAGGTGATAGAGGTGTTGTTTGACTGCCGCTCAACTCCTCAGACTTTAACAGTAGCTTTTGTTGCCGTTGGGATATACTGGATATGATTGATTGATTGGTTGATTAGGTGATCTCAACTTATTTTTATTTTTGTTTTCGTTCATGTTGTTCATTGCTTACTGGAATAACTAAAAGGAATAGTTAGTTCAGATATTAGCCTTAATTTATACTTCTTAATTTTCTGAAACAACCCATCAAGATAGGTATTATAGCCAAAAACACACTTCTATTTATTTACTGTTTTCTTTTATTTTTTTACTTCTCCATTTAAACCACTTGCAGCCATATTAGAAGCCCACAATTTCCTCTCTTTACTATCGTCTCCAGTCTTCTTCCTCTCTACCTTTGCCTCTTCTGTCTTAGCTCTTTCATGTTTCTTGCCTTGGCTCTTTTGTCTTCCAATGGCAAAGATTTAGCCTAACAAAATCTGACCCATTTTGTAGACCTCTCCATTGCTTCTTTGATCTGGGCCTTCACTATTTCTTTTTCCAGATCAAACTATTTCTTTTTTCATGAAGAATTTCTCATTGCTTCTCTGCTTCCTATTAATCAACTCCCCTGTCGGTTGAGGTTTTTGATTTGATTATCTAATTAGGACCCCAAGATATACCTTTTGAGATTCCTGGTTAAAGATTTGAATGATGGGGTGTTTCTGTATTTTATGAGGCCTTCTTGAGCTGGTATATTTCTCTCTCTGAAACTGTATATAGATTTTGGGGGCAAGATTTGATCTTTCCTTGTTTAGATACTCTTTTCTATTCCAAAAGTTCTGTTGGCGGTTTTTCTTTGTTTGAAACACAGCTGCTTTTTAGTCCTTTTTATCCGACTGGTGAAATAGTTCTTTATCTTTATGTTTGTATTGTCATTCTTGAAGGATCCTTTGTCATCTTAGATTCTGTTATACTGTTCTGTTCTGTGACTTTTTTCTTGGATTTGTTTATGATTTTTCCCTTACTGATTCATCTCTGTTAGGGTTACTTTACTGTATCTGAGCATGACTATTCAAGAAAACTGAATTGTTCTTCTCAAATGCTTTTTGTAATAGATAAATTTGTATGTCCAGTGTAAAGTTCATCCGGGCTGTTAACTTACCTATTGCAGTTTGATTGCCTACTATTTTCCATTAAGTTGGTGAAATTTACTTGATCCAGGGTTCTGAGACTGAGGTGATCTTTTCCCCCCTAATTTAGTTTACGGTGATTTATTGTTGTTTTCTCTTATTCTATATTATTTGGTGGAAACTTTGGGGCTTGAAGTGTATCAAGAAAAAATAGTAGAAGTCTGATTAACTTTTCCTGTTGTGTATGTGCAGACATAACAAAATTTTACTAAAATTTTTTGCCTTGACAATGGGTAGAGGGAGAGGAAAGGCTAAGAAACAAGCTAATAATGCGGCTCGTGATGATGCTGGAAGCGGTGAGGAAGACAACATACAAGTAAGGAAGAGGGGAAGGCCCCAGAAACCACTAAAGGATGATATTGATGAGGAAGAAGTTGCGAAGATAGAAGAAGAGGAAAGCAAAAGCACAAAAAGTTCTGTTCTGAATAAAGATGTGAAGAAGCAAGCTGTTTCAGAGAACGGCAAGAAGAGGAAAAGAAACTCGCAGTCCAAAGAGAGTTCAGATTCAGTTAAGGAAGAAAATGCTGTGGGGAGTAAAACTGATGGATTGAAAGCAGTAGGATTCAGGCATAATGGAAACAGAAGAAAGAGCAAACCCCGTCGAGCTGCTGAAGTTGGTGTAGAGTGCATATGAAATTTGGGCTCTTTATTGGGAGCTAAAGTCCTTTATAGATATATGCTATTTCTCTTATTTTAGTTCCCATTCTATGGCCATTTCTAGTGATCAGCAATGGAAAGCGAAATTTTTCTTTCATGTTGACATTTCTTGTGATGAATTGATCAGTTCTTCATTGTTCCTGGCATGTCATTTCGTTTCATATGTCTATTAACTAACCAGGATCTGACATACTCCTACTAACTTGGTAAGAAAAGAGCATCTTGCTGAATTATGGTAGCATTTCTACCCTCCAGTTATATGTCTCTCATATTTGATAAGTACCATAGTCGACGCATATTTGTGACAACCTATTGGCTGGTATAGTCAGAAATCTGAATGCATCTTTGTGTTTGATTGTGGTGCTAAGTATCTGAGAAAATTACCTGCTTGAACTGATGCAAATGATAGAGTTTCTATCTATATCACTTGCACCATTTATTTTGAGTGATAATCTCTTTCGCTTTACCAGAAAGCTGGGACCTTGATCACTTTCAACTTAATGATGTCAAAACCTTTGCCAAGCTTGAGCGAGCCAACTGCTTTGTGGCTTCACTCACTTGTTGATGCTTGCTTCGGGAAGAGGAAAAGGGATTACCGAGAGGCTGGTTCCTGTTTTGTTATCTGATTACGTTGAAGGATGTGAATTACTAAATTGCACAGGTGACTCTTGAAGCAAGAAGGTAAAGAAGATCAAGCGTTACCGATAATTTCTTCTTGCGAAATATGAGGTAAATGATACTGTGGTGATGGTTTCTTGCACATGCTAATGACTGGTATTTCAGAAATAATCTCTTGTCTATGCCGTGAGGTTGGAAAATGTTTTACTTCCAAATTAATGGTGTCAACTTTGCAAATAATTACCCAAGCCAATTGCTCTTGTACTGGAGTTACATGTTTATGCTTGCCAGTGGAAGAGAAAACTTGATCACTATTAGGCAGTGTCCTTCTGGATATGGCACTTACTGTGAATGATATGACTTAATATCGGGTGGGGAGGGTACATATGCTTCCATGATGGAACAGAAAATTTAAGCTCTTTTGGCTCTGCCTATATTTTGGCGTGATTATCGAGTTTTTGATGGGAGACCACTGGATAAACATGCTCTATTGTAGTATATATAGTTCTAAAGATTTTGCAAAGACATGGCGCATTCGAGGAATGTCACTAGATTCATGTCTTGCTGCAAGAGAAAGTAATAACGTCTTTTGCTTGCTTTCTGCGTTCGGCGGCAAGTCACAAAAGATCACTTCAACCAAGGTCTCAGGGATGCTGCTACTTGCGGAAGCAGCTTGTTTGAGATTTGATTAGTAAAAATCGTTTCGTGGAGGTTTCTGTGTTGAATGAACCCTTGCATTTGCATTTGGTTGTTCTTGATTCTTCTGGTGAGATGTTTTTAACCGGCATTTCCGGTGCACTAGACTCCCGCGTTTGTTCAGGGTCTGGGGAGGGATCGGATCGCTTCGCGATCTGATGTATGCTGTCTTATCCTACACTTTGTGTAAGAAGCTGTTTTCATGGCTTGAACTCGTGACTTCAAGATCACAAAACAGTAATCTTACCAGTTAGTGGGATGTCTTTACTGATCAAAGTCAAATTCATTCTCAAGATTTCCTATCTCAATTACTTCATCTTGAGATGCACCTACTTTCCCTTTTCTGATCTTTTACATTGCTGTTTATTCTCATTCCTGCAAATATAAGCTTGTGCGTCTAGGCGATCTTCGCCTGTTATATGCATGCACTGGTTATCCCTTTTGATTGACAATGAGGTGGCTGCAGATATTTTGAGCTAATTATATCAACATGACATGTGATTTTCGTTTCCAATGGAATCGAGGATACTCTTCTTTACTTTGAAATATGATGGAATAAAACAAAATGACTCACTAAATTAGCTGCGCTTCTTATATTGTGAAATAGTAGTTGATCGACACAGCTTGATGCAATTTTCATTATGGTTCATGACAATTTCTGTGTATTTCTTACACGTGGGTATAGTTGCGTACATCTGACCTCTTATACTCCGCTATAGGATGAAGTCTCTAAGACAATGGAATAATGTTGTTGTTGGTGTTTATATCAACTTGAGACGTGATGGAGAAATTGCTTATGAACTTGTTGATATGATTACAAGTAGGTGAGCAGAAAGATATGTGATGTATGTTGGATGATGGTGGATAGGAAATATTGTGCGTGGGACATTGTTTGTATCTTAGCTAATGGATTGTCCTTTTCTCGTCATATGTTTTCGTCTGATATGGACTTTATGTTGGTTGGATGGTCTCAATCCACTACCTCCATTAAGACCAAATCAAGCTGAATACTAGGTTTTCGAATTCGGATTCATTTAGCTAAACAAATTGTTTTACTCGGTTCGTCTACTGTAACGAGTTTCAAAATTGGTTCGAGTTTAGCTCGATAACAGTTTAAACGAGTCAAACAACTCATGAATAATTCGGCTCGTTTTAGTAAACATTCCCAAATAGACGTTCGAATTCGGTTCGTTTAAGTAAAATTAACAAAAGAATTCGAATCAAACTCGAACAGTTTGCGAACTATTCGGTTCGCTTAACACCTTTACTTACACTCTTGGTGACTCGGATCGAATGGGAATTCCTATTCTGTTTTGCAGGTCTTTTACGTTATTTATGTATGTCTTTTGAGGTTTTTATTCATCTTTGTGCGTATTGTTATGTACCATTTTCTTGTTTTTGTCATATAAACACAAAGGTATACCATGATGAGCATAACATATAAAGAAAAAATTATGAAAATGTAAGGAAGAATAAGTCACAGTTTTCCCAACTCCATGTTTTGGGTTTTTTTTTTTTTTTCGTTTTCCCTTCTTGAAATAGTAGT
>AP025057.1:1318643-1553438 GCA_036186865.1 Eustoma russellianum | reverse complement strand
CGTTTTCCCTTCTTGAAATAGTAGTGTAAAAAGCTCGCAGGTTGCCGATGAGGTTTAAGCCGAGACACTAATAAAGTTAAAGCTGTGACACTAAGACCAATTGCCGTGTGGGTTTGGATAAATTCACCTCAAAATTCCTCACTCTTCTCTCCACCGCACGACATGTGGCAGTAAGGGAGGATGCTGATGCTAGATACAAGTGACCCTCATCTAGCATCATCACCTTCCCATGCTGCCACGTATCGTGCGATGAGAAGAGGAGTGAGGGCTTTTGAATGAGGAGATCTCATCCCTTGCTGTGCTGCGTCATGTATTAATGAGGTTAAAGCTGAGATACTAAGATCAATTGTCGTGTTGTATCATGTAATAATGAGGTTAAAGTTGAGACATTAAGACCCATTGCCGTGTTGCAAGGTTAGGATTCCTTCACCGCTTTCCTTTCACCTTATTCGTCACCACCCGACATGTGGCAGTATGAGTGAGTGGTGAGGCTAGACGAGGGTTGAGTTAAGATCCTCTCACCGCTTTTTCCTCACCCCACTCGTCACCACGTGACACGTGGCAACAGGGATGGGCGGTGAGGCTAGATGAAGGTCACCAGCATCTAGCCTCACCATCCACCCCTGCTGTCATTTGTCGCCACGAGTCGGGTAAGAGGAAAGTGGGGCATGAGATCCCATCCCGGTGTTGCAATGCTATACTTAATGATGTGTTTGGAAAAGGTCGTCACATGTCTTCTTGCCTGTGGAAAATCCAAAAACTCGAATCATCTTGGAGCAAAAGGTCATTCTTTGGTTCTGGGAGCCTCCATCGTTCCAGTCCTAAGAAGCATTGTAGAGGATAGAAATCAAGAGCTCAGCGGCCTCTTAGGTTGGATAAGTACTTAAAGCTGAGACATTAAGACCCATTGCGGTGTTGCAATGGTGTACTTAATGATGTTTTTTGAAAAGGTCGTCACATGTCTTCTTGCAGGTGGAAAATCCAAAAACTCGAAGCATCTTGGAGCAAAAGGTCATTCTCTGGTTCTGGGGGCCTCCACCGTTTCATTCCCAAGAAACATTGTGGAGGATACAAATCAGGAGTTCAGCGGCCTCCTAGATTCGGTGAGTACTTACATAGTGGCCGACACAAGGTGCTCCCGCAAACTAGGCCATCGACCTAGCAGCAGTGGAGCACTCACATCGTGTGTCCTTGGATTCGAACTCTTAACCTCTTGGAGCAAATTCCAATTCGAGTAACAACTGTATTATGCCTTGTCAAACTCGAAGCATCTTGGTGTAATATACTTCCGTTTCTATAAATATAATTCTGTAACTCCATCATCATCGTTTATTAAACTCGTTTTATAAGAAAACTTTTTTGTTTAGACAAGATGCAATACGTTGGACCAATCTACAACATAGGCCTTGGGTTAAGGGGCTTTACACACGTGGCACACAGAAACATGTTCTTCTACTCGGACTCCTTCCTCCATCTAATCTGTTAGATTTCATTTTGTGGACGAAATGCCAAACCTTTGATCCCAAATGTCTTCGCTATATAGTCTCATAGAACTGCGTAGAAAATATAGATCAAAAACCTATAGTCTTTTAGGTTGGTAAGACGTTATCAGACAACCATACAAAGAGTTCATTCTAAACCAGACATGTAACCCAACACTTAATTCGATCAGATTCAAGTCTTTACAGGTTCAGATAGCAGTATTGCTTCCATAGTGTGGGTGACCTGTTTTGATCATATACTTTTCCAAAGCTATGATTTAGAAGCTAGATTTCATTTTCTCCTTTAGGGCTTTCATCATTTATAAGCCCAATTTACAGCCCCAACATTTTGGATAGGAAGGATGTAGTAGTAACCATCGATGATATTCTTTCGCTTGATATACTCTACATCGATACATTACATGAACACATGATATCATCATATGATGGATACAAGCCAATATAGATACACAATATACCACTATGTAATGTAAATAAAGCACTATTATAATGCATCTATAAAGTGAAGAGAACTTACACTTGTAAATATTTAAACTCAATCTCAAATGTATCATTTGCAATTACCATACCTCAGAAGACTCTAACTTGTTGTGTTATAAGTTCATTTATAACTAAAATAAAATATATGTTATGAACTTATGGATGACCTTAGCATAAACCTATAATGATGTGAAATTCTTGTCTTGTTCCTCTTATAGTATTGCACGTACATGTTGTAGTAACTTCTATATATATAACTTATTCTAGCATCTTATTTGTCAAAACCTTTATAACGTCTTCTTACCAATGAAAATCATATGAAAGTCTTACTTATTCTTTCGTATCTCTCTATTAGGCTACTCAAAAAGTGTATAACATCCACAGTATGATATTTCCATTATATATTTAAATTTATTCTCAGGTATAATATATCTATTTAGGATCTTAACATTAAACACTGAGTTAAATTGGATGTCAAAAATAGTTGCGTTATCTATTGCATCTAAATATAAGAATTACCCATTGGTTAACAACAACAATCATACTCAGTATATTCTAACGACAGCAAAATCAACTAAAAGAAGGCCTCTCATCCGTTTATTCTTTTTCTTTTTCTAACGACAAACAAGATGAGCAATGAGATGAATGATCTCCTATAAAGAAAAATTCTATGGACATAAAGCAAAGGGAAAGAAAGCAAGGCAAGATGCTGCTGCCCATCATTATCCGTCGAGGTGTGAAATTAAGGTAAGCTTGGAGCAAAAGTCTCATCCGCGGGTTCACACCGTCCTAGTCCTAAAGAGCATGTGTAGAATATATAAATCAGGAGTCCAGTCACTTTCCGTTAAGTAAGATCTTACGCAGTGACTTACGTAAACCTTTATATCTATAATTATACTTGTATTTCAATATATAAATCCTAGCCCCCGCCCTCCATACAATTCACAAAAAAAAAAAAAAAAAAAAAAGGTAGGTGCATGATAGGTCCCTTATAGTGATTCTGGGCTATACAGATGACACTTTTGATGAAAAGAAGTCCTAACAAAATTAACAGGACTCCAATTGCACAAGTGACCTTTGTTTTGCATGCACAATCACATGTACATTGTAAAGGTCTCCCCTTCCTTGATTGATGGATCATATTGGTACAATAATAAGCTGTTACGAAAATTAAGGATTGAGAACACTAAAATCGAAAGATAAAGGGATAAACCATGCAAATATTTGTGGTGAGGTCAGATCGATATATGTCTGGTAAAAAGATTCTCGTTCTTTCGGTAAAGAAAATGTTACAATAACAATAACTCTAACAGACTATATAATTTATGTCGTACAAATTTCTAATAAATCAGGTCAAACCATGCTCATAGAGGTGATCCGTCCATATTTTCTATTACCATCACATACTTCATCGAAAATCTTATTTGAGTCGTATGCTCTTAAAATATTTGGATCGGATTTCGATTTGAATCGTCCAAATAAATTGTGAGTCAACTAATACGAGCGGTATATCTTTTAGCGTCAAAAATATGCAACATACACCTATGACTTAATTGCATTAGATTTTCTTGTCGTTTGGTGGATCTTTCTCATCATATGGCCAATTGTTATATCGACATTAGTGCTTCGCATGTGACCAAAGATTGATGAAGCCGGATCTTCACCAAAGGTCTAGATGACCTCGAATTAGATCCGTCAGTTAACTCGAATAGTTGTTAACTGGGTTGTAAGTTTGCAGCTGGAATAGCCTCTAAGATATCCTGCACAAGATAGCACAGGTCAGAGGTTCCGGGGAGTTGGCCCCGGAAAAAACCCTCTGACGCTCAAGTCAGTTTGGGTCATATCTCACTTAGATTATAATTTAGATGATGAGTTTAGAATTTCTCACAGTATGGGCCGAAGAGCAAAGTATATGAACTTGCTTTAGGGCGTGAATGTTTGAATCCGGACCCTCTTCTTTGTCTTGGTTGGCTTGATTTTATAGACTTTTCCCGCATTTGGCTTATGATAGTGGATAAGACGTTTGCTTGGGGCAGAAAGCCTAGGATGCTGTAGGTCTGCTGATGTGACCAGTAGCCTGACTGATGTGACTAATAGATCGGCTGATATGACTAATAGGCCTGCCGGAATGACCTTAGCATGTTTAGAAAGTATAACCAGCTGTAGTCACTATATTTGAATTGGACTTCTGTTGGATGGTCCCACAAGGTAATGTCGTGCTGGGCTCCTTTGCTGAAGTGCACATGTGAAATTTGCTAAAGTGCAAGATTAAGTCTTGCCGAAGTGCATGACTAGGCCTTGCCCAGCTGAAGTGGTCTGAAGTGCCGCACTGGGACATAAACTGAAGTTGGTGCCGAGGTGCAAACCTTGGCGTATTATTCGATGTTATAAGGATGTCATGATGCCTTACTGAGGTGCAGCCAAGGCTGAAAAGCCATGTTTCGACGATGTACTGCTGAACTGCAGTACTTTGAGTACTGAGCTACTAGAGTTAAACCGTTGACTGTTGACTAACAGACGATTTAATTATGGTTTATCATTTGCCCCCAGATTTTGTGTGGCTGAGCTGAACTGCGAAGGCGGACAAATCTTGTTTTAATGGACATGTGACGTGGCAGACCTTCATTAATCGTGCGGTTATCCTTTTATTTGCGCAGTAATTCCCGCTTTTAATGTAAGCGCTAATTCCGACACCTTATCATTACTTTTTCGGCGGTTTCATTCCCCGAGGGAGGGAAATGCCTGAACCTTTGCCTCTTCGCATTTCAAACGAAAAGGTGCAACCTTTCGTTTTCTCTCACTTATAAATAGGGACAATCACCCTGAACCTTTCTTTTCTTCTTCCTTTATTCCGCTTGCTTGATTATTTTACTACTGTTGCACTGTTCTCCTTCTCTGTCTTTGACGCCTTCCTCCGATCTTACTCCAGCTCTTTCAACTTAAGTATTCAATCCCTTGTAAGCTTTTCTCTATCTTACTTCATGGCTTCTTCTTCTTTTACCTCAAAATCCATGGTGCCTTCTTCTTCGGTGCAAAACTCAAGGTCCACTTTGAAAGCCACCGACCTCACTGAACTATGTCAGCATTATAGTGTTGACAGGAGTACTTTTGCTCCCATTCTTCTCCTTCCTCAGCAGACTGCTTATGATCCCCCAGCTGGGTACGAAGCAGTCTATGAGGAGTATTTTAGATCTGGTTTCAATTTACCCATCCCGGCCCCGTTATTCCAAATATTGTTCTGTTACAAACTTAGGCTTCCCCAAATAACGCCTAACGGACTGAGAGTTATTCTTAGTTACTTGCTCTATCTAAGGGCAGCTAAGAAAAACTTCTCACTTGCAGTCTTTAGAGAGATATTTGTGTGTAGACAGGAGGGTAGTTGGTATTGTTTTGATAGGAGACCTCAAAATAGTGGGGGTTTTTTTTTGTCATAAACCTTCCTCTTTCCTCCAAGGATTGGAGGGAGAATTTCTTTTTTGTTAAAAATATAGGATTACCTGAAGGAATCCTTTGGAACACTGGCTATGCGAATAACAGGAGGCCAAGTGAACAATTTCGCAATGAAGCCTCCTAACTGTTACATTTGCGCTTAGCCGTAGATTGGAAGAAAGTTGATAGGCACATTGTAGAGGTCGCTGATCTGGAACATCTATGGCCAGAACATAATTTTCGTCCTCTCATCCCCATTGCCTTGAGGATAGTTTGGGGTATATAGCAACATTTTTGAAAATTTTTGACTGATTCTGATATTGCATCTGTGCTTTGACTGTTTCGTTCCTTGAATTTTGCAGAAATCATGATATGTGGGACCCTCGAAAGGTTGAAGAGTTTGGTCCCCAAGAAGAGAAATTGGACAGAAAGCCAGCCTTCTACTTCAGAACAGGCTTCTGCCAGCTCTTCGTCTGAAGTGCAGATACGTCCAGGTAAAATTTTTGCCCTGCACTAGTTTTGGATATATTTAGTTTCTATCTAATCATTTGAATATTTTCCTTTTCAGTTGGAACCTCTGACAATCCTCTCCCAGTTGAAGCCCAGGTTCCTACTTCAAACTCGGTTCAACCTGGTGACGGGGTTGGGGGAATTGATGCCCCCATTTCAATTCCTTCATCTCCTGCTGCTGAAGAAGAGAATGTGCCCCCTCCAGGGTGAGTTTTAGACGAGGCCGTACCTTTCTTCGATCTTTTAAAAGAGTCCCCTGAGGCAAACACTTCCGGGGAAGAGCCTTCCCGTGGGAAAGCATTGGAGGAGGAGCCTGCCAAAGAGAATACTCTTGAAGGTGGTCCTTCCGGGGTAAACGCACATGAAGGAGAGTCTTCTACAAAGAGTGCAACGGAGGGGAGGCCTTCTTCCCAAACGCAACGGGGTAAAAGGACGATAGAGTTCTCCTTTAACAATACTGCCACAGATCCTGAAATAGCTAGGAAATTGACGAAAACGTCAATATTTCCTAAGGACTGGCAAACATATGACAGTCTAGACTGGAATACTGCCATGAACTTATTTGCGAGAAATATGGCCCTGGTATGATCTCCCACTATTTTTCATCTTTTAACTTGATCCTTTATGCTTTTCCTAACCAGTTTGACCTTTTTGCAGTATCGGGTCCAAGAATATAATTTCCTTAAACGAGCTGAAGAGCTCCAAGCCAAATTCTCCAAGCTCTCTGAGACCAATGCTCACCTTAAAAATGCCTATGACGAGTTGGCTGAGGTGGCAAAACCTAACAGCGAGAAACTGTCCAGGCTGGAGGCTGAAGTGAACAATCTGAAGTCTCAAGTTGCCATGCTTGCTGAAGACAATTCCAAGCTTCTGTTAGTAAAACAGGACTCAGACTCCAAGCTAGCCTCACTTATGGAAGAGAACTCCATACTCCAAGCTGGGAAACAAGATTCTGATTCTAAGTTGGCTGATGTCAAATCCCAAGTGATTGAGGTGAAGGAAACATTAGCCAGCACTGAGCTAGTCTCTTCCAAAGCCCAGGCTGAACTGGAGTTCTACCAAAAGGAACTCAGTACTTTTGACCAAGAATTGTCTAACAGCAAGCCTGAGCTGAACCAGCAACTGGAGGCAAAGAAGAAAAGTAAGGCTGATCTCCTCCACCAATTTGAACTTCATACTGAGGAGACAAAGAAGAACGCCGTTGCTGAGTTTAGACAATCTGAGCTTTTTACCGGAAATTTCTCGAAGATTCAAGGCTCAGCAATTGCTGTTGGGCAAACTTGGGCAATTGATGCCTGCTCTGAGGTCTGCCCCAGCTTGGACAAGAACCATCCTCGAATTGCCGAGCTGTATAACCCTGAGGCAGAGAGCTTACTTGAAAATCAAATTGCTCAGTTCCAAAGTGGGGTTGATCTCGGAGAGGATGAGGATGTTGTAAAGTAGAGTAGGACTTCTCTTGTAAATTTTTGTAGTTGTAATAGATTTTGTACTTAATGAAAATCCATTTTTCTTCGGCTTGTGCTCTTCAGCTTATTTCCATTCTCTTGGATTTTCGTTTTGTATTGTAAAGCTTTACTCGTTCCATTTTCATAGTTGACGCATTTGTCCTCAGACTTGAAACTTTTCTTGCTCTACTTTCATAGTTTGCAAGTATTTGTCTTCAGCTTAAGAAATTTGACTTGCCCTATGTTGAAAGTTTGCAAGTATTTGTCT
Source organism: Eustoma russellianum (assembly GCA_036186865.1). Taxonomy (NCBI): domain Eukaryota; kingdom Viridiplantae; phylum Streptophyta; class Magnoliopsida; order Gentianales; family Gentianaceae; genus Eustoma; species Eustoma russellianum. The sequence goes on along the minus strand of AP025057.1, from coordinate 1,545,804 downwards.
TCAGCACTGCGAAGTTCCACTCATTTGTAAATATTTGTCCTCCACTTGCCCTATGTTAATAGTTTACAAGTATTTGTCTTCATCTTTTATCCTTGGCTCTTCAGCTCTGCTGCGCCTTAATGAATTTTAAGATGTGGGAAAACATTTATCCCCTTTTCATCAACCCTTTCAGCTTTGCTGAGATAGAATATAGGTAAACTTATCCCATTGTTGAGACTTGCTCAACTTCTCAGTCCTGCTGAGGTAAAAGATATAGGGAACTTATCCCGTTGTTGAGACCTGCTCATCCTCTCAGTCTTGTTAAGGTAAAGATATAGGGAACTTATCCCGTTGTTGAGACCTGCTCAACCTCTCAGTCCTGCTGAGGTAAAGATATAGGGAACTTATCCCGTTGTTGAGACATGCTCAACCTCTCAGTCATGCTGAGGTAAAGATATAAGAAACTTATCCTGTTTTGTTGAGACCTGCTCAACCTCTCAGACCTGCTGAGGTGAAATATCAGGAAACATGTCCCATCTTGTTGAGACCTGCTCAACCTCTCAGACCTGCTGAGGTAAAATATCAGGAAACCTGTCCCATCTTTAGGGCTAACCTCTCAGACCTGCTGAGGTGAAATATCGGGAAACATGTCCCATCTTGTTGAGACCTGCTCAACCTCTCAGACCTGCTGAGGTGAAATATCGGGAAACCTGTCCCATCTTTTTGAGACCTGCTCAACCTCTCAGACCTGCTGAGGTGAAATATCGGGAAACCTGTCCCATCTTGTTGAGACCTGCTCAACCTCTCAGACCTGCTGAGGTGAAATATCAGAAAACCTGTCCCATTTTGTTGAGACCTACTCAACCTCTCAGACCTGCTGAGGTAAAATATCGGGAAACCTGTCCCATCTTGTTGAGACCTGCTCAACCTCTCAGACCTGTTGAGGTATGCCCCCACTTTCGTTGTGGATTGTAGACGGGCATAAATTATTGCTCTATGCACCAAATGGTGACTTAACTTTCCTGCCAAATAAGAATACTCAGCTGAATATAAGAAATCGATCCTTCGATAATATAAGGCTGGGCCAAATGATACCGGATGAGCATAAGAAGAAATAAACCCTGATTCGATTGAATCAGGGACTTTTGCGGTTATGTCAGCCTTATATGCTCAGGAACCCGTAACCCCCTTTCATCAGGATCTGAATCCCCATCACTTGGCAAACCCTGATGAGACCCAGGTTTAAAACTCTCATCCGGAGGGGGTTTACCAAAGTCTAGCCTGTTATGGAGCCTAGACCTCGGATTATAGAAGCGTTGCAGGTGACCCAGCTCGATGAGACGCCCAATCTCTTGCCCGAGCTGCCTACAGTGTTCTGTATCATGCCCAATATCATGATGATAAAGGCAGTACAGTCGGTGGTTTCTTTTGTGGATTGGTCCAGCCAGGGGCTGGGGTTCTTTTGCCAGAGATTTTTTCCTTATGTAGGAAAGGATATAGGATTTTGAAGCTAGCAGAGAGTTCCTTTCTTTTCCTCGGCCTCCTAACCGAATCTTGACAGAGCACCTTTCCTACAACGGTGCTTTACCTTTATTGTCAACTTTTCTGCCATGTTTGAATGGCAAGGAGGCTTTCTGAGTACATTTTAAGCTCTGATGACTAGACTTTTGTTCTGGCCGCCTCACCTCGGCCATAAACTCGGCCTGACGCCTGGGTAATAGCCAGACCGAGTGTGAGAATACTCCGGGTGTTCCAGTGGGTGAGAGTTACTGGAATGAGACCCACTGGACCTTGCTGCAGAGGCCTTCCCTTCATCTACCTCACCACAGCTTGGAAAACACCTGGGTTTTGAGCCACATAGCGTATGGCTCGAATATGCTCTTCGTAGGTGAAGGCAATGGTGGGAGTTGAGGATTCTTCCGGCTCTGTTGAGCACTGTTCAGTATGCTGTTGAGAGGACCTTTGGCTTCCCTTAGATGTCGTAGGTCGCTTGGACCGTTGTCCATATCTTTTGTCCATCTTTCTCTCGATAGCTTGCTAAGGTAACTAGAAAAGATCTGAGTAACTGTTTTCTGGGTTAAGGGATTAAGGGCCCTCCTTCTAGCGCCAAATGATGAAGCCGGACCTTCACCAAGGGTCTAGATTGTAGCGCCCCGCTCCTGAGCCTTAGCCTCGGTAGCAGTGCACCCGCCGTATCTCACTAAGGAGAATACAAAGCGTCACACCAACTTGTCACACGTCAGTGTTGACATAAATTTTTTTTTTCTTTTTGCGGAAACGGTTAAACACAACACTGACTAGAATTTAATGAACCTTAATAAAATAAAACATCATGATTAGGCTGACCAGGCCCTACAAGTCAAAGTCAAATGTTTGAATCAAAAGTCTAAAAGAAATGTCTCAACGTACTAATGAAGAATAAAAATGTCAATGTCACCCCAAGAATATCATAACCAGTCTGTCTATGCCCTCGCTGCAAACGTAGCTACTGGTCACTCAGCCCACTCCACGACATCGGCACCATCCTCGAGGAAAATATAATCATACTCCGTCTCGGCTACATATGGAATAGTAGAGGGTGAGTGATGGTAATCACCCAGTAGGTGCCTCTCAAAACAATACAAAGAGTACATACCCAAAAAGATATCAACACATAACACATAAAACATGATAGCATGGCTTATACGGAAAAGTAAAGCACTCCACATAAAAATGCGCAAGTACGTGATGCATGCTCAAATAACGTGTCACACGCAACTAGAAATATGTCAGGCAATATGCTCCTAGACCTATATGCAATGCATGCTCCCGGATCCTAAATCCAGCGTCATGGTCTCTAGCCACCACTTGCCGTTTGGACACCCACGCCCTATAGACACAGTATGTCTCATGACCCCGGTGCCCTATAGACACGGTAAGTCATCCCGATACCCACGTCCTATAGACGCAGTATACCTCATGCAATGCACGTGCCATGAATGCAGGAACACCACACAGCTGCCCCATTACTTCCCTCTGTACCACGTCCGTCTCCCATCACTTAGTCTACTTATTCTATTATTTTATTTTATTTACCCCCCTTTCCTTTTTTTTAAAATTGGGTTCAGCCGAACTGGCCAAACCCTTTACCCTTTTTATTATTATTATTAATTTTTTTTATTTATTATTATTATTTTTTATTTAAATTAGGTCAGCCGAAAGGCCAACCCTTTTTTTTAATTAATTAATTTATTATTACTATTATCATTTTTTTATTATAGCATGCCAAAAATCCAAAAACAGCAATCATCAATTACAACACACAAACAATTAATATCACAAAGGGCAGGGGGCAGGTTTCGGCCAACATTAATAACACACATATATTTTCACACATATAGGTTTCATGTTATCACAAAGAGAATACACCAACAAGTTCATGATCAAATCAAGAATAGAAGGACAACAATAAACAAATAGAATACCGTTTTGAGCATGCAATCTTCATACCGTTTTGAGGGAATAAATAGTATGCACCTACCTTTTGACGAATTAACGTCCTACGCGGAATCTCCTCTTGCTAACCCCGCTGACTTCTATGCTTGGTGTTGGGCAAATCTTTCCTTTCTTCCTAAAGGCCTCAGATGGTTGCTTTGGAAAAGGACAAAAACATTAACTTCCACATTTAATCTAGGAAGTTAACAAGTACCTCTTTAAACACCTTTTCATTTAATGCATTGGAGAGTGACTCACTTGAAAATTAATATTATAAAGAAGTAATATTCAACTATTCAAAACGTGAAAACCAAATGATATATTCATATAAAAGTATTTAATTCATATATAAAATACTTGTATTGTAAACTTCTGGAAAGTATGCATGAATGTTGTTTTACTTTGTACAAGAATCTTCAATTCTCTCTGCATTTCTTTTCAATGAAGCACAGATGAATCCCCACTGGCCGAATATACCAAGCCCCCAAAATTTGACAAACATTCGGCCACACCACAGATTTTAAGAAACTTTTGCTTGTGCATACAAAATTTACATATATATATATATATATATATCAAATGTTATCATATTTAAAGATCACATCCATCTACATACCCACTTTGCACATACAGGCCATTGGTCTTTCTGTGCCTCAGTCAATATTATAGAAAATCACCCGATGCATATATATTTGGCCCATAACATAAATACACATATATATTCATCCAGTTATGCAAACAACTTACATATGCATCAAATACATCTCAATGTTTATAAAGTTATTAAATATAATTTATACACACAATTCGGCTGCCCTTAGTGGACTGCCGAGAATGTCTTTAGACATAAAGCCTAGTAATCTTCATTTTTTTTCCATATAGCAATATACTTTGCATATGTTTGTAAATATATATATATATATATATATCCGCACACGCATCTTGATACATAAGCAAATCATTTATGCAACCGCATCTACAATTGCATGATCCAATTTGATATGAAAATAGTATAATAACTTTATAAAAACATAGTAAATATAGCAAGGATACTTGCCTCGATCCATGTATACTATACGGTACAAAGATACCGAGTTGAAACGAACCAAAGACTATTCATTCTTGCCCCTCATGAATGTCAGCCGAAGGTTTGATCTTTGTTAGAAAAGGGTTGCCGTTGGTTTGCCATTTAAAGAAAAGAAATAAGACAAATGATTGTTGGCCTGTTGCTACCAATTGAATAAACAAAGAATTAATGTTGATGCTAGAAGGAATGGCACCAATATATTGGCTTTTGTTTTGTTTGCTGGGGCTGCCATGGCTTATTTGTGGGGGGAAAGAAGGCAGCCATGCTGCCGTGGGTTGCTGCCGAGGTTAAGGAGGGGGAAATTTAGGGTAGGTGATTTGTATTATATTAGGGTTAATCACGAAGACTAGGGTATATATAGATGTAAGGGGTATAATCCTAATATGATTAGGTTTTATATTTAATTAAAATTCTATCATCTTGTTATTCTTTTCCTAGTATGATTACGATGCTAATTAGTAAAACTATATCTCAATTCCTCTTTCTTTTCCTATTAGGATACTACTATTTATGTTTTATTTTATTTTATATTTCCTTTTTTTTGCACTCTCAGTGCACGGGGCGTAACAGACCTCCCCCCTTACAATAAGTTTCGTCCTCGAAACTTGCGTATGGTGTAATCAATGGCTTCGTATGGTCCTACTTAATTCACTCACCTAATGATCAAACTAACTAATCCATTGCTTATTGTAATACGTTAACATTACATTTCCTCAACATAGGACTAGATCCTCAAAATCACTCCTTATACACTAACAAGGTAGTTTCTAAGTCTATTATTCTTCGCTTATTTAAGATCATGACCTATCTTCTTAAATTCTAACATCACACTTAAGGGTATTGTCATCGTATCGGGGGTTCCATATCATAATCTCCGATTTATAACGTACTTATATATGCGGTCATCTGCAGCCTTCTAACATCAGTCCTTAGGTGTATTATAATCTTTAACTTAATTCTCTACAATTACAACTTATAAACTTCTGTTTACACTAATTGATGTGTATCATTCAACTTATTGCAGTCTACAATTTCATATTCCTAATCTCATCATATATGATTCATCTCCTAGTTACATATTCATTTGAAATATCCAACAAGTCCTCCAATATGCGCCCATCACTCCCCTTTAATGTCACTGAAAAGTCCACATACGTATCGTTTCTTATATTCTTTCACTTAATTTGTATAATCCTAGTATGTCACACTAAGTATTAATCGACTTAGGTCATTCTAATCCATTATGCTTCCGTGTGCCACACTGATACACCGTACTTCATTACTTGTTCATTTCAACCGCTAATTTTAACTTAGTTTGATCTCAACTGAAATGCACTCACTGCTTGTTCATGCTTACTCTATTTCAGTTCAAGCCTACTCGATGCATCAGTACTTACGTGTTTATAGGAATCAACACTTAACTCAGATTTGTAATAATTTGCCATTCCATGTTCTCATTTTTAGTAATGCTCGGTTATCGCTATCAATCAATATCTCTAGGGAACTAATATCTTCCGCTTAGTTGATACTCTAAAGTTCAACATCTTAATCATAACTATAAACCCCTTTGTACGGTGTTTTTTTTGCTAAACTCTACTGATCACAATGCTAATAGATCCTTTTCATGATAATTTGTTTTGCTCTAAATCATTTCTTAGGGACTACAATCTCAACTTAGACCTAGTCACATTCTGACACTATTATCAAAATTAGGGACATGAACCCACTTTATTTATCATAATGGTAACGGGTTCGCAGTGGTCAGATCTAAGGAATTATTCAAATGATTATGATCAGCACTTAGGTAAAGTAAATAATTCAGAGTTGTACGGAGTGCCCTAGGTATACGTGGGCAGATCCCTTATTCGATCATCACTTAGGTATAATATCGTGACTTATTTCTCGAATCGATACTCGGTATCATCCTTCCTTACGTCTAAAAATCATTACTTATTTCTAAGCTCCATGCTTAGAATATAATCACAGCTTACGACTAATATCACTGCTTATGTTCAAATCATCACCTAATGTTTAGATCACTTATTTTCTAAGATCACTTCTCGTTTCCAAAATCATACCTACTATATAATCAGTGTTTATGACTAAAATCAATCCTTAAGTCAAAAATCAACTCTTAATAAATATCGTCGCTTATGTCTAAAATCGTGACTTACGAGTAGGATCATCACTTAATTCTAAGGTCATGTTTTATTCTCAATAACATGCTCAATATATAATCATTGCTTACGAATAAAAATCGATACTTAAGTCTAAGTTCATGACTTAGGGGCAAAATTGTAACTTAATTTCTAAGATTATAACCTAAATCTATGCTTCCGCTGTGGATCTAGAGCCATGCTCTGAAGATTGCACTGTCGAACACGTAGTACTTCTTAAACTCATTTCGAAATTAGATCCAAGTGATCGACTGTGTCAGTTGTGTTGCGCCAACACTCCTCCGTGTCTCCTTGTCGAAGAATCTCAGGTCCGAGTGCGATGATGGTGAAGGCGATGCATGCTAGTTCAGCAGCTGGTGCTACTACGGCAAGGCGTTAGTCATGGTGACTATGGCATCTTCAAGTGCTTGGGATGATCCACTGATCCTTGTGGTTCTCACCACCATATCCAGCTGGCTCACGTCGTAGATGCATTTCTATAATATCAGTTCATGAAAATAAATTAGATTAGTCAATAGCAAGTTAAAAGGGTTGGACCCAGAGTAAAATGGTAATTAGATAGGGAAAGCTCACCATCGGCACACACCTCCCATGACCCGATCATAACTTAGGTTTAAGATCATCACTTAAGTCTACTTCGTTTATTAGGGGTAAAATCGTAACTTATGTCTAAGTGTTCTAATTAATCCTGCGTTTCCGAGGCGGATCTGAAGCCTCAGCTCTGATACCACCTGTAGCGCCCCGCTCCTGAGCTCTATCCTCTGTAACGGTGCACCCGCCGTATCTCACTAAGGAGAATACAAAGCGTCACACCAACTTGTCACACGTCAGTGTTGACATAAATTTTTTTTTTCTTTTTGCGGAAACGGTTAAACACAACACTGACTAGAATTTAATGAACCTTAATAAAATAAAACATCATGATTAGGCTGACCAGGCCCTACAAGTCAAAGTCAAATGTCTGAATCAAAAGTCTAAAAGAAATGTCTCAACGTACTAATGAAGAATAAAAATGTCAATGTCACCCCAAGAATATCATAACCAGTCTGTCTATGCCCTCGCTGCAAACGTAGCTACTGGTCACTCAGCCCACTCCACGACATCGGCACCATCCTCGAGGAAAATATAATCATACTCCGTCTCGGCTACATATGGAATAGTAGAGGGTGAGTGATGGTAATCACCCAGTAGGTGCCTCTCAAAACAATACAAAGAGTACATACCCAAAAAGATATCAACACATAACACATAAAACATGATAGCATGGCTTATACGGAAAAGTAAAGCACTCCACATAAAAATGCGCAAGTACGTGATGCATGCTCAAATAACGTGTCACACGCAACTAGAAATATGTCAGGCAATATGCTCCTAGACCTATATGCAATGCATGCTCCCGGATCCTAAATCCAGCGTCATGGTCTCTAGCCACCACTTGCCGTTTGGACACCCACGCCCTATAGACACAGTATGTCTCATGACCCCGGTGCCCTATAGACACGGTAAGTCATCCCGATACCCACGTCCTATAGACGCAGTATACCTCATGCAATGCACGTGCCATGAATGCAGGAACACCACACAGCTGCCCCATTACTTCCCTCTGTACCACGTCCGTCTCCCATCACTTAGTCTACTTATTCTATTATTTTATTTTATTTACCCCCCTTTCCTTTTTTTTAAAATTGGGTTCAGCCGAACTGGCCAAACCCTTTACCCTTTTTATTATTATTATTAATTTTTTTTATTTATTATTATTATTTTTTATTTAAATTAGGTCAGCCGAAAGGCCAACCCCTTTTTTTAATTAATTAATTTATTATTACTATTATCATTTTTTTATTATAGCATGCCAAAAATCCAAAAACAGCAATCATCAATTACAACACACAAACAATTAATATCACAAAGGGCAGGGGGCAGGTTTCGGCCAACATTAATAACACACATATATTTTCACACATATAGGTTTCATGTTATCACAAAGAGAATACACCAACAAGTTCATGATCAAATCAAGAATAGAAGGACAACAATAAACAAATAGAATACCGTTTTGAGCATGCAATCTTCATACCGTTTTGAGGGAATAAATAGTATGCACCTACCTTTTGACGAATTAACGTCCTACGCGGAATCTCCTCTTGCTAACCCCGCTGACTTCTATGCTTGGTGTTGGGCAAATCTTTCCTTTCTTCCTAAAGGCCTCAGATGGTTGCTTTGGAAAAGGACAAAAACATTAACTTCCACATTTAATCTAGGAAGTTAACAGGTACCTCTTTAAACACCTTTTCATTTAATGCATTGGAGAGTGACTCACTTGAAAATTAATATTATAAAGAAGTAATATTCAACTATTCAAAACGTGAAAACCAAATGATATATTCATATAAAAGTATTTAATTCATATATAAAATACTTGTATTGTAAACTTCTGGAAAGTATGCATGAATGTTGTTTTACTTTGTACAAGAATCTTCAATTCTCTCTGCATTTCTTTTCAATGAAGCACAGATGAATCCCCACTGGCCGAATATACCAAGCCCCCAAAATTTGACAAACATTCGGCCACACCACAGATTTTAAGAAACTTTTGCTTGTGCATACAAAATTTACATATATATATATATATATATATATATATCAAATGTTATCATATTTAAAGATCACATCCATCTACATACCCACTTTGCACATACAGGCCATTGGCCTTTCTGTGCCTCAGTCAATATTATAGAAAATCACCCGATGCATATATATTTGGCCCATAACATAAATACACATATATATTCATCCAGTTATGCAAACAACTTACATATGCATCAAATACATCTCAATGTTTATAAAGTTATTAAATATAATTTATACACACAATTCGGCTGCCCTTAGTGGACTGCCGAGAATGTCTTTAGACATAAAGCCTAGTAATCTTCATTTTTTTTCCATATAGCAATATACTTTGCATATGTTTGTAAATATATATATATATATATATATATCCGCACACGCATCTTGATACATAAGCAAATCATTTATGCAACCGCATCTACAATTGCATGATCCAATTTGATATGAAAATAGTATAATAACTTTATAAAAACATAGTAAATATAGCAAGGATACTTGCCTCGATCCATGTATACTATACGGTACAAAGATACCGAGTTGAAACGAACCAAAGACTATTCATTCTTGCCCCTCATGAATGTCAGCCGAAGGTTTGATCTTTGTTAGAAAAGGGTTGCCGTTGGTTTGCCATTTAAAGAAAAGAAATAAGACAAATGATTGTTGGCCTGTTGCTACCAATTGAATAAACAAAGAATTAATGTTGATGCTAGAAGGAATGGCACCAATATATTGGCTTTTGTTTTGTTTGCTGGGGCTGCCATGGCTTATTTGTGGGGGGAAAGAAGGCAGCCATGCTGCCGTGGGTTGCTGCCGAGGTTAAGGAGGGGGAAATTTAGGGTAGGTGATTTGTATTATATTAGGGTTAATCACGAAGACTAGGGTATATATAGATGTAAGGGGTATAATCCTAATATGATTAGGTTTTATATTTAATTAAAATTCTATCATCTTGTTATTCTTTTCCTAGTATGATTACGATGCTAATTAGTAAAACTATATCTCAATTCCTCTTTCTTTTCCTATTAGGATACTACTATTTGTGTTTTATTTTATTTTATATTTCCTTTTTTTTTGCACTCTCAGTGCACGGGGCGTAACATAGATGACCTCAAATTAGATCCGTCAGTTAACTCGAAGAGTTGTTAACTGGGTTGTAAGTTTGTAGCTGGAATAGCCTCTAAGATATCCTGCACAAGATAGCACAGGTCAGAGGTCCCGGGGAGTTGGCCCCAGAAAAAACCCTCTGACGCTCAAGTCAGTTTGGGTCATATCTCACTTAGATTATAATTTAGATGATGAGTTTAGAATTTCTCACAGTATGGACCGAAGAGCAAAGTGTATGAACTTGCTTTAGGGCGTGACTGTTTGAATCCGACCCCTCTTCTTTGTCTTGGTTGGCTTGATTTTATAGACTTTTCCCGCCTTCGGCTTATGATAGTAGATAAGACGTTTGCTTGGGACAGAAAGCCTAGGACGCTGTAGGTCTGCTGATGTGACCAGTAGCCTGACTGATGTGACTAATAGATCGACTGATATGAGTAATAGGCCTGCCGGAATGACCTTAGCGTGTTTAGAAAGTATAACCATCTGTAGTCACTATATTTGAATTGGACTTCTGTTCGATGGTCCCACAAGGTAATGTCGTGCTAGGCTCCTTTGCTGAAGTGCACAAGTGAACTCTGTTGAAGTGCAAGATTAAGTCTTGCCGAAGTGCATGACTAGGCCTTGCCCAGCTGAAGTGGTCTGAAGTGCCGCACTGGGACATAAACTGAAGTTGATGTCGAGGTGCAAACCTTGGCGTATTCTTCGATGTTATAAGGATGTCATGATGCCTTACTGAGGTGCAGCCAAGGCTGAAAAGCCATGTTTCGACGCTGTACTGCTGAACTGCAGTACTTTGAGTGCTGAGTTACTGGAGTTAAACCGTTGACTGTTGACTAACAGACGATTTAATTATGGTTTATCAAATATGTTATTTGAGTTGGGTATTTAAATGCAAAATTATATAGATTTATAATAGAAATAAAAACAAACAATATTTATGACAATTGTATTATATTTGAACATCCAACTTAGATAGCATATCCTATCTCACTTCAAGTCCACGTTAGCGATTGTGTTTCATAAGATTAGTTAGTCTTCGCTACTTGAGTAAAAGATGAAATCTCTTACTTCGGAAGTTTACACCGTTTCTGCTTCAAAGAGAATGTAAATCAGTAGTCCAGCGGCCTCCAAAGATCTTACACAGTGACTCATACAAGATGTCTCTCCACAAAGCAGGCCTTCGGCCTATCAACAGAGAAACACTCACATTGTACGTGTCTTTGGAATCGAACTCTTGACATGGACCCATTTAGTCTTGGTTACTTCATATACCGAAGACAGTATTTTGTTTTACACCTTGTTCTTGAAAAGAGCAGTTTTGATATTTCATCTTTTATTCCCTTTCTGGTTAATGAGCTAAACTATTTAAGTCGAAAATATAGAAAAGTAAGTGGTAAAATTAACAAATATAAAAAAAAAACTCGTTGTATTAGGCTCTTGTATTTGCGTAGGGTTTGGAGAGCGGCCAGATTATTTTACGATCTGATATACACAGTATTGCCTTACATCTTACGTAGTAGTTGTTTCCTCGTCTCAAAAATATATATTAAAAAGTATATATCAACCAAAAAGTAAATTCGCATAAAATTGTTAATTAAACTGATGTCTTAACATTAGGATCTCTGATTCGCGTGTGCTTATGATTATGGGAATGGGATCTCCTGACCGTCTATGTGAGACGGTGGCAAAAGACCGCGTGATACGTGGTAGTCAGAGAGGATGGTGAAGCTGGATAGGAGTCATTACCATCCAGCCTCACATTCCTGGTGGCAGGTGTCAGGCAGTCACAAAAGGGGTGAGGAAAAAGGGGGTCAGAGGATCCGGACTCATGATTATGAGCTCTACTTGATTCACATTGAGAAATAAATTAATTATATTAAATTCTCCTAGTTGAATATGATTGATTGAAAGTGAAAGAAAGGTTCCTTCACTAACTTGGGACCTTCAGAAAAAGACATTATAATAATGTTTGTCTTAAAATAGGTATGTAGTAGTTGCGATGCTCAAACATTAAAAAGAACTGGACTTCTAACTTTTCTATTTTCATTTTATTTTTCTATTTCCTTCCATTACCACTGTAAATACGTACTTTAGAACAACTAGTAAGATTATTGTTTTGTGACTTTGAGGTGACGATTTTGAGACATAGAAACAGTCTATTATGCAAAGTATGGTGTAAGACTATATACATCAGATCGTGGTCTCTCTGCACTGCAACTAGGGGAGACTATCGCACAAAAACACTTTTTTTCTATTACATCCGTCAAAACAAAAGGAAAAATTTAAAGAAGAAAGGATTAAATACAGAGAAATAACCCTCGTCATAAGGATAAAATGATTTTGGTATTCAAATTTCAAAGTAGATAAATCGTAGTTGACCTCAGTAGTTGGCCAGTCCCCTACCACTTCATGTGTTGACCGCAGAGACATAGGATTTGTGTTCTAACTTTTGGCTGGGATGATACTTTCGGAGTAACCCATTAAAAGATGGGACCCAAAAAAAAAACCTGAGCATGTTTATACGTTAACATTTAAAAAATGTATAAATATTACGTGTAACAGCGTTAAAAATCTAGATAAAAAAACTGATTACATGTTTCCAAAAAAAAATGCTAATTACTCATTATATATGGTTTGAGTTAATTAATATTATTTTATCTAAATATTTTCTTATTAGTTGCCTAAATATCAATTATAATCCTCAAATCATTGCTAATTTGACATTCAAATAATTGCATTTCAGACAGAAGCATACTTGATTAAAGCAGTTCGGGTCGAGCTATTAATTTTGGTTCCCTACAAATAAGTTTCTTGTCAATTACGTCACAAGTCAATTTATCACAAAAACTCTCTCTTTTTTTTTTCTTTTTCAAGTCATACCACCATATGATGAACAGTAGTACCTAGTGATACAAGCAATCTGAGCCGACCTAATTATTAATTTATCGAGCTTAGTATTTTTAAAATTACTCGAACCTGAACACGATTTTGATTTTAAATTCGAGCTCGGACTTCTTCAAACTTGAGTCGAAGTCGAACATATTTGAGTGAAATTAAAAATATGTTTTATTCTAACAATAGTATATGCAAGTAAAAACATGCGAAAAACCTTTAAGTCTAGTGATTGAATAGCATTTCTTCGGCCACAAAAATTCGAATTCGAATTCTCTTCCCAATTTAAACAAAATTAAAAAAAACGTTCATTTCAAATAAAATCATCAAAATTAGTTTTTATTCCATTAATTGGGGGCTGTCATGTTTAATTTATTGTTCATATCTAACAACGATACTAATATAATGTCAAATCATATATAATTTTCATATATATTTTAAGTTCAATCATCCTTACGAACTATCAAAGTAAACATAACTGGACTTACAAGGTTTCGAACCGAATAACTTTTGGTTGAAATAATAGAACATTACTTTTTTCAAAATACATAGAATAATTATTGTAGCTTTACCCGTATAACTGTTCCATTTCTAATGTAGTCAAGGACACACTCTTTTTTTATTTTGAAATATGATGAAATAAAGCAAAATGACTCACTAAATTGACTGTGTTTCTTATATTGTGAAGTACCAGTTGATCGACAAGACGCAATTTCCATTATGAGTCATAGGAAAACAACTTCTGTGTGTTTCTAACACATAAGTATGGTTGCGTACATCCGACCCTCTATAACCCGCTATAGGCGGAAGCCTTTAAGCCAATGAGTAATGTTGTTGTTGTTGTTTTACCCGTATAACCCGGCTAATGCATTTGCCAGGGAGCGCTTAAGGTTCAAAGTTCAAACACGGCTAATGCAGTTGGCAAAGGACACTTGAGATTGCCACGTAATTCTTTTGTGTGCTATTCATCTTTCTCATACTTTAACAATAATTTTTGTTGTAGTTGAAATATACTGGCTACGATTGATGATGATATGAAGTAAAAGTTTTAGAAAAGAAAAAAGTGCAACTGAATTTAACCTTATATTTTAGCTATGTCATCATCATCATCATCATCCGTACCCAGTATATCTCAAAGACAGCAAAAGCTATCGTTAGGGTCTGGGAAGGATAAGTGGTAGGCAGACAATACCTCTATCCCAAGGGATAGAGGGTCTGCTTTTAGTGAGATCCCTGGCTCTATATGTACCTGCATAAATGACATGATAATAGAGATATGATGTGCTAGTGTGTTAGTGAAAGAATTCCAGAAATACAAAGAAGATGCTTTCAATATTAAAATACACATCATGTGTATATGTACATGCAATACCAAACAACGGTAAAACATAAGCAACCAAGTGCAAAGTCAACCTAAAGCGTAGAAAGTGTCTACGCATATCTATGTCCTTAAATATACTCTAAGGTATCCCTATATATGACATATATCTCGTTAACCTTAATCTTATGTCTCCATGAACTCCTATCCTGGACCATATCCTCATAGAGGTGTAAATCTAGTAGATCGTGTCTAATCTGCTCATCCCAAGTCAGTTTACGTCCGCCTTTACTCCTGTTTCCCTCCACAATGAGCCTTTCAATTGCTCTGACCGACGCCGTTGTCTGTCTCCGTTTGACATGCCCAAGCCATCTCATTCTTCCCTCCCTTATCTTATCTGCTATACTAGCCACGCCTAACCTTTCTCGAAACACCTCGTTTCTGATCTGGTCTAGCCTTGTATGCTCACACATCCACCTCAACATCTTCATCTCTGTCACTTCCATCTTCTGCAATTGTGACCTCTTGATGGCCCAGCAGTCTGTCCCATATAGCATTGCCGGTCGCACTGCCAACCTATAAAATTTTCCTTTTAATTTAGTTGGGAAATTCTTGTCGCACAGCACCCCTGAGATTGCCCTCCATCTACACCAGCCTGCTTGAACTCGATGTACTACATCATTATCTATGTCCCCATTCTGCTGCACAAATGATCCTAGTTACTTAAACTTACTTACCTGTGGTACCACTTGACCATCGATGGTGAGCTGTCTATTCTCACTGTCGGCTATGCCGCTGAAGTCGTAGTGCAGATACTCGGTCTTAGAACGACAAATCTTTAAGCCTTTTTTTCTCTAAAACACCTCTCCACTACTCTAGTCTCATACTCAGGGTATGTTTACTCTCTGCGACTAATACAATATCGTCAGCAAAAAGCATACACCACAGAACTGCCTCTTGTATCGGTTTTGACAACTCATCAAGAACAACTGCCAAAAAAATAGGCTCAACGTAGACCCTTGATGGAGGCATACCTCCACCGAAAAGAAGTCTGTATTCCCCACAGGCGTACGAACGGTTGTTTTCGTCCTAGCATACATATCTCTAATTATGTCTATATACTTCATAGGGATCCCTCTTACATCCAGACTATCCTAGATCAGGCTACGTGACACACTATCATACGCTTTTTCAAGATCGATGAAAACCATATGTAAATCACGCTTCTTCTCCTTATACTTCTCCATTAATCTTCTGAGAATGTGCATTGCTTTTGTAGTTGACGTTCCTGGCATAAAACCAAATTGGTTCACCGTAACATGAGTTTCTCTCCTAATTCTAGTGTTGATTACTCTTTCCCATAACTTCATGGTATGGCTTAGCAACTTAATCCCTCTATAGTTCCCACAACACTATGCGTCTCCTTTGTTCTTATATAGGGGGGCCACGACACTCTTTCTCCACTCATCTGGCATCTTTCCTGTTTTGTAAATACGGTTGAACAGAGTAGTTAGTCAGTGAACCCCTTCATCTCCCAAATACTTCCACGCCTCAATGGGTATATTATCTAGGCCGACCGCTTTAGCTCTTTCCATCTTCTTCAGTGCTCTCATCACATCCCTTTGTATGATGTTCTGACAGTCGGAGTTATTATGTTGTCGTTGTTGGTTAGTGGTGCTTTCTCGTTCGTCGTAGTCGGCGTTACTGCCGTTGAAAAGATTGTGAAAGTATGTTTGTCATTTCAACTTGATGTCTTGTGCCTTGACTAATAGATTAAACCCTTTCCATTTCCCCTTTTTTATTTTATATTCATGCCACTAAACTCTTTCAATTTCCAATAGAGTCAAGACACACTCTTCTTTGATTTTGGAATATGATGAAATAAAACAAATGACTCGTTAAATTAATTGCGCTTCTTATATTGTAAAAGTAACAGTTGATCGACACATTTTCTAACACTAAATAGATAATATAAGAGATAAGCAGTTGTATAGTGGAAGCACCTTTGGACCACAGTATTCCTCTAATTTTAGAAAATTAGGTAGAGCCTTAAAAGGAAATATACATAAAAAATTTACAAGTTTGATCAGCGAAATAAAAAATTAATAGACGAAAAGCGTCAAAGCAATACATTAGGTAGGCTGACTGGTCACTTGTCAGTGGTAAAATAGGAAAAGAAATAAAAATCATGTGAAATCATTAAACATCAGTTCCATACGGGATATGATCTCCTCACCGCAAACTCATACGGTGACGAGTGACCATACGACACGTAGCAGCAAGGAGGGTGGTGAGACTAGATGAGGGTCACCCGCATCTAGCCTCATCACCTCCGCTTGCTGCCACGTATCGCGCGGTCACGCGTGGGGTTAAGACAAGTTTGGTGAGGTGATACCATCCCGTTCCATACATACTATTATGATTTGTTATTAGGGTAATAATTTACTATATAAAATAAATCAAATCCATAAGAGACCACAGTTATTGATCTTATAAAATCATAAACAATTCATCTTGTATGATGCAATTACTTATATATATATATATATATATATATATATATTTTACATTGTGAGAAAACCGAAATGAACTGTAATCCCTATAATAACATTGATAGATCCGAATAACGTCATAAAATATCCTGCATGTACCATTAATTAAGACTTATAATCTCTGTCAAATTAAACAAAAAGAAAAAGAAAAAGAAATTTCCTTGTACAACAGTTACGCGCACAACAATATTAATCTATTACTTCACATGCTCTTGTCTACGGCGAGGGATAAGAGAATTGGATATATACAATCATAACTATGTGTTAGAAAAGTTATTTGGCCTGCAAATTCGCCAGTATGAACAATTTCATATTAAAACTACTGTTAAGTAATTATTATGTCCAAAATTTCACATAGAGGTAAAAACTAATATTACTGCCACGAGACTTTATAGTATTTGTAACCCAAAATCCTATGCCTAGTTTTCTGTAGCAGTTTTCAACTTTCCAAGTAACATTTCACTTTCCCAGTTTCCTTGGATACTGCATCCACCAACTCCATTTTTGTTTTCGTTTCCTCTTTAAAAAAAAAAATAAAATTCACAAAGACGATAGAATTTAGTATTTGCACATAGTTTTAAAAAAAGAACGGATCGCTTTGCGATCTGATATATGTAGTCTTACTCTATGCTTTATTCAAGAGACTATTTTTATGATTCGAACACGTGATCTTAAATTTACAAAACTATATTTCATAGATATCTGCAAGCATGGATGTTAACGAACCGAACCAAACCGAATACTAGATTTTGAACCCGAATTTGTTTAGCTAAACAAACTGTTCGGCTCGGTTCGTTTACCTAAACAAACTTTAAAATTGGTTCGAGTTCGGCTCGATAACTTTATAACTGTTCAAACGAGAACCCGAATACATGTTCAAATTCGGTTCGTTAACAAATAATTACCGAACGAATACGAACCAAACTCGAACAGTTCACTCGGTTCATTCAACAACTCTATATGCCAGAGTGCCTTAAAAATGTCGTAGTATACGTTAAATAAAAATGTCGGCGTATCCAAGTTACGAGTTTGGAAACCGGATCGAAAATGAAACAAAAAAATGAATGACATAAGTTTCATTTTCAAACATTTTAAATATCTTATATATGTGAATTTTACCTTTTTTTCCCTCTATCGAAAGGAGATGCGATCTCCTCACCAAGCGGTCCAGGACGCGACACATGGCAGCAGTAAGGGATGGTGAGGCTGGACGAGGGTTACCCTCACCCAGCCTCACCACCCCTTTTTTTTTGCCACGTGTCGTACGGTCACGCACCCGGTGAGAGGAGAGCGGTGAAAGGATCATATCCCATCGAAAGGCATGACCATCTTACTGATGAACACACTATTAATCCTCGTTTTTTAGTGTGTTTTATGAGACCTAACAGTTTGTTTGTTGGGTAAGAAAAGATTTGGTAATGTTGTCGAATCCAAAAGAGCCAATAAGCCAAAAGATTAGCTTACCATGTGTTTTTCCAGCTGAAATTTTATTATGGTCATTGATCTGACTCAATAAAATGATCACAAATAAGTTTTATCTACATGCAAGTAAGGAGGTGATTGGCTAAAACAAAGGTTCCATAAATTTTATACACATTTCATTGGTCAATGACCAACTAATCATACTTGGTCACTCACTATTGTAAAATTTGTGGTTTTTCCAGTCGTATTTGCAGTGTCTTTTTGACATTATGGTCAAACTATAAAGAAAAAAATCGTTACCATGATGTTTTGTATGGATGAGATCTGAGGAGGCCTCATATGAGGCAAAATATGAGGCCTTCAATTACGCAATGCCACGTGTACAAAAGAGTCTTTTTTAAAAACATATAAAAAAGTAAACAGCGGGCCATTTTGTACACGTGGCATCGCGTGATTGGATGCCTCATATTTTGCCTCATAAGAAGCCTCCTCTGATCTCATTCGGTTTTGTATGGTACGAATGGTTGTTACAGAAGTCAAAACGGCTTGCATCTAATGGTGTTTAGTGAATTTTAATTAAGAAGTTGACGACATGGTCCAAACACTTATACTACGGTTGTCACTATTCAAAACTAAAACGTTAGACGCAATCTATCATTCGAATATCAATTAACATTACTCCTAAGACACATTTTATTTGTTAGATATTTTAATTCTTGAGACTTCGCCAGTGAACTATATCAAGATCTTTTTCCCACACGAAAGAAACGTAAAGAATTTGAACATTGGTAAAAATCAACTGATTTAACTAGTTCATTAAAAAATTAACATAAATATCACATTGAATATGTTACACCATCTAACTAGGTGATTTATTTAATCATATATATCGTTTATATGGTGTAGACAAAGTACATATTCATATTATTGTGCTATCCATATATGTACATATAGAGTCGGGAATTTCACTGGAAGTAAACTCTCTATCCCTTGGAATGGAGGTATTGTTTATCTGCCTCTCAACCTCCCCAGACCATAGGGATAGCTTTTGTTGTCGGTGGAATATACTGAGTATGATTGTTGTTGTAAATGGTGTAGACAAAGAGAATTCAAACAGGTTTTAAATCATACAATTTAAATTGAGAAGAATCCCTCTTTATAGTTAAAAGTTTTGTGTCTATATCAAAATTACACCTAATTATTTTTGTGTTCTGCCGTACCCAAAAAGTAATTAGTCCGTTCCTAAAATTAACCTACCTTGCTTATAGGATAAAAACACCTTGTAAAACTAGTCTACTAGGCGCGTAATTTGTGAACTATGAGATGTGGTGTGGCGATTAATATATCTCATATTTTTAACGACAAAGTGAAGAGTTTGATCTCTGTTTATGGAAATGGAAGAACATTTCATAGCCATGTGCAAAAACATCTATATAAAATGTTCTAGGCGTCAAAATGAATTAGTCACTGCTGTTGACGGTACACTCTCAGAAAAAAAAAAGAGTGTGTTATGTGTGTGAATCGAAAGGGAAAGCTACTCCACTAAATGTGTAATGTGTGAACCATGAGATGGTACGATGATTGTCTTATCTTGTTTTTCTAAACTATAAGATCATAAGTTCGATTTCTGTCTATGTGAATTGAATAACATTTCGTCGTCATGTGAAAAACCTCCGAATAGAAAGCTTTAATCACTGAAAGGAACTAGTTGCTGCTGCGACGATGTATACACGTATAGAATAAAAACACTGAAAGGAACTATAAATTTTGATGTGTGTTAGTATAACACATTAATAATAAGTTTAGAAATATAGATTTGAAGTCAGTTGTTTGTTATTAGCACAGTTGATATTGCACGACAAGAAATCTAGATATTCTTTTTTTTGATTGAGGGAAAGAAATCTAAATTTAGAAAGTGATATATTCCCATTTTAAAACGACAATTGAGGTAGGACAGGATGAGATCTACTCATCCTCTTTTCATTTATCTTCTTTTTCACCGTCTGTCACGTGACAGCAAGAGAAGGTGGTGAGGCTAGATGAGAGGGTGGAGAGGAAAAAGTGTATAAGGGAGCGGGGGGTGAGAGGCAATTGGCTTGCGGTGGAAAAGAAGGTAAAAAAAAATAGGTGAGGAGATCCAATCCCAGATAAAACAGGGACATTAAAAAGGCAACCGAGGGGAGGAGAACGACAAGAGTATGAGAGAGTTGTAAAGGTGGTGGGAGATTGGACCTTAAGAAAGTAGTCTTAACGACTATTCTGTATTCCCTTTCACTGTCTGCTTTTCTTTGCATGGAGCAAAAGGTAAAATTTTTTATCGGGGTCTTTACTGTTTCAGTCCAAAAAAAGCATATTTAAAGGATGTAAATCAGAGATCCAACGGTTTTTTAGGTTGTGTGTGATCTTACACAGTGACCCACACAAAGTGTTTCTTCATTAACCAGACTTTCGGGGTAGCATCAGAGGAACACACACTATGCATATCTCTAGAATCGAACTCTTGACCTTTTGGAACAAATTCTAACCCGAATAACTACCGGATGGACGTCTGCTTTTCTTTGATGCTTCTTCCCCTCGCCCATTTTGCCAGTTGCATTGGGATCTGGATCTCCTGACCCCCCTTTAAGGGGGGTATTGAATGACCCCTTGACACGTGGCACACAGGGGGATGGTGAGGCTGGATGAGGGTCACCCGCACCTAGCCTCACCACCTCCCCTGTGTGCCACGTGGCGGGCGGTTCCAAAGGAGGTGAGAGGGAAGGGGGTTAGAGGATCTCGTTCCATTGCATTGCACCCCTCCCCTATTATTTATTTTCTTTCTTTCCCATCTTTCATTCATTTCAGATTCTATTCAGTGTTTTCCAGTTTTTTTAAATACAATTTATCATCTAAATAACAACGCTATGAATCAACGCTATAAATCAACATTTTCCAAATATAATCATACGGTATCAAAGAAAAAGGCTGAATCCATGCTATCAAATCTAAAATTTATAAAGATATAACCGGAAGATGTGTTTTATTGAAAACACTTAAAGTTAAGAGATCTATATTTAACCTATTAAAGGTTGTTCCTGGTGCACTAGACTCTCGTGTTTACGCAAGGTCCTGAGATACACCAAATCGCTTCTGATCTGATGTGCACAATCTTACCCTACACTCTGTGCAAGAGGCTATTTCTGCAGCTCAAACCTGTGATCTCAAAGTCACAAAACAGCAACCTTACCAGTCGTTCCAATGAATTTGGAGTATCCTACTTTCACGCAATTCACAGGGTTCAACAAGCAATCGATATTTCACGATCAAGGGTGTAATACTCTTTGTAGTAGCTGTCCTTATATATCGCATTTGCTCACCCTCCTAAATTTAAGATATTGACATAAATTAGATCTCGATACGGTAGAAAACTTACATTAGCCGCTATTATAATAGTGTAATACATTTTCACAAGATTATGCCCCTGCATCTTTAGTTATCAATCATATAATAAAATGTCAAGATGTGTACTACATATGTCTTTTAAAAGCAGGTTTTAATGTCGATGCGAGTGATTTAATAAAAGTAACCATAAATTTTGATGGACGACCATTTTATTTCATATCTGAAATATTTGCAATTTACTACAAATGTATAATTGTGTCAAACTTTGTCTAAAGATATTGATAGAAGATGGCCATGTTGATGAAGAATAATAAAGTTGCCAAAAACATTCATTCAATACGGACAATAAATTTGGTCCAAACTGTTGGAAAAGTAAGTTTAAAGAACTTTAAAATTTGTTCCAATTTATATAAAATCATGTAAGATGTTTTTTGGAAGATTTATAGATGATTCGAACAATTTGAACTTGTAAGAAATTACTTGGATCGATCTACGTACTAGTTGGATCGAACAAAGAGAAAGTTGAAATGAAGTTGAGCGATCGATGTCATCAATCGATGCCACATCGATCGGTCGATATCGATCCATGTGATCGATCGATGTGGTCAGGGTGCAGAGTTGGAACATACTATCCAACATAGATCGGTCACATGGATCGATCGATGTAACACCGATCGATACATCGATCTATCGATGTAGGCATGGTGCAAAGTTGAAGCTCTCTCTCCAACATCGATCGATGAATTCGATCGATCGATCAGTGTGCCAAAAGACAGCACTTTTCAGCTTAAGTTGCAACTTTTATCCAACAATCCTCTCCCTTCATACATGAACGTTATGCATCTGTCATGGATGCTAATTATACTGCTGAAATGGTTTTTCAAAGTGGTATTTACACAACCCAAGGTCTATAAATAGTATGCCCTTGCTAATTTAAAAATAGAAGAGAATACTATTGCAAAAATTAGTAAATTTCAGCATTATTCTCCTCCAATTCTCTCTTCTTCTTCCTCTACTATAAAAGAATTCTATTGTGCAAGTTCATCTTTCTCTCGTAGAGCGAACGAAAGGAAGAATCCGTTATATCCTGGGAGGCTTGTGCCGTGTAGTTCACCTCGCTCATAGTGGAGGCAATTTAACTTTAAGAACAGCAACTTACGTTGTGTCTCGGCTTTCTATTCTCGTTGTTCTTTCCGTTTTTGGTATCCATATCCATCCATCGATTTTTTCCAACACAAACATCGTATCTTTGGGCGACCAATAAATCCAATTCAAGTCCACCGTCTATTTGTCTATGTAATTACACATGATAAGGAACATGAAAAATATTGCACGGAACACATTGGAGATTTCTGTGTTCGTATTCCTCCTAAGAAGACGTGGTTGCTGCTTTGTGATCTTGAGGTTACAGGTTCGAGCCACGAAAACAGTCTCTTGCACAATTATAAGGTAAAGCTGCGTATATCAGACCGCGAAGCTATCCAGCCTCTTATCAGACCTTGCGCAAACGCAGAAACTTATGCACCAAAAACGTTTTTTTATAAGCTTTTTCCTCTTGAAACACTGCATTCATACTTCATAATTTTGAGAATTCTTATTTAAGAATCTATCCGTTGTCATTCAATAATTTGAAAAAGGAAAATAATTGCTAAAAAGTGATAAGGTATATGATAATGTTTTATACCAGCATTGAAAATTGAAGAATGTACGGCTTCTTTGTTTAATAGAACATGAGAACAGATCATTTTCTTAAATTGACTTTTACAAACTCCTCTCTTAAACTGAAAATACCTTATAAAAAATTTACATTAGATGTATAATTTGTCGCCACTTTACATACTACAAGTTCAAATATGTGTAATTCATAAGGTCTTTTTGGTCTCAGAATGGAGTTTGAAAGGATTAGTTTAACTAATCATCTATTCTATAATTAATGAAAGAAGAATTTTTGTTAAACTATCTCCTCTTAATTCTTCTCGTAAACAAAAACATCCTATAAAAAACACGTACTAGGATGTGGAGTCCATGGTCTTTTTTTTATATATAACGAAGGCAAAGCCTTCTTTATTTTATTGATGATCTCCATTTATGTCGGAAGAAAAACTGTTTTTATTACACGATTTAAAAAAAAAGAAACTAAACCTAGCATTACAATAGAAGAAGTACCAAACTAAGGAAACCGAGTTCGGAGTATGATTTTTCCTTTACCGCGGGCTTCAACTTGTGAAGGAGGCGGAGGAGGTATATCTTTTTTTGCACGCCTCTGCTTGCAAGCTGTCTTAGACTTATACGATATAAAACCTTCATCATAATGGACTTCCAAATCAATTTCTATTTCCCTTTGTGAATTTGTGTCTGCTTCCGCACCCTCAGTTTCTGGCGTGTCATGCAAAGTTGAGGCCAGAATATCCCCTATAGTGACACCAAGCATATTATAGCAATAATCATCACACACATGAACGGGATTCCATGCATTTCGACAATTAGGATGAACTGGTCCACCTTTAGATAACCATCCTGGACTAATAGACATCACTGAAATTCTAGGCATGCTCTACAAACATGCAGGGTACTCAGCATGTGATAAGTCTCCCTCCAAAGTGGCCATAGCTGCTGGTGGAGTATTTGCAGGTGAATCCACGGTGGAAGATATGTAAGTCTCTGCCAAATATTTTAAACCATCGGTTGAGGCGGCCGGAGTGTGTTCCTGCTCAATGTCCTGATTCTTATGAGTGTTGCAATTTGGAGATGTCCTGTATCTCAGAGATAAAAATAGGCTTCAGTGGACGTGGTTTTGGGAGCTGCGAAACTGAGGACTGCCCTGCACCCTGTTTGTCATTATTCGTTGCATGTGCAGGAGTGGGTTATGAGGCTATATTTAAAAGCGCTGGAGAGTTGTTGTCTGTGAAAGAATATCTTTTGATTGCTGAGATAAGAGATGCAGAGGCTGTTGAGGGACACCAGCTTTCTTCGGTATCCATCGTTTTTGTGCATCCACCCATGTGCCCCACTGGATGACTAACAACTGGAATTTGTGGAGGGTTTGGAGGTGGCTGCCCATAAGTTTTATGATCATGTCCCAAGATTTGACAGTCAGTGTAAATGAATGGGACATCCTCGTATCCATCTGTAGGGTAAAATTCAGAAGCACCGCCTTGTATATGAAGCTTTGCAGGAAGAACTTTAGAGATGTCGACCGCAACACACAAACGTACCACCGAAGGACGAAGACCTTGCATAGTGGCGGAATCCTTTCCAAGAGGTGTGCCTATCATATGAGCCAAGTTCCAAAGGGCTGTTTTATTATGTGAAAACAGTGGTAAGCCATGGATAGAAACCCATATGGGGACGACAGGATTCCCAAATTTTGGATCAAATTCAGGAGTCCACTTTGTTACTCGCATATGAAAGCCATTCAGAGTCCATGATCTACGTAAAAAGCATCATTGGTAATCATCTTGGTTGGTAAAAGTAATAAGAATATGCTGCTCATTCAGAAGTCCTAGTTTTAACGTCATCTTAAATACGATACGTTCGAAACAGGAAAACAATTGCTTCATAGTCGGACGACCATTCCAAAATGAAGCAATTAGCAAGAATTGATAGGGGATAGAAAACGTTGTACCTCTTCCTCAGAGAAAATAATGGACGGTAAACCTTTGAACATGTTCACTGCGCGAGTGACTGGTAGCGGCAGTATAACCTTCGGTGCCACGACATAGGCGAAAGTTGGTGTCTTCGATGAAGACGACGTTGGCGGCGCTGATTCCATTAGAAAAAGGCAATGGACGGTTGACGTCAAATCCAAAGATCCCTCCTTTTCCGTTCTCGCCTGAAATTCAGCTTTCAAAAAATCATCATTCTAAATGACCATGCAAAAAAAAATGGTTAGAAGAACAGAAAATTGGATATATAAAAAAGTTTGAAGCTAAATAATTATTTGTGTAGAAAATTGAAACGGTGAATTGTATTAATTTGGAAGAAAGAGATTACGCCGTTCACGATTGACAGTGGCGCCGCCCTTGGAGTCCATGGTCTTAGTTTGTAACATATATACATCTAATATATTATACACTTAAATGTATATTTTTATTGAAAAATTTCAAAAATTAGAAGAGGATCTAAGAAGGCGGACCTCAACTTTTAAGGTTGTTGATTTCTGACATCGAGGTCACGGGTTCAAACCGCAGAAAAAGCCATTTGTACAAAAAAGTGCAAGGTAAGGCTGATATATATCGCGAAACGATCCAATCCTTCTTTAAACTCTATACAAAGACGGTTCTTTAGTGCACGAGAGAGAAATGTCCTCAAAATAGAGAAACGTACTCAAAATAGTATCTAAACTCAATAAAAATGACCATGCAACCAGATCTTCGGTTTCTTGGGTCCCATTTCACTCCAGGACAAATACTAAAATAACCAATACTGTCTTTTTAATTTTGTGTATTCTTATTCCTCAAAAGAAAAAGTAAATAAGGAAAGGAAAAAAAAAGTCTCAAGTTTTGTTCTTTAGAAAGAAAAGAAAAAAGTTGCAATCTTTTTGGCACAA
This sequence comes from Eustoma russellianum, assembly GCA_036186865.1. Lineage (NCBI taxonomy): Eukaryota > Viridiplantae > Streptophyta > Magnoliopsida > Gentianales > Gentianaceae > Eustoma > Eustoma russellianum. Next base: position 1,519,241 of record AP025057.1, on the reverse strand, counting down.
ACACTCATAACCACTTGCTATCACAGTTTCACTCCAAAAATATGCCCACATTATCCTTTGCTAATTCTACGTGATGTCTTGATTTTCCCCAGCAAACAAAATCATGAATGGTTTCTAGGCATCAAGAATGGAACTGGGTTCAGGTTCTTCAAATTCATCCTCTTCAAGCTCTTCTGACTCCCTCAATGGCTTGAAGTTTGGCAAGAAAATCTACTTTGAGGATGTAAATGGAAACGGGCCAGGTGGGTCTTCTTCTCCGGTGGCTTCTGGAGGGAAGCCACCGCCTATTCCAGCCAAGAAAGGAAAGGTTGGGGTGGGCTCAGGTGAGGGGCAGCCTCCTAGGTGTCAGGTGGAAGGGTGTAAGGTAGATCTGAGTGATGCTAAGGCTTATTATTCAAGGCATAAAGTGTGTGCAATGCACTCCAAATACGGCACCGTCATTGTTAATGGGCTTCAGCAGAGATTTTGCCAGCAGTGTAGCAGGTCTAATCAATTTCTTCTGCTTTCTTGATACGTTTTCCAACTTGCCAGATTGTATCTTTTTAGTCTTGGTGGCAGCATAATTAGCTTCTTTTAGCATATTGTTTGATTCTTTCTGATGCATTGTTGAGCTTGCAATTTAGTATCTTTTCAGTCATGGTGGCAGCATATACATCTTCGTTAGCATATTGTTTAACTCTTTCTGAATGCATTCTTGAGCTTCCAACATAGTATCTTTTTGGGTTATGGCGGCAGATTATGTAGCTTTTTCTTAGCATGTTGTTTAATTGTAAGTTAGAAAGAGTAGTTGCCAGAATTGCAGCGGTTCTTTAAAGGGAAAAAAAATATACTGAAACTTCGGTTTTTGGGCTCGAGTTGGTTATGTTTACGGCAGTGTCTTCTATAATCATGGTGACAGCATACATGGCTTCTTTTTGGATATTTTGCCAGCAGTTTAGTTGGTTTGTTCAATTTTTGTTGCATTTTTGAAGTTGCAAAATAGTATCCTTTTAGGCCTTGTGGCAGCAAACATGGCTTCTTTTAGCATATTGTTAACTGTAAGTCATAAATATTGATTTTTGTTCACGCTTATTGATATTTGTGATAAGTTGTGAATATTGACAAATTATGGGGTTGTCTACTACTAGAGACATCTTAGTCCACAAACTTAATGCTTTTTAATTTCCTACTTTCAGGTGTTTCTCCTACTTGTGTCCATTGCATCTGTGTAGTTGGTCATTGTTCGACGTAAAATTTATTAGAGGTGTTAATCCATCTCACTCTGTTGAGCTGGCGGAGTACCCTCTTTGTGTAGCTCTTGATTGTTAGCTGTGGATTTTTGGTTGTTTGTCATAGTTAGCGTTCAACTTGCCCTTTTGACCTCAAATCATGCAGTTTTAATTCTGGGATGCAAATCTTTTCGCACTAAGTTGAAGGCCTTACTCAGAGGCCACATAGAGTCTTTATTTTGTCTCTTGAGGGACCAAAACTTTGGTGAATGCATGACACTGCTTGTGTACATAATTGAGGTTCTTATTTATTTGCTTAAAGCATAATTTCAAGAGGAGACACTTAATCTGAACCCAGACTAATCAGCTTGAAGATTCATATTGGATGCATGATGTAAGGACGTGAAGGAAAATTGAGTATCCACTCGCTCGAATTATGGTTCACTTTGATTACATGAAAGCTCTGTTTTCCGAAGCAAAAATAGTGTGCTTTGAAGCACAAAAAGAAGTGGAAGGACTGTTAGGGTCTTAAATTATATGTATGATGCTGCTGGTTTGTGCCTTACAGGTGCTAGCAGTATGAAGGAGAAAAATATTAGGCTGTATTCCTAGATAAATCTAGGTATAACCTGTCGATTTGCCTAAAGAATTTTTGGTTATCTTGAAGACATACAAAGTACAGAAGACAAATTTTTAAGAACCCTGGTTTTAAAATGGTGCCCCCCCCCCCCCCCCTCCTCTTTTGGTGTTTTCCTCTCTCTAATTATCTACTCTATATGCATATGCTTTCCTCTGGGAACTATTTATTTTAATTTGTTATGTCTGTGATGTTTATATAATTTCATGGTGAATACCTGACTAACTCTATCTTCTAATAAAATGAGCGACGGGATTAGGTTACATTCAGGGCACGTCTTAGTCCTTATCTTCTGAATCATTTTAAGTGGTTTTGTTATTTATCACTTCAAGCTATAAATCAGGCAATTCAACATAATTATGTTGAGCTATAGTACTCCTTATCTTTGGTCATTTCCAGATAGCTTGAACTTAAGCTTTGTAAGCTTTCAGAGATTGGTAGCTTTTAAATTCTGTTTTCGTTTCATGCACATAATAATACCCAAAAAAGTGTTGATCCGAAATAGTGCATTATTAAGTTGCTGTCTTAGGCATCTTAGACTGATTTTTCATTGTAGTTCCCTTGTAGCCGTGGGCACCTGGAAGATGAAATAGTCTATTCTATATACAAGTAATGCTAAAAGCTGCTGGAATTATTTATGGACTCGTTGTTAGTATAGACTTTCTATTTCCAATAGAGTCAAGGACATACTTTTCCTTTACTTTGGAATATGATGGAATAAAGCAAAATGACTCACTAAATTGTCTGCGATTCTTATATTGTGAAGCAGCAGTTGATCGACACGCAATTTTCATTCTGGGTCATTGTGAAACAACCTCCATATGTTTCTAACACATGAGTATGGTTGCGTACATCCGACCCCCCTTACCTCGTCATAGACGGGAGCCTTTAAAGCAATGGGGTAATGTTGTTGTTATTGTTAGTATAGTCTCTACTTATCAAGTTCACATCCTATTATTTAGTGTCCCATTGAATTTGCTATCCCCAAATCCTGCCATAGAGTTGGGACTTCCATTGTTGTTACTCAATAGTCGAACGGTTCACTGAGATCTAACCGGGTCCTAAGTGGAACACCTTAGGCAATATTTGATTTACTAAGAAGGAAATTTAATAGTTAACAAGTTCATATACATGCACATACATCAGGTGGTCTGAGAGCACAAAGTGCTGGTAAAGCATGTTTTCTTGTGCACTTCCTACTAATGATCTTAAGGTAAGACAAGTCTTGTTGGTGATAGGCCAGGAAAGGCACATGATGGAATTCTTGAAGTCTTCTCGGAGTACTTTGCTCCACACTTATCAGCGTCCCTGAAAATAAACTTCCTTGTGCAGTCGTTCTTTTCCTGATTTGGTTATCATAGGTTTCATCTGATTGAACAGATTTTAGCAAGTTCGTTCAAATATAGCCCATTAAGCAATTTACTGGATTTTGTAATTTCGTTTCAAGTCTTCTAATCTTTACACATTGTCACCGTGGATGACCTTTTGGCTATAAAAAAAAAAGGGTTACCCTTATGATGCATTTATGTTTCATTCCTACTTCTTGGCTGAAATGTGAGAGTAGCAGATTTGCGTCTTGGATATGGCGAATAAATGTTACTTAAGACAATTACTACTCGTGCTATACACATTAGTCTTCCCATCTTTGTGAGCATTGCGTTTTAGGCACGAGTTGGCATCCGTCCTTGTTACTGAGGAATTATTCTCGTACTAGTTACGTTTTGTCAATGCCTTGGTCGATAGTTAATATCTGGTCGGGAAGTCTACTTGTAGGTTCCACTTGCTGCCTGAATTTGACGATGTAAAAAGAAGTTGTCGTAGACGTTTAGCAGGCCACAATGAGCGCAGGAGAAAACCACCACCTGGAAGTCCGTTGTCATCTCGCTATGGAAGTTTGTCTTCTCCATTTCTTGGTAATTAGCCTTCATTGTTCAAATTTATGAACTTAATATCTGTTGTCTTCAGTTTGATCCTCTCGCGATATCTCTATGTAATCTCATGGTGTATATTGTAGCAGAAAGCAGTGGCAGAGGAGGAAGCTTCTTGCTGGACTTCTCAAAATACCCTGCTCTAACTGGTAGAGATTCATGGACTGGCACACCTGAACGATCATTAGGCCATCAACAGGCAACTGTGGCAAAATTTCCACCGAACATTTGGCATTGCAACCCCGAAAACTCTCCATCCGAGATGCTAATTCAGGGTTCAACAGCTAGGTCCAGTTACTCCGATATTCCTTCTGGAGAATGCTTCACTGGAGTCTCGGACTGCAGTCGTGCTCTCTCTCTTCTGTCAAATCAACCCTGGGGCTCAAGGGACCGTTCCTCGAGCTTTGTGATGAACAACTTTGTCAACACCAATGGGACACCTGTGGTGCAATCTGTGGGTTCCCATTGTGACTCCATTGACGGCCTCTCAAGCCCCTTCTGGAGTTTTAAAGGAAGCGAATGCAATGGCAGTTCTCATGAGATGCCTCCTGACCTTGAATCAGGTCAAATCTCACACCCTGCCATTAATCACTATTCTGGGGATCTTGATGTGGCTCAGCAGACTGAAAGGGATTACCTGATGCTCGAGCACTCGAGGGGTTATGATTCTTCTGTGCAGAACATGCACTGGTCTCATTGACTACTCTGTTCCTTTAAGCACTCCGAATAATGAAAACCTTGTGTTGTTGAAGTTGCTTGTCAACTGCTCTCCGAACATTTGTTTGCTATGGACAACTTGGCCTCAACTCTTTATCAGGCGAATCGTTTACGCGCTTTTTCGTCAGTATCCCAGCATTACTGAACAATGAACCATGGAGGATAATATCAAAATAACTGTTTCTTTCTGTAAAATTTTCAATATCATGTTTAAAATGCGCTACGTGCTCAGGAATTCAGCTGCAGCTTTTGGATATGCACTTATCTAACCAGGTTATAGCATGGCAAACTCTTACACACATGAGACACTGGAGTTGCCCTGTGGTAGCAGTGATAACACGCGTGTATGAGATCATGTTATACTGTTCAAATACTAGATACGCGGGTAGAATTGAGTTATTCTGATGCCTAGGCGTGTGAAAATTTAGGGACTATCATTGTTGTAACTGATAATTGAAGAGGAGATCTGGATTGCTTGCAGTAACACAAAAATGCATGTAGGATTTGAGAGAATGGATTCAGGGTATAGTTTGTATTCGAGCAGAGACATTGCAACTAAAAAGACGCAGGTTTGAACCAAGACACATGCAGTATGGGTGTAATGCTGCTATCTTACCCAGTAATGACTTACGCTATTATATCCGACCCAATTGGGTTAAATAGTTGCTAGGTCAGTAAAAACCTTTACCAATTTAGGAGGCTGTTGAGTTCTTGATTTGTATCTTCTAGTAATTTTGTTAAGACTGGGAAGGTGGAGATCCTCGAAGTCAGAGTATGACTTTTTTAGAAATATTTGTGATGACCTCGATAGTTTGGAGCGTATAAAAGTAAACTCTCAATGGTTATAACTTAGTAATTAAGAAGGGATATGAAACGATATATGATTAGATTAAGACTTACAATAATAAATGGGGTAAATATGGGAGAGTTCAATAAATAAAGGGGTGAATTGTTCCGCACTATATAAAGAAAAATTCGAGTTTGCACATAACAAACAAGTTTTCTAGGACATTAAATGGCTTTTTTTTTATAACTTTACTCTTCATATGAGTATTAAAGTGAGGCTATTCTTTTTAAGATTAAGATATTTAATTATAAAGTAAATAAAACTAATGTCTACTATATTATGAAGGAATGTTGATCTACATTACACGTGCTCCGGATATAGACACGTGCTTGTAACTGAATAACCGCCATGCAGCTGACTGCTCACTCTGAAAACACCTGAGACTCTCAGAGCATCCTCTTCTCTTGCTTGCTTCATTCACAGTCTCCTCCTCATTCTTGGGAAAATCATTTCCTCAAACAGTTTCCGATTAATATTTCAGGAACTAATTTCATCCTCTACTCTACTTTGAAGAAGCAGTAATGGCACATTTCCGGAACATCTTTTGTCTACTTTTACAAGATTGAGTAATTCTTGGTGTTTGCTCATGAATTTTGCTTCTAATTTTCAGGATTTCTTGTTTGATATCTGAAAAGATGGGGAAGCAATGGGTGCGGGTCTTTTGTACTGCGATTCTCTTCTCCTCGTTTCTGTTTTTGCGAGTTTTCAGCCGTACTGATGATGTTGACGGTAATTTTCTCAACTAATTTTTCTTTTCTGTTCAGTTAGTTGAATTTTTGATTCATAGCTTTTTTCATGTTTAATTGATTTCTTTCTTAACTGGGTCGATTGATTGTTTCTTTTTTCATTGAGTTGATTTCAGTTTCTGGATTGCTTAGTTCTGAGTTGAATTCACTGGTTTTTCTTGGTTTTCTATCTTAGTTAAAATTTTTTTGCTTCCAGTATTTTCATCTGGATTTTTTATGAAGTGACCTGTTTGAGAAGTCTATATATATATATATATATATATATATATATATATATATATATATATATAGTGTATGTGTTATTTTTTCTGAATTCGAGAATGGAGTGAGTTATTAACCTGTCCATATGGGACTTTTTGAAATTATTTTTCTTTTCGGTAACTTTATACTCTTGATTCAGTAGTGCAGCTATGTTATGTTCTGTTTTCTTGGAATCAGAATCTTCTTTACTGCAGTCAATTAATCTCTACACCCCTGCCCATCATTAGCAGTGTAGATGATCAAGATACAACTAAGAATATTAAAATCATTCTGGGTTCTAAGAACGTTTTAGCAAGAAGGCTTGATGGAATTATGTCGCTAAGAGAATTGGGATTGTCTGAAGAGCATTAAGACTGTAGGGAAAGAAGCAGTTTATCGTTTCCCCTGAAGAAATACCGTTTAATGTTTGATGTTTTTGCAGAAGTCTGTTAAGTCAAGTTCAAATTTAATTCCAGAAGCTTAAAGACCTTATTTCAGGAGATGGAGCAGGAAATGAGATGGAATATTTATTACAAATATTAGAGAAGACTAAGGTCTTCATTCCCCCCTCCCCCCTCTCTTTGTCCCCAACCTTAACTTGATTGATAGCACATTTAGTGCTGCAATACATCAATAAAAAGATAGCTATCAACTCAACAAGCTAAACTCCTTTATACTACCACAAAGTTGGCATTTATATTCTGTATCTGTGTGTTTCTAACACATGGGTATGTTTACGTACATTTGACCCCCATACCTCGCCATAGGCAGGAGCCTCTAAGTCAATGGGGTAATGTTGTTGTTGTTGAATAATTTCCTCCTTCTTGGCAAATAAAGGTTTTTGTTTTAGTCCCCACATAGATAGAAGACATTCAGGCTCTGCAACTGATTTTTCTGTCATTACACAATTATAGCCCAAGCACTCCGAGACATGTACAGAGCCCTTGATAAACCATCAAGATTGAAAGAATGGAAACTAGATGGTGGTGACCCTTGTGGTGAACAATGGACAGGTGTTTCATGCTTTGAAGCTTCAGTAATTCACATGTAATTTTTCCTATATGCTTCTGCAAAATAACCTTCATGTGCTGCTGGAAATTCTTTGCCTTCTGATACTTCAACTTATTTGGCCTTGCAGTGATCTCCATGGTTTGGAGCTTACTGGGGATCTTGGTTCAAAGATTTCTAATCTGCAAAGCTTGAAGCAGCTGTACAGTATTCTATTGGATTTTCTTTCCAATTCTCTGATTCATGTATAACCTTCTAATTTTTCATTTCCTCTTGAATAGGGACCTTAGCTCAAATCAACTTTGGGGCGAGATTCCCCACAACTTACCACTGAACATCACTCATCTGTAAGATGATAACCATTATGTTAGTTGACTCATTTGTACATAAATGAATCTTTGAATACAACTATTCACCTGACTTTATTTTTGTGGAAGCAGAAACCTAGCAAGCAATAATTTCAGCAAGAGCATTCCCAGTTCGTTGAGTTTATTGAAACATCTTGAGCGTCTGTAAGAGACTTATTCTCTTACTTACAGAAATGAGTTTGGCTGTGTACTTGACATTATGTTTCTCCCAGGAACATAAGCAACAATGCGCTTACTGGAATTTTGGGGGATCTTTTTGGTGACCTTGAGAATCTGCGGGTGATGTATGTATTAGACAATCCTTGTGCTTTGGATTTATGATATGTTTAGTAATGATTGAAAATCATGAATAGTTATGCTAAAATTTTGGCATGGTAGACTAGATGAGATGTAGGTAAGGCTTAACAACACAAGCTATTTTGTGGATTCGTCCCCTTTTTTGGTTGAAATTTGTACACTTGAAAGTTTAAGCTCAAGGTTGGTTCATTCCTAGGAAGTTTAATCCTCAGTCACCAACTCATGTTTTAGTGTTTCTGCTATTCGAGACCATTGTTGATACTAACTTAAATCATAACTTAAGTTCCCGTTCAGTTCTTTGAATTTCAAAATGAAGGTAAAGACCAAAGTACTCCAAAAGGTTTGGACTTGTTAAGTTACTTGTAGAATACCTGTATTTAAGTATCTGATTCCAATTAGAAAGAACACATAATTTAAATGTACATAAGTACAGGACTGAAACATATCAGACTGTTTCGATACCAAGTCTTTTGATGATTTGATATGAATATGAAGAGCTAGCTATTCCTCATCTCATGATTCAACCATATGAACATTAGATACAGTAGTCAGGATGTATTACGTGCTTGTTATGATGAATATGAAATCTGTGCTTATTTCATTAATTCTTGCATATATCTAAGAAGCTTAATCTGCTGTGTCAGGGATCTTTCATTCAATAACTTCACAGGTGATCTACCTAGTTCATTTGGATCATTGAAGGCTCTTGCAAGACTGTGAGTACACTCCCCTTTATTCATTGCTTCAGCATCTGTATATTTTCATCTGAAGAAGGTGTCGGACTTACCCTCTACCATTGCAGGTACCTGCAGGGGAATGAATTTACTGGATCAGTGACATATCTTTCTGACCTCCCACTCACTGTGCTGTAGGTTTCCTATAAAGTAGGCTTGAGTGCTTCTTTTCCTCATTTTCCACTTCTGTTTTCATTTTTTTTATTACCAGGAACATTGAAGACAACCATTTTAGTGGAGTTATACCTCAGAAATTTCAGTTTATAAAAGAACTAAGGTAAAAAAAAACTAAACTAAACTACACTTTGCATTATGAAATCTAGAGGTGTTGGTTTTTTTCTTCTTCTAAAATTCTTCTGGGCTTTGTCCATCTCTCTCTATGTGTCTGCAGGATTGCTGGTAATAGGTTTGACATTGGAGCAAACTATCCTCCATGGCAATTTCCTTCCAGTGTTTTGCCAGATGAGAAGACTATTAGTACTCCTCCAACTACAGAATTGAGTGACATTGAACGCTATCCAATACAGAAGGAAAGTAGTAAAAGAAGGCTGAGTGGCGGAAAAATAGCTTCTCTAGTAGTTGGAAGCACTCTGTTGGCTGCATGTGCTGCTATTTTTGCCGTGATTCGCATTCGACGATCAAATATGCAAATGATCAGTAGCTTAGGAAGTGCTGAAAGATTTCTTTGTCCTTTTGCAATGAACACAGACAGAGGTAATATCCTGAACACCAGGATCAGATTCCTGCATTTGATGCATGCTAAACAAACTAAAACTTGAAAAGTCGGCCAGCTTTCCCGGTGTACTAGGCTCCCGCGTTTGCACAGGGTCCGGAGAGAGGCCGGATCGCTTTGCGATTTGATGCGTGCATCTTTATTCCACACTTCTGTGCAAGAGGCTGTTTCTGCTGCCCGAACCCGTGACCTTAAGGCACAAAGCAGCAACCTTACAAGTTGCTCCAAGACGGCCAGCAAGTTTTCTAATGTCAGGACATATAAATGACAGAAGTTTGATTTCTGCAATTTATCTTGTTTTATACTAAGAATTGGTATGTTCCATAAGCTTATCAATTCCAAAGATATATTTCCAGTGTAAACTTTGTGTCAGAAACATGTTCCTTGGTTACTCAATGTTCTCAGAATGTCTAATATCTAGAAACTGAAAAAACAAAAGTTGTTAGACATTGGTACAGATTAGATAGGCAAATATTATCATTATATGTGGCTTTCTTTTTCCCTTTGCCGTATTTCTTTTTCTTCTCCCTTTGTCTGCAGTGCCTTCTACCATAGCTTTTCATGGGAGTCCACAAACATCTGCTTTCCAATCACCTCTGGCGACTGAGCCCTGGCTTCTACCACCGGTGCAGTCCGCAACCTCGATGGGGTCCAGAAGAAGTTTTTCGAAGAAGTGCAAAATTCCAATCAGTGCGAAGCACTACACTTCAGCTGAGATTCAGTTGGCAACTAACAGCTTCAGCCTGGAAAATCTACTTGGAGAGGGATCTCTTGGATCGGTGTACAGAGCTGAGTTTCCCGATGGGCAGGCAAGTAGAACACTAGAGTATGATAAGTATTTCTGAATCTAGCTTAGGATTTGGATTTCCTGATACATTTTTTTCTTGTTGCAAGATCTTTGCTGTGAAGAACATTGCCACAGTACAAATGTCTCTTAATGAAGAAGAACAAATCTTGGATGTAATCCGGACAGTATCTCGACTGAGGCATCCCAACATCGTCACACTTCATGGCTACTGTGTGGAGCATGATCAGCATGTCCTTGTCTACGAATACATCAGAAATTTATCTCTCGAAAATGCCTTGCATTGTGCTGAATTCACACCATTATCTTGGGGACTTCGCCTTCGCATTGCTCTCGGTGTAGCTCGGGCTTTGAAGTAAGATTTTGACAGTTTTTAATCTCTCCATATAGTTTACCGCGCCTGCAACTCCCTTATGTTCTCAGTCTTTTTGAAATCTTCTAGCACTCCAGGACAAGAAACATAGTTTCAGGAGATCTGCTTGCAAAATGAAATTGACTTGTATGTCTCTTTTTGAAAATTCTGCAGTTATTTGCATTCTTCGTGCATACCTCCCATTGCCCACAGCAACTTGAAGGCTGGCAATATCTTACTTGATGAAGATTTTAGGCCTCGCATTTGTGACGCGGGACTGGCTGTCTTGAGGCCTCTAACAAGCAACAGTGTCAAATTCAAGGTGACTACTCACTGAAACCGCCCTATGCAAGGTTGTAGTACATTTCAGATTGTTAAGCTGGCTTAATTGTATAATGTGAAAGAAAGGAGCTTGAAAATTCTAGCCCATGAAAACTTCCAGCATTGACAAGTAACTACTAGTTGATGGATTGGTTGAACATGATAACTTCTTCTTCATCACATTGAACTGTAAACACCTTAGAAACACTGCCAATCAAATGAAAAGATGCTTTGAAAGCAATATCAATGTGCTTGTTTTCTTTGAAGACCTGTCTTAGTCCCATATGTTGATTTGAGCAGGCATCAGAAATGGCGATATGCGACAGGGGATACATAGCACCTGAAAGTGTTCAAGATGGAAATGACAACATAAAAGCTGACATTTATGCCTTTGGGGTGTTGCTTTTAGAACTTATATCAGGAAGGCGGGCATTTGACAGGTAAAGAATCGTCACCCCAGTATTCTCTTTGTTCCATGTCCCCTTTTTTTGTTGCTCACAGGTTCTTTTTTTTACTTTATTCTTCCATTGAAACAGCTCAAAGCCATTAGAAGAGCAGTTTCTGGCAAGCTGGGCTTCAAGAAGACTTCACGACAGAGAATTTCTGATTCATATGGTTGATCCAGGCATTAGAAGAATGATATCCTCCAAGGATATTTCTCGTTGGGCTGACATTATCTCCCTTTGTATCCAGGTATGCTAATTACTTAAAGTAGACACAATTCCTCTAGCAAGTTAGGATACAACTAAAGATCATGGAATATCTATGATAAGAATAATACATCCTGGGAAATTGTTATATATTATGGAGGTTGAGCTTGATCATCTTAGTGCCGTTGTATCCAGGTATACTAATTACATAAGGTACATATAATTCATGTAGATGTGTGAGGGCGAGCCTTATAGCAACTGGTAAGGTTGCTGTTTTGTGATCTCACATGTTCAAGCCGCAGAAACAACCTCTTGCACAAAAAAAGTATAGGGTAAGGCTGCGTACTGTACAAACGCAGAAGCCTAGTGCACTGGGAACGCCCTAATTCATGTAAATGTAATTCAAATATACATCATAGAAAGTATTATTATATAATATTGTGGAAGTGTATCTAAATGATCATTTTATGCAGTGAACTTAACTTTGTGTTCATGCATTTGGTATAAAATTATTAAGGTGTGTGTGACCGAGTAGAAATGGTTTTTGCAGCCTGAGAAAGAATTCCGGCCGCCAATGTCGGAAATTGTGGATGCACTGATACTTCTGGTCCCAAAGCCTGGAACAATTGATGGAAGTGAAACTGAAATATTGGACACATCTTTCCGGTCATTCAACTCCAACTTGTGTGGCTCACCAACAATGAGCTACTACTCTATCTGATTGTCTTTAGGACTCATACTTTACTTGATCTGGTAGTTTCATTCAAAGATGTTTGCCTGGATGTTTTTGGTACAATATTTTACTCCAATGAGTAGTTTCTAATGTGCTCATGACAATATATCACATAATGTGATGTTAGAAGCTTCTGCTTATAGTGGAGTATGAGGGGGGTCGGATGTACGCAACCGTACCCATGTATCATAAGAAGTGCAACCAATTTAGTAAATCATGCTTCATTTCATCATATTCCAAAGTCCTCTTCGAATTACAGAGTGCTATGCCCCGACTGATTCATCCTTTGAAGACGACAATTATCAAATACACCAATAGTTATAACAGTACAGGGATCCAAATCTCCCAAGAGTATTGCTCATTCCATCTGGGAGCAAGGCTACCAGTAATAGTCCTTGTTCTAGCCATATTCTGCCCATACGTGGACACACAATACGCATCTATTGTTATGTGCCCATCTTTTCTTATCATAGGTAAGAAGTAAGAACTCATCAGCACTTAGAATACCCAACTCAAGAACCCCAATACTTTGACTTCCACAACTGCTTAGTTGTTGGTCTAAGATCACTACTAGAATGAATCCTGCCAGCATATCTCACATCTGTCTTCTTTCCTCCCTCAACAGGAACATACTTTGTAAGCCTATACCACCTTGGGATAAGGGGGTTTTGAAAGGAACTTCAGGGGTTCAAACTTTGCCGAAGGCAAGAATGTTTGAACTCCCTCCAAGCTAGCTGCATAGTATGAGAGCACTATTGGCCCGTTGAATGACTTGTGCCAGCCCGTCGGTTGTTACTTCAGTGCCAATGAACTCCTTGTGCTGTCTTTGTGCTATGACAAACTTCTATTAGTGGGCTTGGAACTGATTTACATCCCTACACACCTTATGGGACCGAGGTGGTAGAAACCCTTACTGGTTGGGGTTTAACCGGAATGACACACCTTCCCAAAACATAGACTTTATCCGCTGAAACTCTATCTTCCACACTCAAAAACAGTGCTTCTTCAGAAGGCTATGCTGCTACAAATATCAGGTCCTCATTCCAATAAGGATTAAGAGTCTTGACATAAGATTCTTTAGTACTCAAAGCTTGATTTCCAAACACGACTTTCCCATATAATTCAGGGACCCTATTTTCATCAGCTGGCCTTAAGTCCTGTCCTTGGATCACATTAATCCTCAAATACCAAAATTTAGGTGAAAGATAAACCTTTGACCTTGCCTTTTCGAAATCATCAGTCACCAACAGCAGCGTCCGAACACCATCCCCCTGAAAATGCTTCATCAGCCTGAGAGCCCATCCAAATAGCTAACATTACTTATCCTTAACCGAGGGTGGGCCTTGGAGCAACCGGTAAGGTTGTTGCTTTATAACCTTGAGGGTAAGGTTGTTGCTTTATAACCTTGAGGTCACGGGTTTGAGTCGCGGAAACACTCTTGCACAAAAAAGTTAGGGTAAGATTCTGTTCACCAGACCGCGAAGCGATCCGACCCCTCCCTGGACTCTACGCAAACGCGGGAGTCTAGTACACCGAGAACTCCAACTCCATCCCATTTCATGTCTCGCAACTTATACCATTGTGCTACCAAAAGTTATAGTGAAATCTTCTTCCGCAAAGTTACAATGAAATCTTCTTCCCCAAAGTTATAATCTTTCACTGTGACCTCAATACAAAGATTGGATAATATCCTTTAAAAAGGCAATAAAATTGATACCACTCTTGGTTAGCCGTGTTATTTGATGACTAGTTAGGGCCTTGTAATTCCGAGTTTAAGTTCTATATAAGGAACAAAATATCTGTAAGATTTTTGATTTATGTTCTATATAAGGAACAAAAGTACCTGTAAGATTGTTGATCGGTAAATCTTTTGGCTTAACAACTTAAAACATAGAGGTAATCCATACGTACAACGAGGTCATAATTGCTCTTGAGCTTGTCCCCAGGTGCCCTTAGCCCACCTAGATAAGGTCTGACCTCCCTTACCATAAGGTCTTCTGGGGAATGCATCGGCATTTTCCCAGCCTTCAGAAGTCAGAAGAACAGCAAAAAAAAAAAAAAAAGAAAAAAAGAAAGAAAAAAAACCAAGCTCATGGACTTGAGGTGTTCAAAAATGGATTCCACTTTGTACCCACCTTTGAAGTGGACGCATTTTTGTCAAACAAATGTGAGATGCAAACTGGTAAAGGTGAAGTTTGACTTCTTTGATACTCCATGTTTTCTTTTGGCACCATGTTTCTTAGGGTCCGGATCCCTGACACCTTTTCTCTCACCACTCTTGTGACAGCTTGACACGTGATAACAGGGGTGACTTCCACCCAGTCTCACCATCTCCAAACTGCTACGTGGCTCGCGGTCCTTTGTGACCGCTTAGGGGTCAGGAGATCCCATTTGGTTTCTTAGGGAGATCACATCCAAGGTCAATCTATTCTAAAAGAATATTTTAATATTAGAAGATTTTTATTTTTATTTATTAATTTTTTTTCGTACCAACACGTCATATTTCTATTATTGTTTCATTTATATAGATACATATAGAGCCGACGGTCTCACTGAAAACAAACTCTATATCCTTTGAAATGGAGGTATATTGCTTGCTTGCCTGTCAGTCTCTCTAGATCCTGACAATAACTTTTTCTTTCGTTGAGATGTACTGGGTATGATTGGTTGATTGTTATAAAAAAAAAAAGGGCATAGACTGAAGTGTTACTTGTTGGAGAATTAAAAGGTTTGGGTTTTGGCCCATTAAGGAAGATTGCAAAACTTGGTTTAGCAACATACTTTGAGCTTAATTATGATTAGTTTTCGTTAATGAAAATCAAAAACTAATGGGTTCTTAATTATCTACGTAATGAGTAGTTAATTTTATGCTTTGGAATCACTCAATTACGATACCGGATGAATGAGAAATTAATGCTCAAAGTGGATGGAAAACATGGTTAATGGGTGATGTGTCATATTCTTAGGAGGCCGCATCACCCTTATGGAGGAATACCACATTGGACATTTGGATATATTTAGCCACCTTATAAATGGCTAGAATGGACACTTTAGATGTGCCCTTGGGGCATGAGAAGTTTTTGACCGGAGGGAAGACCTAGAAAGTGCCACACGTGCGCGCGCGCCACCGCCGCCGCTCGTCCGACCGGCCGGCCGGCTCGGGTGCACGTGTGCTCGTGAGCCGGGTCGGTTCCTATCTTTTTGGAGAAAATTTATTTGAGCATTTGGATTAATTATTTTTTGTAAATAGTTAAAGGCTTCGGGCCTAGCTGCGCAGCGGCCCAAATGATCTCCTGTGTGCGCGGTCCGGTCCAGTACTCCTATGTGCGCGGTCCAGTAACGGATAACGCGTTCTGAACGCGTTTCAGTTTAAACAGGCGTTTGGTTGTTCGATTACGGTTTAAATCGAACGGTTAAATCTCTCAAAACCACCAGGAAGTTTTCATCCGACGGCTCTGGCTCATATACGGTTTTGATCCGACGGTCACAGTTCCATCTGTGTAACCGATTCTCCAACCGACTTCCCTATATAAACAGGGCGAGGGGTGCGTTCTACAGACACACTCGCTCTAAGCATTCGCAGCATACTGCATTCATAGCATTATACTTTCTGCATAACGTCCAAGAGAAGTCAAGACACTCGAAGGTTCTCTGTAGTTCAAGTTCAGCAGTGTCGCTCAACTGAACATGTACCCGTTGTATCCTGGGAGACGGTTGCTAACGCCGGTTAGGCACAGTATACCTGAGCAATACGTCTTAAGGACAGAGTCCTCGACTCACTCCGGATTTGGTTTATTTTACTGTTTCCATACGCACACACCGAACGACTGCGTCTTAGTACAGGATTGATTGTTTCTAACAATCTTAAGACGTACTCGATTCAATTAATTTCTGTACTGTTTTTTTATGCAAAGCAGTGTTCATACTGATTTGCAGTGTGCTTCTACTCATTTCTTATATCCAATTCTGTTCTGATCTGTACGTTTTGATCGAACTGAACAGGAATGAAAAACGAAAGCTCGAACTCTGTTCAAGGCTTTAACGGTGCACACTCTATGTCTGCACCTAACGGGACCAACAACGTTGCTGCTGGTGTGCCGTACAACACAGTTCCTCTGGCTCCAAGCGAAGGGCCTCAGATGAATCCGGCTGCCACAGCTGCACACGTGGAGAAGCCGGAAAAGTTTGCTGGCAGTTTTTTCAAGAGATGGCAGCAGAAGATGTTCTATCTCGCAGCTTTGGGCTTGGCCAAGATGCTGAGCGAAGATCCACCTGTGGTAGAACCTGTGGAGGATCAAAATCAGAACATGCAGAACGCCTTGGGTGCTGAAGCATGGGCGTACACAAATTTTTGTTGTTTAAATCTCATTTTGAGTTGCCTGGATAATACTATCTATGGCGTGTTTTGTACATATAAAATTGCAAAAGCGTTATGGTTGGCTTTAGATAAAAAGTATCGCACTGAAGATGCTGGCACGAAAAAGTTAATAGTTAGAAAATTTCTCGACTATAAAATGCTAGATTCCAAAACTGTCATTTCGCAGGTTGAAGAAATACAGATGTTGGTATCTGAAATGGAAGAGGAGGGCATGACGCTCAGTGAATCTTTCCAAGTTGCGGCTGTGGTTGAGAAGCTACCTCCTTCGTGGAGGGAATTTAAGAGCTATCTCAAGCACAAACAAAAGGAAATGAAGATGGAGGATTTGATTGTCCGGCTTCGGATAGAGGAGGACAATCGTCGTGCTGATAAGCCAACCTCTCACTCTGGTCAAGCCAAGACTCATGTTGCTGAGGCAAGAAACAAAAAGAAGAACAACACTTTGAGCGTGAACGTCAAGGGAAAGGAGATTGCAAAGAAGTTCACGGGTAAGTGTTATAACTGTGGTAAACCGGGGCACCGTAGCAGTGACTGCAGAAAGCCCAAAAAGAATCAGAATCAAGCCAAAGCAAAAGCGAATCTGGTCGGCGCAATGGAAGATCTGAATCTCTGCACAGTGGTGACCAAATGCAACGCAGTGGGGAATCCGCGTGAGTGGTGGGTGGACACAGGGGCCACTCGACATGTATGTGCCAACAGGGCGATGTTCAGTGACTATGTTCCCACAACAAACAATGAACAACTTTTCATGGGAAACTCCGACAGCTCGAAGATTGAAGGATCGGGCAAGGTGGTCCTGAAATTGACCTCAGGAAGGGAGCTGACCCTGAAGAATGTGTTGCATGTTCCTGACATCCGGAAGAACTTGGTATCTGGCGCTCTTCTAGTTAGTCATGGTTTCCGACTAGTTTTTAAGACAAACAAATTTACACTTTCTAAGAATGGTTTGTATTTGGTAAAGGGGTACCTTACTGATAACATGTTTAAGTTAAATGTTATGACGATTGTACCCAAGAAAGTTGCGCCCACTGAGGCTAAAAAAATTGTTTTCTCTTCTGCTTACATGCTTGAGTCTTCTTGTTTATGGCATTTTCGTTTGGGACATGTTAATTACAAGTCAATACAACGAATGATTAATCTTGACTTATTACCCAAACTGGACTTTAATAATAAAGAAAAATGTCAAATATGTGTTGAAGCAAAATTGACAAAATCGCCATTTCCTTCAACAGAACGAAACACTGAATCATTGGATTTAATTCATACAGACTTGTGTGATTTAAAGTTTGTGCAAACAAGAGGAGGTAAAGAGTACTTTGTAACTTTTATCGACGATTGCACTAGATACTGTTATGTTTATTTGCTAAGTAGCAAAGATGAGACCATTGATGCTTTTAAAGATTATAAGAATGAAGTTGAGAATCAACTTAGCAAACGAATTAAAACAATTCGAAGTGATAGAGGCGGGGAATATGACGCATCGTTTAATGAATTCTGTTCAGAACATGGCATTATTCATCAAACGACTGCACCATATTCACCTCAATCTAATGGTATTGCAGAACGCAAAAACCGTACTCTAAAAGAGATGATGAATGCTATGTTGATAAGTTCGGGTTTACTTCAGAACTTGTGGGGGAAAGCAATTCTCTCCGCCAACGTCATTTTAAATAGGATTCCATCTAAAAAGACGGATAAAACCTCATATGAACTTTGGAAAGGCTATAAGCCTAGTTACAAATACTTGAAAGTTGGGGGTGTCTGGCGAAGGTTGCTGTACCTAAATCAAGACAAGTGAGAATCGGGCCTAAAACAATTGATTGCATATTCATCGGCTATGCAACGAACAGTAGTGCATATCGTTTCTTAGTGCACAAATTGGAAATTCCCGAGATACATGAAAATGTTGTCATGGAGTCGAGGAATGCAGTGTTCTTTGAAAATGTCTTTCCGAAGAAAGACAAAAACAGTGAAGAAGCTAGCACTAGTAAGCGAATGCGTGAGACGACTCCTCAAGAGACTGAGGAACCTCGTCAAAGCAAACGAGCCAAAATACCTACGTCTTTTGGACCAGATTTTCTAACCTACATGGTAGAAAACGAGCCGAGATCCTTTTCTGAGGCAATGACTGTAGAGAAAAAGGGGTTTGAGTGATTTCAAAATGTATGATTTAAATGTGCTTAAAAACGTGCATGATATAAATGTGCATGACACATTGCATATAACCTGCCTTATATAGTTCATATATAATGTTGCTGTACTAACGAGCCATGAAGCGTTAAAGCTTACATCAAATGGCAAACATTTGTTGTGTTTATACTATTTTCAGGTGCCACCATTAATGAACTAAACTAGTTCATTAAGTGAAGTACTTAGTTAATTAAACTAAGTAGTTCGTTAAAGGAAGCTACATTTGCACAAGGCACAAAGTCAACAAGACTAAGAAAGGAAAGTCTCCTTCTCCTCCTTTCAACACATATATACACGCCTATATATACATAAATATATATATTTTCAGATTTTTTGAAAAAGGCACATACACATGTATTCCAACGTACTACCGACACGTTATATATTTTACGTAGAGAAAATCTCACTTATTAGCCTAAGGTTTGGCCCATTACTCAGTTAGCAGCCTAACGTTGATAAAACTCACTTAACAACAACTCTTTTGCCGAAATGTCTCACTTGTAGCCAGGTGACCATTGACCAACCGTTGACCAACCGTTGACCAGCCGTTGACTTTCTCAGACCAACCAGAAGTTGACACGTGGCGACCCTTTTTAATTAAAAAAATAAAATTGTATTTTTGAATAAAGTGATTTAAAAGGAATTTAAAATGCTAAAAAATTGTAAAATTTAATTAAAAATTATTTTAAAAATCAAAAAATTAGGAAAAAAGATAAAAATAATAAAAAATTACCCACAACGCCCCAGCACTCCACCCACCTACCCTCTCCCCCGCGCCATCCCACTCCCCCCCTCGCACCCCCCGGGCCAAAAAATTTTTTAAAATTTTTTTCTAACTCACTCATAACGGTCCGACCACCCGGTCCACCCCCGCGTCCCCTCCCCCACCCCCTCCTCTTGGGAAAATGTTTTTAAAATTTTTTCTAACTCATCTATAACATCATAACCACCCCTACGTCCTCTCTCCCACCCCCGCGCACAGCCCAAAAAAATTTTAAATTTTTTTTGGACACCACCCATTGGTTTATGCCATATTGGCACATGTAATACATACCAATTAATGTGAATGATGTCTTCAGGCTTTTTTTTCTCCAACTCCATATAATGGAAAAAAGGTTTAAGTATTGTTGTAGTATTTGATGAGATCAATATAAATATAAACCACAAAGCAATGGCGATGCTACAGCCTTCTGAGAATAGGAGTAGTATTTGATTAAGCTTTCGTTTAATCAACAATGCCTCATTCATTGTTTAACTTTTTACCGTGTGAAACTATATGAATACCAGAGAACGCCAACTCAAGGTTCCCAAAGACTGACATCACTGGAATTTTCATGTAGGCAAAAGTAAAAAAGCAATGAAATCTTCTTGGTGAACTATTTTCCTTTTTGGACGGTAGGGGTGGTTATGATGTTATGGATGAGTTAGAAAAAATTTTAAAAAACATTTTGCAAGAGGAGGGGGTGGGGGAGGGGACACGGGGGTGGACCGGGTGGTCGGAGCGTTATGAGTGAGTTAGGAAAAAAATATAAAAAAAATTTTGGCCCAGGGGTGGGGGTGGGGTGGCGCGGGGGGGATAGGTGGGTGGAGTGCTGGGGCGTTGTGGGTAATTTTTTATTATTTTTATCTTTTTTTCCTAATTTTTTGATTTTTAAAATAAGTTTTAATTAATTTTTACAATTTTTTAGAATTTTTACAAATAATAACATTTTTTAGAAATGATTTTTTTTTTTAAAAAAAAAGAAAAAACCTGCTGTAGCAAGTCACCTTCCGGTGACTGGCTACAAGTGAGACATTTCGGCAAAAGAGTTGTTGTTAAGTGAGTTTCATCAACGTTAGGCTGCTAACTGAGTAATGGGTCAAACCTTAGGCTAATAAGTGAGATTTTCTCATTTTACGTACATACGTTAATGTCACACTACCATACTTAACTCATATTTATGAGTATATTCAGGTCTTATATCATATGATATAAGTCATGGTGATGACAAATTAAATACGACACGTTAAAAGGTTCTAAACTGAAAATTGTCGTATCGGGCGAATACCGAAACTTCGCCAACGTATCACGTACTTGCCATAAATAGATGGTCAGCCCCTACACCTCAAAAATATCAATAATTTTCATGGCCTACATGTTATATGCAGCCATAAAATCATTCCATGTTGGCACACACAAATCACCCCACATTAAGGCCAAATTGTGGAGATTCCAATTTCAATTTTGTCACATGTAAATGGCGCCATTTTAAGACCAGCCAAGTGCTGAATATTAAAGTTTATATTATGTATATTATGTGTAACATAATATATATAACATGTGCAAAAAGTTGGAATTTAATTAGATAAAAATCGGGTAATCGATAAACATCGAAAATTCAGTTTTCTACGTACACAACACATGGAACGTTTTTGGCACAACATACAACATGTATCTAGACACTTTTTACATATGTCATACATCTTAAAGTGTTCTAGAAAATTAAATTAAGGACTGATTGGAATATGCCATGTGTGTATTATTTAATGTGCACTATTTTACAAAGTTTGCAAAAATAAAATTCAGCACATGTATATACATATTATACACACCTATACAGCTGAGATGGAGCATATGTGGAACCTTGTTGGCATATTGATTGGTCAAGAATCAATCATACAATGTTGGTGATTTAAATAAAGAAGCTACAAAAGGTAATGTTTCAAATTTTATCTCATTTGAAACACATGCTGAAAATTTTAGCATGTGCACAAAGAGCTGACCGATTTTCTTCTCCAAAATGAGATATATTTTGTCTTGAAACATGTGATTAATTGGAAGAAGAATTGGAAGTAATTTGAATAAGATATGAATTCATAAATTGTGATATTTTGAATATCACACATGCTGAAAATTTCAGCATGTGTGGGAATGTATCTTGGCCGATTTCTTGGCCATGTTGGTGTCCAATTTTATTTCCAAAATTGATAAGAATATTGTCTACTAATTGGTGATTTATTTTGAGAGAAAAATCAAAGAAAATTTGGTAGTAATTTGAATTAAAGAACCATGTATCACATGCTAAAATTTTAGCAAGTCAAGTCCCCATTATGGCAGAATTTTTACCTATTTGTGTGAGGAAATTATCTTGCTTGATTTGGGTGATAATCTTATGAGTTATGGCAACTATTCTATGTTGATTTTGGCAAATGTTTTTAGTGGAATTCTCAGATTTTCCAAGTCATCAAATGATGACAACATTCAACCAATCAATGAGTGCCAAGTAAGCAAAAGTTAAATGATCATCCAATGAGGAGGTGCCAAGTAAGCAAGATCATGTCACAATGATGCCACACATTCTCCCAAGGACTTAGAAGACAATTTTCAAGAGGGGAAGGCACCAAAGGGGGCGGCCAAGACTTGTTAAAAAGAAGGAAGAAGAGCAAAACAAGAACAAGAACAAGAGTTGCAAATTCAAAGATCAAAACGTGTTCTAGCCTTCTTCTTCTACACTCTCTTTCTTTCTTCTTCCTAAAAGCCTATTGTGCTTATATTCATATTCTTGAATAGGCTTATCTTAGACCACCGCACATTCTTTATCTTTGTAAAAGATTGATCAAGATGTGATCAATCTTCAATCTTGCAAGGTAGTGGTGTTCGTGCGTATTGTATTCATCATACAAGGTTTGTAAAGGGTTAGAGTTGGTGTGTAACTCCATCAACCCTGTAGTAAGGTGTATTTGTGTTGTGTGATTAGTGTGAACCAAGGAAGGTGTTACTCGAAGACTGGAGTAGGTTGTTTATAACCGAACCAGTATAAAATTCTTGGTGTCATTTACTTTCAGCACTGATTTTCTGTTTCAGCACTGTTTACTATTTTTAATCACGTTCGTAAAAATAGTAAACGAATTTCAAAAATCACAAAATTTTCAGAAAACATATCCACACGTTCTAAGGTTCTTTTGGCACAAGTTTCAACCCTTTTGGACAAGTATAAGTCAATCAAACGTCCAAAGTTCTGAGACTAGTGCAGTCTGATTTTCAGGCTTGCAAAGGTTGAAACTTTGAGTGTATTTGACTAACTTCCCGAAAGCATTTTTCAAAACTGTTTCAACCCACTTAAATATAACGTATAAGGGGTTAGTGGTTAAAATTTCAGAGTATTTGGAGTTACGTAAAAATAGGAATAAAATTTTCAAAACAGTCTACCGTTTCTGGCAGATTCGCGCAATCTGACCACTAACGATTTTTGAAGGGGTTAGAGGTTGAATTTAAATCTAAAATTTTTAGGAGACAATCATAACATCTGAGGCTAAGTTCTCTCAAAATTTCAGAATTTTTGAAGACCTACAACCTAGTTTTCAAAACATTTTAAAACTGGTTCTGAAAACAGAAACTGTTTTCAGAAGTTGGGTTTTTGGTTCAAACTAAGTTTAAAAATCACATTTTCCGCACCCACTATTCAACCCCCCCTTCTAGTGGTGCCTTGCAGATCCTACAATGACAACTCCAGAAGCTCCTTTCTGGAAGGAGGCGGTAAATAGTGAGATAGATTTTATTCTTTAAAATCATACTTGGGAGTTGGTAGATCTTCCTCCAGGAAGTAAACCACTCGGATGCAAGTGGATTTTTAGGAAAAAACTGAAAGAAGATGGATCTATTCACAAGTGCAAGGCCAGGTTAGTAGCCAAGGGCTACAGACAGAAAGAAGGCTTTGACTTCTTTGACACATACTCACTGTGACTAGGATCATTTCCATAAGGATGCTAGTGGCTATTGATGCAGTCTATGATCTAGAAATCCATCAAATGGATGTGAAGACTGCATTTCTTAATGGTGAGTTAGAGGAAGAGATTTATATGGAACAACCCGAAGGGTTCGTCGTTCCAGGACAAGAAAGGAAAGTGTGTAGACTTGTTAAGTCTCTGTACGGACTTAAACAAGCATCCAAGCAATGGCATTTAAAGTTTGACCAGGTAATGATGTCAAACGGCTTCAGGATCAACGAGTGTGACAAGTGTGTATATATCAAGAGCACACTAAATGCCTATGTGATAGTATGTCTCTATGTAGACGACATGCTAATCATGGACAGTACTCGTGACATCATCTTGAATACAAAGAAGATGTTAACAAGAAATTTTGATATGAAAGACATGGGGGTTGCCAATGTTATTTTAGGAATTAAAATTTCTCGGATGGCTGATGGTCTTGTTATGTCGCAAACTCACTATATTGAATCTGTTCTCAAACGATTCAATATGTTCGAAACAAAACCAATAAAGACCCCACTTGACTTAAGTATACACTTAAGAAAAAACCGAGGCGAACCTGTAGCTCAATTAAAATACTCTCAGGTAATCGGGAGTCTGATGTACATAACGAATTGTACAAGACCAGACTTAGCTTGTTCAGTAAACAAATTGAGCAGGTTTACCAGTAATCCAAGTGATGATCATTGGAAAGCTCTTAATAGAGTAATGAGGTATCTGAAATACACAATGAACATTGGATTACATTACACGAGATATCCAGCAGTATTAGAAGGATATTGCGATGCAAATTGGATATCAGATTGTAAGGACTCGAAGTCCACCAGTGGATACTTATTCACTGTTGGTGGTGCTGCTGTGTCGTAGAAATCCACGAAACAAACGTGCATAGCTCGGTCCACTATGGAAGCTGAGTTTGATAAAGCTGGGGAAGAGGCTGAATGGCTTCGAAATTTCCTAGAAGATGTTCCATGCTGGCCTAAGCCAATCGCTCCTATTAGCATACAGTGTGATAGTCAATCAGCTATAGGACGTGCTCAAAGCAGCATCTATAATGGTAAGTCACGATACATACGTCGGAGACATAACACCATTAAACAGTTGATCGTTAATGGCGTGATTTCCAATGATTACATAAAATCAATGGAGAATCTTGCGGATCCGCTTACAAAAGGCTTGCCTAGAGATCGGATGTCAGTTTTGACAAACGGAATGGGACTAAAACCTATAATGCAAGAATCTTCGTAATGGTAACCCAACCTTGTTGACTGGAGATCCCAGAATCTGGGTTCAATGGGTCAACTAAGTTATGAAGCTTCAGTTTAACACTTACTCATTCCGTTACACAAGAGTGCTGTCTGCAGAAAATATTTAGGGTAAGCTAAGGCTTTTAATGATGTCCTATATCTTGATACATCAAGTGGAATATGGCAGAATACTCTTGATGGGAATCACCTATGTAAGTGTGAAGTGGGGCCGCTTCTATGAGAACTCTGTAAGGCAAGATTTCTCTAAAACACTTTCTGAAACCAGGTTTTTCATGGCCAAAACGAACACAACCATGAGAACCAAAAGGGTGTTAAAGGAAATGTTGTGTGAGTATCATTGTCTAGGTTCACAACAAAGGCTGACTGGTTCAAGACATCAAGTCACTAATTAGCCGAGTGAATCCGATGGTACATCACTATGAAAGGTTCAAAGCCAGAAGCTACCTCTTCTGATGCAAAATTTTCTTGTCTGACTTCTCCTTAGAGTCTGCATTTGCATTAATTTCCATTCATGTGGGGGATTGTTGGAGAATTAAAAGGTTTGGCCTTTGGCCCATTAAGGAAGGTTGCAAAACTTGGTTTAGCAACATACTTTGAGCTTAATTATGATTAGTTTTCGTTAATAAAAATCGAAAACTAATGGGTTCTTAATTATCTACGTAACGAGTAGTTAATTTTAGGCTTTAGAATCATTCAATTACGATACAGGGTGAATGAGAAATTAATGCTCAAAGTGGATGGAAGACATGGTTAATGGGTGATGTGTCCTATTCTTAGGAGGCCACATCACCCTTATGGAGGAATACCACATTGGACATTTGGATATATTTAGCCATCTTATAAATGGTTAGAATGTACACTTTAGATGTGCCATTGGGGCATGAGAAGTTTTTGACCGGAGGGAAGACCTAGAAAGTTCCACACGCGCGCACATGCGCGCGCGTGCGCCGCCGCCGCCGCCCGTCCGGCCGGCTCAGCTCGTGGCTCGTGTGCTCGGCCGGTTCCTATCTTTTTGGAGAAAATTTATTTGGGCTTTTGGATTAATTATTTTTTGTAAATAGTTAAAGGCTTCGGGCCTAGCTGCGCAGCGGCCCAAATGATCTCTTGTCCGGTCCAGCACTCCTATGTGCGCGGTCCAGTAACGGATAACGCGTTCTGAACGCGTTTCAGTTTAAACAGGCGTTCGGTTGTTCGGTTACGGTTTAAATCGAACGGTTAATTTTTAAATGGTCTCCTCCGGTGTGCGATAAGATCAAACGGTTTTGATCTAACGGTGACGGAAAATGTAGCTTTGATCCAACGGATAAAATTCAAACTGACCTAACCGCCCAACCGAATGTGGTTTTCATATAACGCTCCAGGTTTAATCATGTGAATCGGTTTTCCATCTAACGGTTGTAATTTAAATCTTTCAAAACCACCAGGAAGTTTTCATCCGACGGCTCTGGCTCATATACGGTTTTGATCCGACGATCACAGTTCCATCTGTGTAACCGATTCTCCAACCGACTCCCCTATATAAACAGGGAAGGGGTGCGTCTACAGACATACTCGCTCTAATCATTCGTAGCATACTGCATTCATAGCATTATACTTTCTGCATAACGTCCAAGAGAAGTCAAGACACTCGAAGGTTCGCTGTATTTCAAGTTCAGCAGTGCCGCTCAACTGAACAGGTACCCGTTGTATCCTGGGAGACGGTTGCTAACGCCGGTTAGGCACAGTATACCGGAACAATACGTCTTAAGGACAGAGTACTCGACTCGCCCCGGGTTTGGTTTATTTTACTGTTTCCATACGCACACACCGAACGACTGCGTCTTAGTACAGGATTGATTGTTTCTAGCCTTACTTTGGGTGTTTTCTTTATGCACACCACACCTTTAAAAACTTTCGAGTTTTTAGCTGTATTATAAGACTTTATCTATCATATCATTTGGTTTATCTTATGTGACACTATGTGTGATTATGTATGTCTATTAACATAACCAATTAAATAAGATTAAATTAATACAAATTACATGATTTTAATTGGTGTGACATACGATGTGACAGAAGTTAATTTTTTCTTTAATCTATATATTGATGTTTATATGTATTGAAATATTTTTAGAGGAAGTAGAATAATAAAAAAATATATGTAAAAAGGAAAAAAAAAGTTAAGTCTATAAGAAAAATCAGTAATCTAGTTAGTATTTCATGGGAAGACTGAAGAGCATGTGATAAAATATTACTTAATTTTATCAATCATCAATCCATTTCCAGGCAAGTCTTCCTTGAAAGGTTTTTCTGAAACGGGTTTGGAAGTTTTCTTTTTTTTTTTCTTTTTCCTTTTTTCCTTTTGAGAGAGAGAGAGAGAGAGAGAGAGAGAGAGAGAGAGAGAGAGAGAGAGAGAGAGAGACGCCGAGCAAGTCAACGCAATTTCACAGAGAAATACATTCACTGATTCTTGATGTGCTGAAGAAGCTGGTGCAATCCGTTAGGCATCTAGGAAAGCATGGAAGATTTATCTGTGGAAGCCTTGGAATCTGCAAACGAGGTATTTGCTCAATTACGGTACCTAGAGGATCACTTTAATCTATTCTCCATGCCTCCTCGGTCTTCTGGTGAATCAAAGAAGCTAGATTTCGAGCAGCTGAAAGTTCTCGTTTTCAATTTGAAGCCGGAGTTGTCAACTCTACTTCTCTTCTTCAAATGCGTTCACACCTGGAGTTTTATCTCCGATCAGATTGCGTCTTTGCGTCCTATTACCTTCAAAATTGCCGCACTCTTCACCGATTTGGAGGAGCAATTCCATCAGGTTGGGAAAACTTATCCGTCTGCCTCTCCTTCCCATCGGTTTCTGTGGTTTTTGGGGAGAAAAGAAGAATTGAAGGATAAGCACGAGTATACTCGTGATCGAGTAATGAAATTCATTGATCTGCTTTCAGGTGCATTTAAGTCGATTGAAGGATTGATAGAAGAATTTAAAGTGTTTTTTGTTGAGTTTAATTGGTCTTTCGATTATAGAGTTCGACCTCCTCGGTATTTAGCCTATGAGTTTCCATGGGTAGAATTCTATTTGAATTCTATTGATTGCGGTTCGTTTACTTGTCTCAGTCGGCAAATTTCAACTCTTAATTGGAAGTTGCATGAGCTTGTCTCTGGATTTCGCAAATTGCAGAGTTTAGTAGAGGATTATTCCGAAATCGAGCCTCTGTTGGAGCGATGTCATGAAGTGGCTGTTGGAGCGGGTATGGTTTTTTGTGAATATTACTACACAGGAAAGGTATTGGACCTGAAAAAGGCAGAATTTATGGATGCTACCTTTTCAAGGTTACAGTCGAGAGTAGACTTATGTGATTCACAATTTTTCGATTCATGTATTAGATTACTGACGAAGAGAAGGAATGTAGCTTTATTCCGTGATGAACTACTGGATATCTTGCTTGGCACGACCTGTCCTGTTGTTTTTCCGAATAATCCTACCCTTTACGATGACCTGAAATCTCTGCTAAGCCTTTTCATCTGGATAACACCAGAAAAAGAGGAAGAGGAGTTTATGGAGGGTCTGAAAATATTATCAGCTAGTGTAAGAAAGGTGATTCTGGAGGCAGGAGCTCTGGTAGAGGAAACTGAAATAGACCTTTTTTTAGAGATTTGGTTTCTCAAGATGGACATTTTCCTGCAGGGGCAACTATACTCTCCAAGTAGTCTGCTGCTACAGTATGAGATGCCACTTGATTCCCTTAAAGCATGGATGAAATTGGTCAGTCCAGAGGAGACAGAGACAAACTCGGAACTTGTAAGACTTGAAGATGAAGTGTTTTCTAAGGTAGATGCTTTAGTAGATTTAACTAAGCAAGAGAAGTTTGACGAAGATGTTACCAGGATTGTTCTTCGAGGATTGCTTGTCAAGATTGTGCTTTTCTGGGCAGGATCGGTTCTTCTCAATGTGCTTAACAATGATATGAGGCTGGTGAAAAGAGCAAGTGCCAGATATGAAATAAACTATCTCGTTCAGATGTTTAGATTCCTAAGTATGAGTGTCTCCTACGTTCTAGATGATGATAAGATGCAGGAGGTCCAAGCCACATCAAAAACAGCTCACTTGGAAGTGCAATTTAAGCGCATTGAAGCAGTGGCAAGAAGGGTGGTTTCGCTTAGACACTTGCCTAGTGTCATATTTAGAGAAGAGAATGAGAAATTGGTTCTTGATCTTGTGGATGAGATTAATATTATCAGGATATATCTCAAAGATAATATTGTCGCTGACCCAATGTCCAAATTCCCCAAGACTGATGGACTGGGCTTCATTGATTCTCTTGTGGCAAAGCTGAAGGACTTCTTGCCTGCTGGCTTATCTGGATATGAAGAACATCTAATTCAAGAAATACTAGACAGTCTAATTAAGTTATCACGCCTCCTTCACGACATGCAAGAGCAGACCATTGAAGCTCATGAATATCAAGAACTTTTTGCACTGATTACTCATGCTGCCTATGAGACGGAATATTTGATTGATTCTATGGTGCTTAGAATTGGTGCACAACTTTCTAATAAGATTCGACTTTATCATCTGATGGAAGATATCAAAGTTTTTCATCGGCAGCTAATGCAACTCGAGAGTAAAGCCGAGAAAGTCAAAGCAAACCAAGCAGCAAAGGGTTCAAGTCTTACATTTTCTGAAGTTAATACCCCAAATGAAGAGCATGCCTTGTGTCTAAATGACCAGGACGAAGATATAATTGATCGTCTTATTGGGGGACCACCTCATCGAAAGATTGTGGCCGTCGTTGGAATGCCTGGAATTGGCAAGACAACTTTGGCAAGGAGGGCGTATAACAATCTTAAAGTCATATATCACTTCCATATTCGTGCTTGGTGTAACGTTTCTCAAAGATACAATAAAATATTTGACAAGAAAAGGTTGCTGCTGGAAATTTTGTGCCACATTGTTGGGATGAGTGAAAAGCTTGCTCAAATGCCGGAGGAGGATTTGGAATTGAAGTTGCATCAACAGTTGTTGAACAAACGGTACCTTATCGTCCTGGATGATGTATGGGATACTGAGGCATGGTATGACCTGGAAAGATCATTTCCTAATGCTGGAAATGGAAGCAGGATACTGATGACTAGTCGCCTTGCAGATGTGGCTTTAAAAGCTAATCCTAACAGCTACTGTCATTCAGTTCGGCTAATGTCCGTGGATGAAAGTTGGAACTTGCTAAGGATGAAGACATTTCATGACGGGAGCTGCTACGAGGAATTGTCAATAGTTGGCCAAGAAATTGCTTCAAGTTGTAAAGGACTACCTCTTGCTGTTGTCGCCATAGCCGGTGTGCTTGAAAGAATAGAAAAGACACAAGAATCCTGGAAAAGAATCGCAGATAGCTTGAGCTCAATGATCCTTGACGATCCTCAAACGCGATGCAGGGACATCTTAGAATTGAGCTATAAGCATTTACCCAATCATTTGAAAGCCTGCTTTCTGTATTTTGGAGCATTTCTTGAGCAGAAAGATATCCCAGTTTCAAAGTTGATATATTTATGGATTGCAGAAGGGTTTGTACAGAAGATGGGTTCAAACCCCTTGGAAGATCTTGGAATAGCATACTTGATGGACTTAATGAGACGAAGTTTGGTCGTTTCTACTGCAGAAAGGTCTGATGGTGTGGTGAAGGCATGTCGTATTCATGATTTGCTGCGCGGCATGTGCTTGAAAAAATCAAAAGAGGACAACTTCTTTAAATCAATCACCAGATATGCAGAAGCTGATATTTCCTTCACTGGTTTAGATTACGGTGAGGAGTCATACAACCGATATCCTTCACAGTTGGTAACATACGATGTTCATCGGCTCTGCATATTTTCTAAACGCAAGCACTTTGCTACGTCTAGATATTCAGGTCCTCGTGTCCGTTCACTGCTATTCTTTGCTGATAGTGATATGAACCCTAGCTGTCCCTACTATTTATCATTCATTTCCAATAACTTCAAACTTCTTAAAGTGTTGGATTTGGAATGTGTCAACGTGGCCAGCTCTTTTCTTGATGGAATAGTTTCAATGGTGCACTTGAGGTATTTGGGTGTGAGTGGGAATATCAACTCAGTTCCATCATCTATACAGCAGCTGAAGAATCTGGAAACATTCCTTGTGAAGGGCCTTGTAGGGAAGGTTGTACTCCCTCCTACCATTTGGTATATGGCCAATTTGAGGCATCTCCATGTAAAGAATCAAGCTGTGTTTAGCTTTGAGGATGAGAATACAGAAGGACTTGTTGAATTAGACAAACTAGTTTCCCTTTCGTCTCCACTTATTTACTATGGGGAAGACCTTCAGAAGATGATAACCAGGTTACCCAATCTGCAAAAGCTGCAAAGCATACTCCTGGAATCACAAGATCAGTTGGTGGGTCAAAACACTCTGAAGCTGGACTTTCCTGCTAAGCTTCAATCGCTCAATATGACTTACTACGGTAAGGCCTTTGATAATGTTGAATTTAGTTTCCCAGTCAATCTGAAAAAATTAACTTTATCAAACTTCCGTTTGCCTTGGAATATGATTTCAATGATTGGTAAACTACAAAACCTTGAGGTTCTAAAATTGCTTTCTAGAGCTTTTGAGGGTGAAAAATGGGAGATGGAAGATAGTGAATTTCGTAAACTCAAATTTTTGAAATTGGAATCCTTAAATATTGCTCAATGGGATGCTTCCTGTGATTACCTCCCTAAACTTGAACAACTAGTCTTGCAAAGATGTGAGCTACTTGAGGAGGTCCCAGAGTCATTCATGGATATCCCTACTCTGAAGACAATTCAATTGCATTGGTGTTCATATTCCTGCGAGGAGTCGGTCAGGAAATTTGAGGACATTGAAGGACTGAAAGTAGTTGTTAATTCAGATAACATTTCAACTTCTTAGTCATGGATGGATATTACCTCTTTTTTTTTCTTTTTTTTTTCGGGTTAAGGTATAAGTCATTTCATTGGAGTAGTCATGGGCAGATATTAATGTTTGCTTCTAGTAAAATACTAGTGTATAAACAATGGATTTATTCTTTTTTGGTAACATTTATTCTCCTCTCCTATTTTGAGGGGTGTTTGCGTTATTTTCCGGTGTCATTCATGTATCCTTTTTGCCCTGGAAGTCAAACGCAAAATTAACAGACGGAGGAATGGAAAAAAAAATATAGTAATTTTAGTAAGAAAACTTATTGTTATCATATATTTGAAGGAAAACCTAAATGTATACCGGACGGTTTTGTCAAAACCGCGATATGCCATACAATATAGTTTTGGCAAAACTGTCTTGTGTTATTCTGACATTTGAGACAAGATGGTACTGTAAAAATCGTATTGTGTAAGATGGTCTTGAACCGTTTTTTGTATGCATTTCCTATAAAACCATCTCAGTTTTTCAATTTAAAACACCTCGTATAATTATCAACAAAATATTTTTGAAGTTTATCCAATCAGATAAAATGACTTCTTCACCTATTCAAGTATTGTTGTATTTCGGAGGTAAAACTGTGCCATTAAGCAATGTAGTTGAGTATGATATCAATTCAACCAAAATGATGAGGGGTTCCACGTAGTATATTATATGTGGAGTTTCTCCAACGAGTTAAACCAATACTCGGATTGGCCGTATAGACGGAATCGATTGATCATGTGTGCTGTGTCCTTTCATCCGCAGCTACGCCGGATACTTTTAGAGTGCTTCTCGTATTTCGGATGATGAAGATCTCGAGTCTGTCTTGGACATCCCAATATGTTGTTTAAATATTTCGGCTGTAGAGAATTACGTGAATGTTGGTGATATATAAATC
Source organism: Eustoma russellianum (assembly GCA_036186865.1). Classification (NCBI taxonomy): domain Eukaryota; kingdom Viridiplantae; phylum Streptophyta; class Magnoliopsida; order Gentianales; family Gentianaceae; genus Eustoma; species Eustoma russellianum. Next base: position 1,486,518 of record AP025057.1, on the reverse strand, counting down.
CATCAAACGTGAGCAGTAGTAGGTGGAAAGGTTCACAAGGCTATTACGCTGTTATTGTTGAGAAATATGTTTGGATAATTTTCAAAGTCATGATTTTAAGTGATGAATACTTAAAAATGGCACATATGGTGTTATAAATGAAAGAGTTGAATAAGTGAAGAAAAATGACACGATGTCTAGGGTTGTTAGAAATATTTTTCTAAAATGTGATAAAATAGTTGTTTTTATATTTACATGATTTAAATATGTTTATCATGTTGTGATTATGTGATTTTTATGATGATAATATCTTGTGACTAATATGCCCTCGAAGTTTCTACAACTTACCAAAAAGGGCAAAAGTGGTATTTTGAGTTTTGTAGGTACTCGACATGGTGAATATGATTCAAGAAGATATTATCATCTTATTTATTATCAAGAAGGTGTTATTATATTTAATTCTGACCATCGGGGTCATTTCTGGAGTTTTATCTCACTAAGGGCATTTTGGTCATTTTACCTCCGAAGACAGTTTCGGTATTTTTACTCAAGGAATCTCTTGAGTATCTTATTATATTCATTCTGGAGTTCATTTAGTATATTCTTGAAGATTATTTGGTGGTTTTCTATGTTATTCTCTCATTTGATGATTTTATCGACGGTAGCGGGATATGTGACGGTATTCGATGTCACGTTCTATTTTTTCTTGAAGACTCTTATATATATATATATTATTGGAGGTTCTTAATCATCATCTTTCAGAGATTACAAGGTGTCCTTGGTGCAAGATTCATCACAATATGTCAAGAAGAAATGGGAATTTTGATATTATATGTTGACATAACCTTGTCAACTATTATTTGTTGATTTCTCCTCAAAAATCTGAGTTGGTATACATATACACAGCCTCCAAAACGTGATTATACAGGTGGAGATGATGTTTTTCTCATTTTATGAGTTGGAGACAAGAAGACAAACCAAAAGCAAGCTAGTTGGCAAAAGTTGCCAACTTGAAATTTCAAATTTGAATGTAATGGAGACAAGATTGTTGGAGATGATTATGGAGGTTCTTTAATTCAAAATTCTCAGCCATCACATGGTCTAAAAGTTGGAGAGAATATGTCATCCATTCACACTATAAATAGGAGGCAAGGTGAAGAAGAGAAGACACACACTTGAAAGCAAAAATTGAATATTGTTGTCTTGCTATTCTCTTTTCATATTTTCGTTCATACTTTGTGTAGCTAAGGTGTTCCATTTCTGGTTGTTGTCCAGCTACACTATACACACCTTCTTGTGTCTTATTTGTAAGATTGATTAGCCAAATCTATAAGGCTACATCAATAGGTGATAGAGGTGTTGCAACCAAGAGTTGCATTAAAGGTGTTCATCCAAGTCTTGAATAGGGTTGGTGTTTAACCCAAGGATCAAGCTTGGTTCTTGCTGTAATTTGGTTCATACCATAGTGAAATCCAAGGAAAGGTGTTCCTTGGGACTGGAGTAGGTCACATTGACCGAACCAGGATAAATTCTCGGTGTTCTTCTCTTGTTTCTTTATTTCTGTTTTCTGCCCGTTTTTTACTGCAGTTTTCATACAACTTCTCACAATTTGAAAAAATAGCTAAACATTTTCAAATTTCGTGATTTTTGGTGGAGTTATACTTCAGACTGTTAGCTTTCATTTTCAACAAGAATCACTTGATTTGAGCAAGGGAAAGTTAGTCTTTCAATCTTTGCAAGATAACTGCTCCAATCTGGCTGCAATCTGACCAGTTTTGAGAAAACTTAAATTCTGTATTTTTCAAGAGTTGTTTAAGGTCAGGGCCTTTTGGAAACTTCATCTACACATCCTAAGGAGTGTTTTGATATAAAGATCAACCTTTTTGGTTGAGTATTCAAAGAGAAACACGTTTTGCAAAATCAGCAACATTCTGTCCAATTCTGTCCAGATTGACCATCTGAATCTTTTTATTTGTTTGAAGGGCCAAACGATCTTATTTTTGTCTAAGTTTTGGATAGAGTCTTGTTAACTCATTGAAGTTAAATTCTGGAGAGTTTCATAATTTTTGGAGTTGTGTACAATTATTTGTGAATTTTTGAAAAACGGGTTCTGAATCTGAGGTGGTTTCAGATTCTGTTTTCAAAGGGGATTTTAACAAAGGGTTGTAGTGTAATTTCCGCTAACCACTATTCACCCCCCCTCTAGTGGTGTTTATTGCAGGTGCACGGTCCAACATTTGGTATCAGAGCCAGACCAACACGACTCAAAAGAAGCAAGATTCAACACCATACAAGGCCAAGAAACAACGATTCATTATATAGTACTTGTCTCAAATCCAAGGTACATACTATGGCTATTGTTTCTCACAAAGGTGAAATGGAAGGTATGTCTACCCAACGCCCTCCTCTTTTTGACGGTAATAATTTTGTTCATTGGAAACTTAGGATGAGGCTATTCTTAATGGCTATAGACATTGATTTATGGTCTATAGTTGAAGATGGGTCGTACATTCCAACGAAAATTGAAAAAGTTAATGAAGTTACACAAGAAGTAGAGAAATATAAAAGTGAATGGTCAACTGAAGATAAAAAGAAAATGTCTATGAATGCCAAAGCAATGCAATTACTTTTGAATGGACTTAGTGTTTCTGAAGCAGGTTATGTATCGAATTGTACTAGTGCTCATGATATGTGGAAGTCTTTAGTGTTAAAACATGAAGGAACAAGTGGTGTAAAAGACTTCGAAGAATGTATGAAGTCAGAATTTGAAATGTCAATGGTAGGAGAGTTGAATTATTTCTCAGGACTTCAAATCAAACAAACCCCTCAAGGAATTCACATTAGCCAACTTAAGTATGTCAATGATATGATTAAGAAGTTTGGCTTTCAAGAATTGAAACCAACACCTACCCCCATGAGTGTTAGCACCAAACTAGACAAGGATGAAAATGGTAAAACTTTTGATGACACACTCTATAGGTCTATGATTGGATCACTATTATACTTAACTGCATCAAGACCTGATATCATGTTTAGTGTGTGTATGTGTGCTAGGTTTCAATCTTGTCCTAAGGTATCACATTACAATGCAGTTAAAAAGATCTTTAGATATCTTAAGCATACACCTCACTTAGGACTGTGGTATGATAGAAACGCTAAGTTGGAATTACACGCATATAGTGATGCTGATTATGGTGGTTGCAAATTAGATAGAAAATCCACTAGCGGTACTTGTCAATTCATAGGAACCAACTTGATTTCTTGGTTTTCTAAAAAGCAGGCTAGTGTAGCTCTTTCTACCACTGAAGCCGAGTATATCGCTTTGAGTTTATGTACTACCCAAATACTTTGGCTTAAACAGCAACTTAGTGATTTTGGCATTAAAATGAATAAGATTCCAATTTTCTGCGATAGCACAAGTGCAATCAATCTTTCACGGAATCCGGTGCTTCATTCTAAGGCCAAACACATTGAGGTGCGATATCACTTTCTTCGTGATCATGTTCAAAATGAGGATATAGTAATAAACCACATAAGAACTGATCATCAAATCGCTGACATCTTCACCAAACCCCTTAATCAAGCCATTTTTGAAAACTTACGAGCCAAATTAGGAATGATGACTTACGATACCATTGTATAGTTCTATCTTTTGCATGATTTGCAAAATAAAGGGGGAGATAGAATAAGAACATGATTTTAGTTTGTAAGTCTTGTTTTAATTGGTAAGTCATGATGAATCATATGCTAAATTTTTATTGGTATAAATTTTGGAGCATAGGTTAAGGGGGAGAGTATGAGTTGCGGGGGAGCGGCATACTATTTAAAAGTTGAAAACATAGTTGAAAACATTTGGTTAAACTTTTGGTTATAAGTTGTGACATTAAAATCATGTTAGGTTATTTTGAAAATCATCCAAAAGGGGGAGAATGTTGAGAAATATGTTTGGATAATTTTCAAAGTCATGATTTTAAGTGATGAATACTTAAAAATGACACGTATGGTGTTTTAAATGAAATAGTTGAATAAGTGAAGAAAAATGACACGATGTCTAGGGTTGTTAGAAATATTTTTCTAAAATGTGATAAAATAGTTGTTTTTATATTTACATGATTTAAATATGTTTATCATGTTGTGATTATGTGATTTTTATGATGATAATATCTTGTGACTAATATGCCCTCGAAGTTTCTACAACTTACCAAAAAGGGCAAAAGTGGTATTTTGAGTTTTGTAGGTACTCGACATGGTGAATATGATTCAAGAAGATATTATCATCTTATTTATTATCAAGAAGGTGTTATTATATTTAATTCTGACCATCGGGGTCATTTCTGGAGTTTTATCTCACTAAGGGCATTTTGGTCATTTTACCTCCGAAGACAGTTTCGGTATTTTTACTCAAGGAATCTCTTGAGTATCTTATTATATTCATTCTGGAGTTCATTTAGTATATTCTTGAAGATTATTTGGTGGTTTTCTATGTTATTCTCTCATTTGATGATTTTATCGACGGTAGCGGGATATGTGACGGTATTCGATGTCACGTTCTATTTTTTCTTGAAGACTCTTATATATATATATATATTATTGGAGGTTCTTAATCATCATCTTTCAGAGATTACAAGGTGTCCTTGGTGCAAGATTCATCACAATATGTCAAGAAGAAATGGGAATTTTGATATTATATGTTGACATAACCTTGTCAACTATTATTTGTTGATTTCTCCTCAAAAATCTGAGTTGGTATACATATACACAACCTCCAAAACGTGATTATACAGGTGGAGATGATGTTTTTCTCATTTTATGAGTTGGAGACAAGAAGACAAACCAAAAGCAAGCTAGTTGGCAAAAGTTGCCAACTTGAAATTTCAAATTTGAATGTAATGGAGACAAGATTGTTGGAGATGATTATGGAGGTTCTTTAATTCAAAATTCTCAGCCATCACATGGTCTAAAAGTTGGAGAGAATATGTCATCCATTCACACTATAAATAGGAGGCAAGGTGAAGAAGAGAAGACACACACTTGAAAGCAAAAATTGAATATTGTTGTCTTGCTATTCTCTTTTCATATTTTCGTTCATACTTTGTGTAGCTAAGGTGTTCCATTTCTGGTTGTTGTCCAGCTACACTATACACACCTTCTTGTGTCTTATTTGTAAGATTGATTAGCCAAATCTATAAGGCTACATCAATAGGTGATAGAGGTGTTGCAACCAAGAGTTGCATTAAAGGTGTTCATCCAAGTCTTGAATAGGGTTGGTGTTTAACCCAAGGATCAAGCTTGGTTCTTGCTGTAATTTGGTTCATACCATAGTGAAATCCAAGGAAAGGTGTTCCTTGGGACTGGAGTAGGTCACATTGACCGAACCAGGATAAATTCTCGGTGTTCTTCTCTTGTTTCTTTATTTCTGTTTTCTGCCCGTTTTTTACTGCAGTTTTCATACAACTTCTCACAATTTTAAAAAATATCTAAACATTTTCAAATTTCGTGATTTTTGGTGGAGTTATACTTCAGACTGTTAGCTTTCATTTGCAACAAGAATCACTTGATTTGAGCAAGGGAAAGTTAGTCTTTCAATCTTTGCAAGATAACTGCTCCAATCTGGCTGCAATCTGACCAGTTTTGAGAAAAATTAAATTCTGTATTTTTCAAGAGTTGTTTAAGGTCAGTGCCTTTTGGAAACTTCATCTACACATCCTAAGGAGTGTTTTGATATAAAGATCAACCTTTTTGGTTGAGTATTCAAAGAGAAACACGTTTTGCAAAATCAGCAACATTCTGTCCAATTCTGTCCAGATTGACCATCTGAATCTTTTTATTTGTTTGAAGGGCCAAACGATCTTATTTTTGTCTAAGTTTTGGATAGAGTCTTTTTAACTCATTGAAGTTAAATTCTGGAGAGTTTCATAATTTTTGGAGTTGTGTACAATTATTTGTGAATTTTTGAAAAACGGGTTCTGAATCTGAGGTGGTTTCAGATTCTGTTTTCAAAGGGGATTTTAACAAAGGGCTGTAGTGTAATTTCCGCTAACCACTATTCACTCCCCTCTAGTGGTGTTTATTGCAGGTGCACGGTCCAACATTTACCACTTGTAGGACCTCAGGCACTACCATCTCTCCCAAAACCAATTGGTGACAGGAGATGCGCATACCCTAGCCTTATAGTGCATTCAGCACACAAGCGCCCACGGCATTCGACTGTGACTTGACCCACACGGCCTACGCCCACCGGCCTACGCCACGGGACAATTGCTGCACCTAGCAATCTCCCCCTCAGCAATTGCTCCTGCTGGGAATTGAACCCGTGACCTCGCTCTGATACCACTTGTAGGACCTCAGGCGCTACCATCTCTCCCAAAACCAATTGGTGACAGGAGATGCGCATACCCTAGCCTTATAGTGCATTCAGCACACAAGCGCCCACGGCATTCGACTGTGACTTGACCCACACGGCCTACGCCCACCGGCCTACGCCACGGGACAATTGCTGCACTTAACAGTTATCGTTGAAACATCTGGGAGTAACGCAAGAGGGTGTAGCTATCATAGACGCTGATAGAAATTCTAATGGATGCAGAAAACGACGATGACGATGTTGACGACGACTATAATAAAGATGGCGAGGTGGGCGAGGATGATGAAGAGTAGTTGTTAGAGGACATTGAAGAAGAGAAAGACGAACCAGAGAAGTATGAGACAACAATACCTCATCTGGACACAAATATTTTGGTTGTTGAAGATTTTGGCCGGCCAAAAGCCACTGTAATTCATAGATGAGATGAGATTAGAGATCAACTATAGAAGGATAGCATACCAGATAAATTAGAGTTGAATATGCTATTTAAAAGCAAAGATATGATGAAAAATGTCGCGCAATTATGATCCATGAAGCAAAACCGGTCTACAAAGTGGTGTCTAGCCGTCGGAATTTCAGTATGTTAGATGTGCATATTAGAGGACACAACATTGTCAATGACGTCCTCGAGCAAGTTTGAGATAAACGAATAATACTAGGAGATTGGCATATTCTACGACCGTCATAGCAGTACAAATGCAAACATCACAGTGGATCATAGGAAAGTCGATTCGAACATGGTTGGGAGAAGGATTAGAGAACAAATTAGACAGGATATGAACATTGAAACACAAGATGTTTGAGAAATTGTACAGAGGGGGCATGAATGTGGACATCAACTACAAGAAAGCATTGAATGGAAAAAAGACAATGATAACAATGGTGTATGATAAGTGACTCAAATCTTTCCATGAGTTGCCTCGTTATGTGGCTTCCCTTGAAGCATCAAACAAAGAAATCGTTATTTGGTGGAGGTATGATCCAGGATCGACACTGTTGATATGAAGGTGTCCTCTGCAGTTTTCTGGGCATTCAAACCGCGATTATTGGGTTTCAACATTGTTATCCGCTGTTATCAATTGACGTTATGAATTTGTGTGGCAAGCATAACGAGAAATTATTGATTTTTGTTGGGGTTGATGCGGCTGATCATATATTTCTGCTTGATTATGCTATTGTTGATGAGGAGAGCAAATACAATTGAGGATGTTTGTTTAGGAACATGCATCAGTATGTCTTCCGCGACATGAAAGATACATTGTTTAATTTTAGACTGATCCGTTGACCTTCAAGCATCAATCGATCATATCCTACATGACAACAATCTTATGCATATCATAGACATTGTCTTCGTCACATCAGATCGAATTTTTCACTTAACTTATTATACAATGAATTTATACATTTTATAGACAATGTACGATCCTATTACTGAATCCATGTGCAATCAATTTCTATAGATAAGTTTCCTAGAAAGGCATTAGCTATTCTATGGGTTGCTGCATCAGAACACAAAGTGCACAAGTTTATAGAATGTACGGTGAAGATGAAGACGCTGAATAAAGATGTATACGATTTATCTTATGCAAATTATGCACGCACGACGTTGGCAATAAGTATTATATAATAACAACCATTATTCAGAGTTGTGGAATAAGTCCTCACTGGGGCTAGGTATTTATAGGTAACTGCTTGTGTTCAAGCAGTTTTCAAAAAAAACGATGAAGATGTTTGACGAAAAACATCATGAGGCACTTGCTCATATTCATGCCGAGGACAGATGGCCATTGAAAGTGCAGCAACGATTTATTTACAACAAGAGCAATGTCAAAAAAAACACATGGTTCAGGCTTATGACATATTGCCACTCGATTCATGTCAAATGGTGGTGGTGTTGCACATACTGTCAATCTATTTGAAAAAACTTACACTTGTGGTAAATTACAGCTTTACCACATACCTTGTTGACACGATATACAAGTATGTAAGGATATGTACAGTCTGTCAGTGGAGTTGGTTGCTCATTTCTACTCATGTTAAGTGATGTTAAGCGCCTACAATAGTTTGTTTCGTCCATTGCAGCTCCGCGTACTAGCCTTCACCACCGTCTGGCTTGAAGCTAACCCGGTTTGTAGAAAACACACATGCAGGAGGCCTAAATCAGCTCAGATACACGGTTGAAATAGACCGAATATATAGGAAAAATGTGTGAGATATGCCACTAAGAAGGTCACAACAACAACACTTTGCAAATGCAGCGCAGCTTCGGAATAATCACTAGTGTCATTATGTTTCTATGCAATGTTTTAATGTCGCTTCTACCATTGTTACAACGATAATTGTTTCTAATGTTTAATTTCATTATGTCGTTTGTATTTTAACCTTTAAATAGCTACATTATTGTTATGTAATTTAATTTTGATATCGATTTATTTTGAATGACTAAGTCTATGATTAAGGGCAAAGATAAGATTATGATTAATGTTAGGGTTAGTGTTATGGTAAGGATTAGTGTTAGGGTTATGGTTAGGTTTTTGATAAGGGTAAGGGTTATGGTTAGGGGTTAAGGTTTGTTTATAAAATGTAATGAAGACCATAAGAAATTTATCATCAATATTTATTGCACACTAATATGATATTTATTATACATTAATTGAAATTTATAAATTGAAAATATACAAAAATAAATTAACTGGTTGGTCTTTCAACAACTTTCATAATTTCTTCAACAGTACGTAACGCTGTCCTATTTTAAACTAGTATTGATTTGCCTTTTCTTTAGAATAACCTTTACGACAAACGTTATTGACTGTGAACAACACATAAATGCTCTCACCAGATCTTCATCATTGTATATCGTGGCGACATCTCAAACATATCCTTTGTGTTTATTAGGACCCAAATGCGACCATTCACACACAAGTTGAAGATCATTTTCATTTTCATTTTTCTCGACGAGCACCAATGCATGTCGGGTAAGTTCATTCAACTTAATGTCATTTTCAACCTTCAAAGCAATCGCATTAGATTTCTTTCATCAATTGCCAAGCATGAGACATCGTTCAAGCTTACCGAATAAATGAAAATTCAATTTATAGGGTAGAATTAAGTTTCGTATGAAATTGATTAGCTTCCATTACATTTTATAGAGTTGTGAAATATTTGTACGCTTTTAACAAAACCTTTGTGTGCTGATAGATATTTTGTGGAGGCGTGCACAAATAGGTTTTGACAGAACCATCTTGTGCCAAAAGTCAGAATGGCATAAGACGGTTTTTTCAAGACTGTGTAGTGTGGCACATTGCGTTTTTGATAAATCCGTCCTGCATACATTTAAGTTTTCTTCAAATATATAATAAAAGTGGATTTTCTTATTAAAACTACTATATTTTATTTTTTCCCCTTCCTCTTAACATATGCTATTATTTTCTAGAGTCATTCATGTATCCTGTTTGTCTTGTAAAACTGATATTCTTGCATGTTTGGGTTTATTGTTTAATGATACAGATACTGTTTGCATGACCTATAGTTAATTTGGGAGAACATGTCACTGAGTATTTATTACATGGATACTGTTCACACATACTCATTTTGCTAGTTGCATTAGTTTTCCTAATTGCTTTGGGGTCTTATGTATATTTTTTTTAGTGTCTTTGTTATTGTAGTAGCAGGTGTATCTGTTGAAAGCTGGTGGATGACTTTGTATCTGTGCGGTTTCCATTAACAACAAGCTTTTCTTGTTGTGAGAGATTTTGTCCTCTGTAGTTATGATGTCCGATTCTTCACTAAAACATGTAATCCCAGCTTCACATTGTGCTGTTCTTATGGTTAAAAAAAGTTACGAACTTAGTTTTTCTTTTCTCCAATCCTTCATGTACTGTGCCTAGGCGTTGAGTGAAATCATTCGGCCCCGAGGGCATACTCCACTTATTATTCGAGTTGTGATTTGCTCTAAGAGGTCAATAGTTCGATTCTTGGGACACGCATAGTGTGCATGTTCTACTGCTGCTAGACCGAATGCCTGGTTTGCAGGCGGCACCTTGTGTGGGTCACTGCGTAAGTCCACCCAACCTAGGAGGCCGCTGAGCTCCTAATTTGCATCCTCCAAAATGCTCTTTGGGGCTGTGGCGATGGGGCCCACAGGTACATATAGAGTCGGAGGTTCTTGGACTATTATTTGAACATATACACGTTTATGACTGTTTTAATATGGGAAACTTTCTATTTGTATTTACTGAATTCCCATACTAATAGACTAACACATGATATCTTTATTATTTTATCACTTATGCAGGTACATATAGAGGGGGTCTCACTGGAAACAAATTCTCTATCCCTTAGAATAGAGGTATTGTTTGCCCGCTTCTCACCCTTCTCAGACCCTAATGATAGCTTTTGATGTCGTTGACATATACTGAGTATGATTGATTGATTGATACAACTTGGGCCATCTAACGAAAAGAAATATATTCTTCATTAAATTAAAATGAATATAAATTAAAAAGGTTGTATAACTTAAGCCCATATAACTTGTCGTTTTTGGTGTAACTTGTAAGGAAAAAAAGAAAAAAGAAAGAAAGAAAAAAAAAAGGCAGCAGATTGTGTGATGTAAAACTAATGAGATGTTTCGGTGGAAAGGATAAAAAAAAAGAGGAGAACGACAAATTTTTGACTCGTGTTACACCATCTAACTCCCATTACATATATATAGCATAATTTTTTTAAACATAAAACAATGCAATGGCATAATTAGAATTTATTTAAAATATTATAATTTAGATGTAAATAATATCATAAAAAAATGATGGGAACATTTTAAAGTGTGTCTTTGTAACTATATTTTTTATTAGCTAAAATTTTACTTAATATATTATACAAAGTTAAAAGAAAATTACAGTGAAAGATCAAATGTCGCCCTTGTCGGCTCAAAGAATCACAGAAGAAGTACTGAGAAAGGAAGACAGCACCGTACAGTACCACAAAAGATTGCAAATTTCACCGAAGGGAAGTCTCGCCGAATTCAAAAACCTTCTGATAAAGCTAAGGTATTTTACTCTAATACTTGACTTATCTTTCCAGACTAAAGTTCAGCTTTTAAGACTAAAATGTACCCATTTCAATCTATTACGCTGCAGTTCTATATTCTTGGACACCTGATTCCAATAATTTCTGGAGTTCTGGTTCTGGTTTGTGTGTATTTGTGGGTTTGTTGTAGTTTTGATTTTGATTTTATGATATTTGACTTTTTAGTGGAAGATGGAAGCTGGGAACTCGCTGGTAGAATTTCTGCTGAAGGAGACAAGGCCTTGTTTAGGAGGATCGAAAGTCAACGGAAAAAAGCTTACTGGCAACTATGACCTCGTTGAGCAAATGTATTACCTCTATGTTCATGTTGTGAAGGCAAAAAATCTACCCACGAATGATCTCACGGCTACTTGTGATCCTTATGTAGAGATTAAGCTTGGGAACTATAAGGGCTCGACTCGTCATTTTGAGCAAAACACGAACCCTGAATGGAATCAGGTATTTGCCTTTTCAAGAGACCAAATCCAAGCTTCAGATTTTGATGTCACGGTGAAAGATAATGTGAAAGATGAATTCTTGGGTAGGAATTCATTTGATTTGGATGAGATTCCAAAAAGGGTGCCCCCGGATGATCCTTTGGTGCCGCGGTGGTATAGGTTAGAGGACAGGAAAGGGGACACGGTTGAGGGACAAATAATGTTGGCTGTTTGGATAGGCACTCAGGCCGATGAGGCATTTTCAGGGGCATGGTGGTCAGATGCTATTGTTAGTGATGATGGTCTTGCGAATGTGAGGTCAAAAGTTTATGTTTCACCTCAGCTTTGGTATTTGAGGGTGTCTGTGTTTGAAGCTCAGGATTTACTATTAACTGATACCTACTACATGTCCCATGAAATATTTGTGAGAGTCGTGTTTGGAAATCAAGCATTAAAGACGAGGGTATCCGTGAACAAGAATATGAATCCTTCGTGGAACGAGGACCTGTTGTTTGTTGTACCAGAGCCTTCCGAGGAGGTATTGATTTTGAGCGTGGAAGATAGAGTTGCACCGGACAAAGAGGAGGTCTTGGGAAGGTGTGTCATTCCCTTACATATGGTCGATAGGAGGTTGGACCATATACATATCAACACAAGGTGGTATAATCTTGAGAAGCATGTTCTTGTTGTGGAGGAAAAAAAGGAGGATGTGAAGTTCACAAGCAGGATACACCTGAGGACCTGCCTAGAAGGAGGCTATCATGTCTTAGATGAATCACCCAATTACAGCAGTGATTTTAGACCAACGGCACAGCAGTTATGGAAGCCAAGTATTGGTGTTCTTGAGTTGGGTATTCTGAATGCTCGTGGGCTGTTACCCATGAAAACAAAAGATGGGCGGGCGACAACTGATGCCTATTGTGTGACCAAATATGGGGAGAAGTGGGTTAGAACAAGGACAATTACTAATAGCTTTTCTCCGAAATGGAATGAGCAATATACATGGGACGTATTTGATCCATGTACTGTTGTAACTATTGGAGTATTTGACAATGGCCATCTTCAGGGAGAAGGCAGATCTGGAGGGGGGAGGGACTCTAGAATCGGGAAGGTCAGAATTAAATTGTCTACTCTGGAAACTGATCGCATCTACACACATTCTTATCCTCTTCTGGTTTTGCATCCTTCTGGGGTAAAGAAAATGGGTGAAATTCACTTGGCTGTAAGATTTACTAATTCATCGTTGTTGAATATGATGCATATGTATTCTCAACCCCTGATGCCAAAGATGCACTATATTCGTCCGTTAACTGTTTACCAGGTTGACAACTTGAGGTACCAAGCCACTCAAATTGTGTCTACGAGGTTGAGTTGTGCTGAACCTCCTCTGAGGAAAGAGGTGATAGAGTATATGCTGGATATTGATTCTCATTTGTGGAGTATGAGAAGAAGCAAAGCTAACTTTTTCAGAGTGATGGGGGTTCTGAGTGGATTAATTGCTCTGTTCAAATGGTTTGACCAAATCTGCAACTGGAAGAATCCCACCACTACCATTCTAGTTCAAATCCTGTTTCTAATTTTGGTGTTTTATCCACGTCTAATACTTCCATCCATTTTCCTCTGCCTTTCCTTGAGCGGGTGGTGGTACTACAGATGGAGGCCAAGGCATCCACCCCATGTGGACATTCGACTTTCACACGCTGATCAGGTTCATCCTGATGAATTGGATGAAGAATTTGACACATTTCCAACATCACGTCCTCCCGATATTGTGAGGATGCGATATGACCGTTTGAGAAGCATTGCGGGTAGAGTTCAGACTGTGGTTGGTGATGTGGCAACTCAAGGAGAAAGGCTTCAGTCCTTGCTCAGCTGGAGAGACCCCAGAGCCACAATTCTTTTCTTGATATTTTGTCATGTTGCTACTGTCGTGCTCTATTTTACACCTTTCCAAGTGGTGGCAGCCCTTACCGGCTTCTATTTGCTGAGACATCCAATATTTCGACGCAAACTTCCACCAGTTGCCATTAATTTCTTTAGAAGGTTGCCAGCCAGAACACACTCCATGCTGTGAGCAGTAAGTTTTGCTGTTGGATGTTTCCTTGCCTTTGCAGCCAAATATATGAATGTAGAATCAAATGGCGCTTGCTCCCTCTTTCTTCTAGCAGTGGCATTGCTCCTTGGAATAGTATCTTATGATCTTTCCCAATGTAACATCTTTTATTGCCTTGGCAGCATCTATCGGACTTCTAACAGTATGTAGACTATTGTCTTTTTTGTCAGATTCATAGTTTTGACTTGTGGTTTGCTCAAATATTGCCGAAGTTTATGGTGCAGATTCTTTTGCTGCCCGAGGAAATACTTCCGCTTCTCCTACCCACTTAATGACATTCTGGATGCTTTACATTTTATTGGGCTGCATGTCTGGCTGTTGCTAGGTTGGTCCATGATAAACTTTTAGGTAAGGTCGTGCTTCCTCCTACCATATGGTCTCTAACAAACTTGAGGCATCTACATGTAAGAAGTCATGCAGTGTTTAACTTTGAGGGTGAGAATCTGAAAAGTCTTGACGGGCTTGGTAACTTAGTTTCTTATGGCGATGACCTTCAAAATATGACTTCCAGGTTACCCAATCTGCAAAAGATGCGATGCATACTCTTGGAACTACAGGTTCAGTTGAAAGGTCACAACTCTCCTCAGCTGGACTTTCCGGCTAAGCTGAAGTCACTCACTATTACTTACTTTAGGAAGGCTGTTGAGTGGCTTTATGTTCCCCGTGAATCTGAATAAGTTGACTTTATCAAACTTCCGTCTGCCCTGGAATCAGATTTCAGTGATTGGGAGACTGCAAAACCTTGAGGTTCTAAAAGTACTTTCGAGAGCCTTTGAGGGTGAAAACTGGGAGATGGTAGAAGGGGAGTTTTCCAAACTCAAATTTTTGAAATTGGAGTCTTTAGATGATATTGCTCAATGGTATGCTTCCAGCGATCACCTTCCTAACTTGCAACAACTGGTCTTGCAGAGATGTGAGCTCCTTGGGGAGGTCCCATCCTCATTCACGGACATCCCAACTCTAAAGGTGATTCAGTTGTATTCTTGTTCACATTCCTGTGAGGATTCAGCCAGAAGAATTGGAGAAGATGTTGAAGGACTGGAAGTTGTTATTAATTCAGATAAAATCTCAACTTCTTAATCGTGAAAAGACATTGGTATTTGCTGGAGTAAGATGTAAATGTATATTATGCATACCCGAATAAATGCAAGTGTTTCACAATGATAAATCTGTCGTTGCAATTGTAATATTGTGTTCACCTTTCAAGAGGCGATTGCCCTTAATTTCATTTGAAGTTGTTTGATCTTTTTGTGTTTGGCTAGGAAGTTAAATAGCAGATTAATGTACCACCGGCGTCGTAGGAAGTTTTCCTGGCTGTCTTGTGACGTTGAGTGCTATTTCTTTCACTCATGCGTGTTTTTCTTGATTACTTGAAGCAATTTTTGAAAAAATGATCTCGCCTATGACGGAGTATAGAGCGGTCGAATGTACAGTGTGTTAGAAACACACATGGACTGTTTTCCGATGACTCATAATAAAAATTGCGTCAAGCTGTGTCGATCTGCTGCTATTTCACAATATGAAAAGTGCAGGCAATGTAGTGAATTATTTTGTTTTATTACATCATATACCAGAGTCAAGGAAGAGTGTCTTTGACTCCATTGGAAATGGAAACGAAACTTGTCAGCATAAGGAAAGAAAATATTTCCAAATCAAAGTCAAATCAGCAAGAAATCAGCAAGGCTTAATTTGTGTAGTTGATTGTATCTTCTTTGATTTTGCACTAATTGCATAGTTATCCCTTTTCCTAAAACAGTGTTCCCTGTTGTATTATTTAAATGGCCTTCGACCAATGGATCAAAGTAAGAAATAAAAATTGTTTCTTGTTCAAACATGGTATCAGAGCTCTGGTATTCCACCTCTGTAATGGGTGAAATACAGTAGGCTCATCACTTACCCAAATAACTTACCTGCAACGACTCTGATCTTCATGGCCGACCAAACTCCCCAGTCAAGCACCTCTCAGCCTGGGGGGCAACCAATCCGACACCCACAACCGAAAATCTGTCCCAAGTTTTGGACCTTCTGCAAAAATGGGCACCTAGACAAGGCTCAGCCAAAGGATCCTCCAACCAGCAAATTTGTCTGCAAGAAAAATTAACCGACCATAATTACTCAGTTTGGGCAAGGAAAATGAGCCTTGCCATTGACGGGAGGGGGAGACTCAGACACATCACAGCCCCCCTCCAAAGAAGGAAGAACCAGGGTATGAACAATGGAGGCAATCAGACTCCACTGTTCTCACATGGATACTCGAAAACATAGCGCCATAAATTGTTAATCAATACATTGATTATCCGACTTCGTGGGACTTATGGAAGGGTATTGAATCCACGTATAGCAGTGGAAAAGACCCTCTTCAGATTTATGACTTGACTGTAAAGGCAAACAGTCTAAAACAGGGGTCTCAACCACTGGAACGAATTTATAGCCAGTTACAGACTGTCTGGAAAGAAATTGACAAGAGGCTGCCTAATCCGATGAGATGTCCAGCGGACATGATAGTATACAACCAGCTTCAACAACAAAATAGGTTGTACCAGTTTCTACAGGCCATTAGCGATGAATATGATGATGAGAAGAGAGATACACTCAAAACAGAGCCAATGCATACAGTGGAGGAGGCTTACACACAAATCAGGCGAGAAGCACAAAGACGACAGATTTTGCACAACCATCGGGATTCATCATCAACAGATCTTGGGAGTAGCCTTCTATCACGCACAGGAAGGCCAAACCCTAGGAAAAATGAGGAGTCCAGAGGCAAGGGACGGTCAGATCTAGGGAAGAATGCTTCCCAGAGTTCATCATTCCGTACAGAAGAAGACAAATCTCACCTCAAATACACCCATTGCGGTGGGAGTAGGCACACAGCCGAGGGTGGCTTCCAAATAATTGGGTACCCTGATTGGTAGCCTGACACCAGAAAGAGGGACAAAAGAGGCGTAGCCAGCACGGCTGCGGGCAGCCCTGGGGCCACCAGCGCAAACGGCGGCGAAGAGGTGGGATTTGGAGGAGCAGCGAGGAAGGAGAAATGCACAGCACATGATGGAACTGGAACAGCGCACAAAGAGCAAAGAGAATGCCACAAAGCCCTAGCCACCGAAGCGGGCATCTGTCAAGGTAAAGGGCTTGGGTTGCAATTAAACTCAAGCCCTTCTACTTCTATTTATAAACCCAGTTCCCAACATGAAAAAAATATGCCTATGTCCACTTATAAAAATACTGCCTGGTTATTTGACTGCGGTGCAACAGACACAATGTCGTTTGATATTTGTGACTCTTATTTGTGTACAAAAGCCTCTAAAACTAGCATACGAACTGCAAATGGCGGATATTCTCCCTTTGAAGGAAAATGCAGTATCACTATATCACCATCACTGACGCTTCAAAACTGTCTTTATGTTCCCACATTGTCTCATAAATTACTGTCCATTAGCCATATTACCAGAGAATTAAATTGTACCATCCTGGGACGTTTTGTCTTCTGCAGGATATTCGAACGGGGAAGATAGTTGGACGTGGTTCTGAACGTGGGGGTCTTTACTTTGTCGATGAGGTGGACCAACACGGTACAACAATGCTCACTCATGGGACGACTGATAGACAGGCCTGGCTGTGGCACCGCCGCTTGGGTCATCCATCACAAGGGTATTTAAAAATGTTGTTTCCTCAGAAATTTGCTAAACTTACTCAGTTACCCTGTGATACATGTATCCTGGCAAAAAGCCACAAACAGACATATCACCAAAATAATACTCAAACCGTAAGTCCTTTTTCTCTTGTTCACTCGGATGTCTGGGGGCCTGCCCCAACACCAAGTAAAAATGGTCTCTTGTATTTTTTATTGTTCGTTGATGATTGTACCAGGATGACCTGGGTCTACTTTCTTAAGCACAAGTCTGATGTGTTTAATAAATTTCTCAATTTTTACCACTTGATTCAAACCCAGTACAAAACTAAAATACAAATCCTCCGTACCGATAATGGGATGGAATTCGTAAACAGGTCATTCCAAGAGTTTTTCCAACTTCACGGACTCGTCCATCAAACCACCTGTCCAGATACACTCCAACAAAACGGAGTAGCTGAACGGAAAAACCGGATCCTACTCGAAATTACACGGTCACTAATGATTGAGTCCAAAGTCCCTACATATTTCTGGCCTGAAGCTGTTACTACCGCCAATTACCTCATCAACAGATTATCCACTAAGATAATTAAGTACAAAACTCCCCTTCATACTCTTGGTCAACACCGTACGATCCCACTCCATCATACTCTTACTCCACGGGTTTTTGGTTGCCCGGTCTATGTTCATATACATAAAGCTCAGCGGACAAAATTTGACCCATGTGCCCTTCGGTGTGTGTTTGTCAGTTATGGAGTTAATCAAAAAGGATACCGGTGCTTTAATCCCCAAACCCACCGTCTCTATACTACGATGGACTGCGACTTTCTTGAAACCGAGTACTACTTTCGTACCCAACCTCAGAGTCAGGTGAGAGTTCTCAAATCGACTCACTCGGTTGGTTACACAGTCCAGTTCTGCCTGAGCTTGTCCTAACAGAGGGAGTAGGCCAAGCCACCGGACCAGCTTCTGAAAACAGAGACGAGCCTTCCGTTTCGGACGATGTCAATTATCAACTCCAGCCGAGTATCCTGAGGTAAGTGAACATACATCTCATGTACCACCTGTTGAGTCAATTGACCAGATTGTGTCTGAAACAGTACCCACAGAGCAAAGATATGTTCTTCCACCAAGGAGAATCAGAGGAGTGCCTCTGTTACACCTGGCAATTTTCGAACTAGCCGTTACGCGTTAATTTGAAACTAACGTAGCCGTGGGGTATAACGACCTCTCGAAATTAAAATTTATTACAACATATCATTATGTGCAAGTAATTTCGTAGTTATACATATGGAGATGTGTATAGTAAATATAAAGTAGCAAAGTTGGATAAGTAATTGAAAAGCAAAATAAAATAATAAATCTAATTAAACAAATTAAAAGGGAATGCAGTTAGGATGGATGGTTTCAAAAATAATAATAATAATAATAATAATAATAAAAAATAAATAAATAAATTAATATATTAGCTGATAAGTAATTAATAAATGAATTTAAAAAAAGAAAAAAAAGAAAAAAAAAGAAGGCACGATTGGAGGGGGGGGGTAACTTTCCACCCCAAATTTCGGCAGGTCAATTGTTAAATGGGAAGGGGGGCGCAAGTGGTTGAACAACAAACAAACAAAAAAAAATACCTAGAGAACAGGGAGCAACAGAGGCGGCGCTGGGAGAAAGAAGAGAGGAGGAAGAAGAGAGGAGAAGGAGGAAGGAGAAAGGAAGAAGCGTCCAAAACAAACCCCGACTTGGTTATATAATTGTCTATCTTGAGGTAGGTTCCCTTTTTCCCCTCCAATTGGTACAAATTCCAGCATGCTTTGGTGATATATTATGTGTTTATTGTTTTTAATTGTTGAAATCTATACTATGTTGCTTGATCTGTGAAAAGCATGAGTTTTGATTACTGTGGAATGCGTTTGATTACTGCGTTTGATGACTGTGGAATGCGTATACTGTTTCGCGTGGACTATATTTGATTTTAGGGAAAAATTTGATAATCAAAATAGTAAAACTGCTTTGGTTTTGATTTTAGGAAAAAATTTGATAATCAAAGTAGTATCTTAGCGCATGCGTTTTGAGCAGAAGTCTACGCGATGCGTGCTCTGCGTCTATCTGATTTGATGTTAGGGATGAATTTGATATCAAAAGAATTTCTAGGATTTATTTTATTAATGTTATTTAATTGATTAAAAATAGTATTAAATATAAGAAAAATATAAGTAAATATCAGAAAATCATAAATAAATTCTAGAAATTATAAAATACTGAAATTAAATGATTTTCATCAAATTTCTGTGTAGCGGGCCGATTGTGCGCAGGTCTGACTCATTTATTTAATATATATAAAATAAAATAAAATAAAATAATCTACTGAGCCGACCGCGGGCCGGGCCGAATGGCCAACGGACCGGGCCCAGTTGGCTAGCCCAATTAAACGAAAAAAATAATAAAAATAATATAATTCTGAATTTATGGAAATTCTGTAAATGTTATCTAATTAATTTTAAATAGTAATAATTACAGAGAAAATATAAATAAAATCGGAAAATTATATATAAATTCCAGAAATTATAAAATGCTGAGATTAAATTATTTTTACTATTGTTCATTAATTGCGATAATTCATTTAAATTGGATAATTGGGTAATAAATAGAAATAAATTAGAAAAAATGAAAAAAAAATATAGAAAATGCACAATAAATGTATACAAGCCATGAAAAAAATAGGTTTAACGTCAAACCACATTAAATCATTACTCGGATAATAAATGAACCTAGATTGAGTGCCGGAGGATGGTGAGGATGGGCCAGGGGCCTCAGGCGATTGTATTTTTGCATTCATGGCACGTGCATTGCATTGATGGCGGGTCGTGACGTACGGGTCACGGGCGCTCAGGATGGTGTACGGTGGCAGGGCCACGACACTCAGGATGGTGTGCGGTGGCGCACCCACGCACACTCAGTATGATGACTGTGGGGTGTACGACCTGCAGCCACTCAGTAGGACCCGGGTTCATGCATTGCACGGTGGAGATATCGGCATTCTGTGTGACATGACTTTGTTGCGTGTGACTTGCATAGTAGGACATGCATCACGATGTTGCATTCTTTATCTGGAGTGGATTACTTTTCGCAGTTTTTCATATGCTTATGTGATATCATGTTTTATGTGTTATGTGTTATATCATTTTAGTATGCTAGTCTTGTACGAGTTTGAGGCAGGTGCCTACTGGGTGATTTTCCATCACTCACCCCTACTCCCCCCCACCAGGTGAATACGAAGAAGCGTGCGGTTATGTCTTTGCTGAGGACGGGGCTGACACAGTAGTATGGGCAGGCTGATGGTCGCACCTAGGATACGAAGAGACCTTGCGGCTGTCTGTCATTATTTTATTGGGGTTTCATCAGACACTACCCTGTTTAGACTGATAGCATTTAGAGGTTGGTACAGTGACTTTATTACCATCACTGATGTAGTATTTTATTGAGGATTTCTTGGTCCATGTAATTTGATGTTATGGTAATTCGTTTCCGCGAAAAATTTCTACGTCTTTTCGAACATGTTAGAAATTGATTTGACGCTTTGTATTCTCCTTAGTGAGATTCGGCGGGCGCATTGTTCCCGATGCTAGGGTTCGGGAGCGGGACGCTACAGGTGGTATCAGAGCCGAGGCTTCAGATCCGCCTCGGGAACGCAGGATTAACTAGATCACCTAGACGTAAGCTATGATCTCTTCCTAGAAATGAGAAATATACCCCTAATAAATGAAGTAGACCTAAGTTATGATCGGGTTATGAGAGGTGTGTGCCGTTGGTGAGCTTTCTCTATTTAATTACTGCTGTATCCCCGAACTTTCGCATGAGCCCCATAAATGCTCAAATCCTTCGATCACTCCCGTTCAATCCGGATTCTCGTCAGGGTTTGCGCAAAACCCAAGAAAATATCGTCGCGTCGAAAAAGAAAATAATAATAATATGGCAAAGGAGGCAAAGGTGGTTATGGTAACGGCCACCAGGATCAAGGGGTCATCCTCCAAGCATTGGCCTACACCATGGCCACCACTTGGCGCAACGACGACTGTAGACTGCACATTGCCAATAGCGGTTGAACTAGCATCTTTCGCCACTGCCACCACCAGATCTGAGGTTCTACTACATGGAAATGCAGGACGTCTGGAATCTGATGTTTAGAATGACCCTTCACCGGGGAGGCATAAATGTGCGACATGGCCGCTAATAATCACAAGACCGCTCGCGACGGAAGTACAACCGTAGAGGATTGCATGGCTACCGTTGCCACCACGTGCTCATTGTTGATGCCACATTAGGGTCAGTGTGGGAGGATTATGCAAGCATGAGTGCAACAACAAAGACGTTTTACGAGTAAGGGCACTGAGCAGAGGCCAGCGCCACCATCACAGCAGAATCAAGAAGAGCATAAAGGGAAACAATGATCAGTGTCCATATCCACGTGATGATTGATGCAAACGTCATGGAGACTGGCGACGTCGTAGTGGAGTTCAACCGCCGGCGACCAGGTACCAATGACTCATCATAAATACAGAAGATATAACAGAGATAATTGATCAGAGTTGCGCAGCGGAAGTGTGGGTTTCTTAAGTCACGAAAGTTCAAAAGGGTGAACATCAGTGGATCCTAAGAAGAGTAAGGATATCGCTGAGTAGCCCTGACCGACCAAGGTGAATGAAGTAAGGAGTTTTCGTGGTGTAGCCAGCCGCTACATGGGATTCGTTTAAGGATCTTCGTCGATGCTGGTGTCCCTGAGCAGACAACAAAGATATCAACAAAGCTTTGATAAGCCCAAAAAAACACACACACTTAAACGCAAGACCATAATACAGAGTGTTACTAAATAACTATATATACACGCACTGATTAACACAACATACTTTAACGATACATTTTCACATACCAACCACGTAATAGAACATTAACATACAAGATCCAGCCTAATTACGCCAAGAGATAGAACACGGTACAAAAAAAAAGAGATAGATATCACATAACCTAATGAACTATAAATATACAACGATATAAGTCAACAATGTATGTATACACACACACACATATACATACATATACGTAAATATATACATATATAAACATACAAAGCGACCAACACAAAAATATGGAGTAATAGGTAAAAGCTCTCAATATATATATAGAACACGATAACAACGTAGGAGTAGCAAACATATAAAAGATATACGATACATCAGTATTATATGTGCCAAATGATCACTATAAAAAAACCGAACCCATGCCAGATAACCGACTTAGAAATTTATAGACATTAAGCTGTTAATATATATCGTGGGTTACTAAACCACAGAGTAATACATAATTAAGGGGAAAAAAACCACCCAGTCTTTTACAACAATAAAGAAGCAAATAGACAAACACAATTTGTTGCAACATCAATGATAAAGAAAAAAACATACGAATAGATACACGAAACAAAAGTAACTGCACGATACTAAGTACGTATGCCCAAATATACACACAACTGTTTCAATGAGCCTACAATATAACTAGTACAACAAAAACAGTGATAAACATCATAGTATATAACGACAACAAACAACACAATTACAAAGAATAAATAACAAATACCTTGCATATAAGACATGGATTGCAAAAAAAAGGCATACAATTACAAGTTTTAAAACAAATTAGCAACGTACACGTTCGTGGTAAAGCATACTAATTATGAATTAGGGACATCATAGTATTGCATGACAACTTAGTAATAGATTAAAGTGTAAATGATTTAATAACAGGGAAAAAACGAGTATTAAAAAAAGGAAAGAAATTTTTTTATTAATTATCTTACTTAAGCACCCAAATAAATTATATACATCTACATTACAGTAAAATCCATGCATTTATGAAATTCCTTCGAAATAATTTATATACGATATTTGTACAATAATAAGATAAGCTAGTACAGAAAATATAGAGTATAGGTAACAAAAATTATCGACGACTAACATAATTACAAAAAAAAAGAGATCACAAATAAATAAATAAATAAAATGAACGCGCACAACATATGTATCACTTAAAACTCAACTAATATACAATATAAATATAAGACATGTGACAGACTACAGATAACGACGTAAATTCATTAGCTACATAAGGATGCACAACATACTATATGTATATATCTATACCAAACATGTTTAACAACTTAACAATTAAAACGACAACACATGTTAAAACTCGCGTATGTTGATGTATAGTAGACGGAGCCACGTTGAGCATCGTATTTCATCCGCAACCCGATGAGTAATCGGAGAGGACGATGCAGACTATTGAGGACATGCTGAGGGCTTGCACACTGGACTTTAGAAGAAACTGGGATGGTGTGATCAAGTTGATCAAGTTTGTTAACAGCAACAGTTACCATAACGCCATCGGCATGACGCCATTTGAGGCGATCTATGGGCATAAGGTAAATCCCCAGTCCAGTGGAACGAAGTTGGAGAGCGTACTGCTACCGGTACACAACTGATTGAGCAAATCACGAAGAAGATAAAGTTTATTTGAGAAAGGCTTAATCTTGCATAAGACAGAAGCAAGAGTTGGGCAGGTTTGAAGAGGCGTCCTTTGGAGGTTGCTGTTTTACTGGAAGGTGTCACCTATGAAGGGTGTGACACATTTTGATCTAAAGGGTAAGCTAGGGCCTCGCTATAATGGCCCTACGAGGTACCAGAATGATTGGTTCGTGAGCTTACCGCTTGACATTACCTCCGACGCTAACTCAAGTACACAATGTATTCCATGTTTCTCAACTGAGAAGGTGCATTCCAAATCCGAGTCATGTATTAGGCGCACTGCCTTCAAGAATCAGACCTGGACACGTAATATGAAGAAGCCCTGTCCGAATCATGGACCGCGGGGACCAAGAGCTAAGAATAAGAATCATTCCATACGACAAGGTGCAATGGACCAACCACAAAAAAAATGAAGCAACATGGTAGCTGGAGGATCAGATGCAAAAGTGCTACTCCTATCTCTTCGAATAAGGCACCACAAGTTTCGAGGACGAAACTTCTTGTAAGGGGGGTAGGATTTTACACCCGGCAATTTTCGAACTAGCCGTTACGCGTTAATTTGAAACTAACATAGCCGTGGGGTATAACGACCTCTCGAAATTAAAATTTATTACAGCATATCATTATGTGCAAGTAATTTCGTAGTTATACATATGGAGATGTGTATATTAAATATAAAGTAGCAAAGTTGGATAAGTAATTGAAAAGCAAAATAAAATAATAAATCTAATTAAACAAATTAAAAGAGAATGCAGTTAGGATGGATGGTTTCAAAAATAATAATAATAATAATAATAATAAATTAATATATTAGCTGATAAGTAATTAATAAATGAATTTAAAAAAAAAAGAAAAAAAAAGAAAAAAAAAAGAAGGCACGATTGGAGGGGGGGTAACTTTCCCCCACAAATTTCGGCAGGTCAATTGTTAAATGGGAAGGGGGGGCGCAAGTGGTTGAACAACAAACAAACAAAAAAAATACCTAGAGAACAGGGAGCAACAGAGGCGGCGCTGGGAGAAAGAAGAGAGGAGGAAGAAGAGAGGAGAAGGAGGAAGGAGAAAGGAAGAAGCGTCCAAAACAAACCCCGACTTGGTTATATAATTGTCTATCTTGAGGTAGGTTCCCTTTTCCCCCTCCAATTGGTACAAATTCCAGCATGCTTTGGTGATATATTATGTGTTTATTGTTTTTAATTGTTGAAATCTATACTATGTTGCTTGATCTGTGAAAAGCATGAGTTTTGATTACTGTGGAATGCGTTTGATTACTGCGTTTGATGACTGTGGAATGTGTATACTGTTTCGCGTGGACTATATTTGATTTTAGGGAAAAATTTGATAATCAAAATAGTAAAACTGCTTTGGTTTTGATTTTAGGTAAAAATTTGATAATCAAAGTAGTATCTTAGCGCATGTGTTTTGAGCAGAAGTCTACGCGATGCGTGCTCTGCGTCTATCTGATTGATGTTAGGGATGAATTTGATATCAAAAGAATTTCTAGGATTTATTTTATTAATGTTATTTAATTGATTAAAAATAGTATTAAATATAAGAAAAATATAAGTAAATATCAGAAAATCATAAATAAATTCCAGAAATTATAAAATACTGAAATTAAATGATTTTCATCAAATTTCTGTGTAGCGGGCCGATTGTGCGCAGGTCTGACTCATTTATTTAATATATATAAAATAAAATAAAATAATCTACTGAGCCGACCGCAGGCCGGGCCGAATGGCCAACGGACCGGGCCCAGTTGGCTAGCCCAATTAAACGAAAAAAATAATAAAAATAATATAATTCTGAATTTATGGAAATTCTGTAAATGTTATCTAATTAATTTTAAATAGTAATAATTACAGAGAAAATATAAATAAAATCGGAAAATTATATATAAATTCCAGAAATTATAAAATGCTGAGATTAAATTATTTTTACTATTGTTCATTAATTGCGATAATTCATTTAAATTGGATAATTGGGTAATAAATAGAAATAAATTAGAAAAAATGAAAAAAAATATAGAAAATGCACAATAAATGTATACAAGCCATGAAAAAAATAGGTTTAACGTCAAACCACATTAAATCATTACTCGGATAATAAATGAACCTAGATTGAGTGCCGGAGGATGGTGAGGATGGGCCAGGGGCCTCAGGCGATTGTATTTTTGCATTCATGGCACGTGCATTGCATTGATGGCGGGTCGTGACGTACGGGTCACGGGCGCTCAGGATGGTGTACGGTGGCAGGGCCACGACACTCAGGATGGTGTGCGGTGGCGCACCCACGCACACTCAGTATGATGACTGTGGGGTGTACGACCTGCAGCCACTCAGTAGGACCCGGGTTCATGCATTGCACGGTGGAGATATCGGCATTCTGTGTGACATGACTTTGTTGCGTGTGACTTGCATAGTAGGACATGCATCACGATGTTGCATTCTTTATCTGGAGTGGATTACTTTTCGCAGTTTTTCATATGCTTATGTGATATCATGTTTTATGTGTTATGTGTTATATCATTTTAGTATGCTAGTCTTGTACGAGTTTGAGGCAGGTGCCTACTGGGTGATTTTCCATCACTCACCCCTACTCCCCCCCACCAGGTGAATACGAAGAAGCGTGCGGTTATGTCTTTGCTGAGGACGGGGCTGACACAGTAGTATGGGCAGGCTGATGGTCGCACCTAGGATACGAAGAGACCTTGCGGCTGTCTGTCATTATTTTATTGGGGTTTCATCAGACACTACCCTGTTTAGACTGATAACATTTAGAGGTTGGTACAGTGACTTTATTACCATCACTGATGTAGTATTTTATTGAGGATTTCTTGGTCCATGTAATTTGATGTTATGGTAATTCGTTTCCGCGAAAAATTTCTACGTCTTTTCAAACATGTTGGAAATTGATTCGACGCTTTGTATTCTCCTTAGTGAGATTCGGCAGACGCACTGTTCCCGATGCTAGGGTTCGGGAGCGGGACGCTACAGCCTCCAACCAGGTATGAACCTGAGTACACTCCCAGAAATTCCAGATATCCTGTGGTGACCGCAGAAACAGCTAAGTCGTTCCAGAAAGAGGTATACACAACACAGGTTCCGAGGACGGTAGAGGAAGCTCAGCAGGACCCAGAATGGAGGAAGGCAATGGAGGATGAGATGGCTGCCTTTAAAAAGAACAGAACATGGGAAAAAGTTCTGGTGAGTACAGGAAAGAAACCAGTTGGGTGCAGATGGGTGTTTACCTTAAAGCATATAGCAGATTGGACGATAGAAAGATATAAGAC
The DNA here is from genome assembly GCA_036186865.1 of Eustoma russellianum. NCBI lineage: Eukaryota > Viridiplantae > Streptophyta > Magnoliopsida > Gentianales > Gentianaceae > Eustoma > Eustoma russellianum. The sequence goes on along the minus strand of AP025057.1, from coordinate 1,459,063 downwards.
AAGGTTGGTCGCAAAAGGATACACTCAGACCTACGGCATCGACTATTCGGAAACCTTCTCACCAGTGGTAAAAATTGATACGATTAGAGTTCTGTTCTCTGTCGAGTAAATCTTGTTTGGCCTTTGTACCAGTTGAATGTGAAGAATGCTTTCTTACATGGCGACCTCCAAGAAGAAGTCTATATGGTGCCTCCTCTAGGTTTTGCTACTGAGTTTCGTAATGGAGAAGTATGCAGGTTGAGGAAGGCACTATATAGTTTGAAACAATCCCCGAGAGTCTGGTTTGGAAGATTCACTGTAGCCATGAAAAAGAATGGATATTGTCAAAGAAACTCAGACCACACACTTTTCTTAAAACGGGATGGAAACCGGATTACTTGTCTGGTTATTTATGTGGATGATATGATCATCGCGGGGAACGATGAAAACGAGATATCAAATCTGAAACAGCAATTGTCCAAGGAGTTTGAGATGAAAGATCTGGGGATGCTGAGGTATTTTTTGGGAATCGAGGTGACAAGATCAGAGACAGAGATATTTATATATCAGAAGAAGTATGTACTTGACCTGTTAGCGGAAACTGGTTTACTCGACTGTAAGCTAGCAGATACGCCCATGATGATGAACCATGGATTAAAATATCTCAGGAAGAAGAAGCGACAGATCAGGGACAATACCAACGGCTGGTATGGAAACTTATATATTTGTCTCACACTCGACCAGACATAGCCTACTCAGTGGAAGTGGTTAGTCAGTTCATGCATAAACCACAGAAGAACCATATGGATGCAGCATTAAGGATTGTCCGGTATTTAAAAAGGACACCAGGAAGAGGGCTAGAGTTCAAAAGGCACGGGAATTTGGAGATACAAGCCTACACAGATGCTGACTGGGCAGGAAATCCAAACGATAGGCGGTCAACTTCATGGTACTTCACACTAGTTGGTGGGAATTTAGTCACATGGAAAAGCAAGAAACAAAAGGTGTTGGCTCTATCTAGTGCAGAAGCAGAGTCCCGGAGAATTGCCCGAGAACTAGCTGAAGTATTATGGTTAAAAAAGTTGACAACGGAATTAGATTATCCTCCAAGAACAGTACCAAGGTTGTTCTGCGACAACAAAGCTGCTATACAAATTTTAGAAAATCCAGTACAACACGATCGCACGAAGCACGTTGAAGTGGATAGACATTTTATAAAGGAAAAAATTGAAGGGGGAGTTGTGTGTCTTCCTTATGTAAAGTCAGAAGCTCAATTGGCCGATATACTTACCAAAGTAGTTCCTAGTGGAAGATTTCGTGAAATTTTGAGCAAGTTAAGAATCCGAGATTCGATGTCTTAACTTGAGGGGGAGTGTCATCATAATGAAAGAAAATATTTCCAAATCAAAGTCAAATCAGCAAGAAATCAACAATCACCAAGAAATCAGCAAAGCTTAATTTGTGTAATTGATTGTATCTTCTTTGATTCTGCACTAATTGCATAGTTATCCCTTTTCCTAAAACAAGGTTCCCTGTTGTATTATTTAAATGGCCTTCGGCCAATGGATCAAAGTAAGAAATAAAAATTGTTTCTCGTTCAAACAAAACTAAAGTAGGATATTGATATGATTTCTGTGTGTTGGTCTGAGTTTAACAAATCATAATTAAATTCTTCTTCCTAACGCTCTTAGAAAACAATGAGATTTTGCATATATATTAAAAGTTAAGAGAACGAACAGGCATTTGCATGGTGTAATCTCAATGTTTAGAATAAAGTTTTGAAACAAAAATCCATCTTGAACACAACATTATCAAACCTGAAACATCTGGATTCATCAAACGAACTTTAGGATTACACATGCTTTGAAAATAGTACACACAACAGTGGATGTGGATCTTTTTTCATAAAGATCTTATTGATCTAAACTCATTAAAGAAAATGAAGGCGTTCAATTCAACCTTGAAAAACGTTTTGGACTCCTCTCTTAACTCACTTACAAGCAGGCAATGGATCACCACACAAACATCAGTTATGAGAATAAGAATAAACAGCGAAGTAATGGAGCATTTCCATTTCCAATAGAAACTCTTCTTTGACTTTGTAATATAATAGAATAAAACAAAATGACTTAATATATTGGGTGCGCTTTTTATTATTATAAAGTAACAGCTGATCGGCACAGCTTGACTGTTGAGATTGAAAGAATTAAAATTCCATTCTAGTTGAAATTTGATTTACAAGGTTGTTTCTCTTTTATAGGGGTGAGGAACTAATTTTAACAGCTATTTGACAAGTTGACCAGCGGTCACTGTCAACCTTCTGTAAATTACAATGGCTGGTAACGGCTAGTTACCAATGCAGCTCAGCTATATACATCGATAATTCTAAGTAATATTTACAAGTATGGTAGGTCTGCCTTCTTATCCTGTGCTTCACGTCGTTACCTTAACTCATCACTTCTTTACATTGTCCTCTGGCACATCCTAGTTACGTGCTTCACCTTAAAACTTTTTCAGCTTGGCACGTCCATACTTCATCGTCTTGGTTCCGTGCTTCACCTCAATTCCCATTCAGTTCAGCATGGCTACCTTTATTCTTTACTCCTGCTAGTCCAGCTCAGCTCGGCTGACATTTTGTTATCTAGCACGTTTGTTGCCTGGATCAGGTCGGCCGACCTGAGTTCACCTTAGCACTTCAGCTCATATCAGGTCGGCTGTCCTGAGTTCAGCTCAGCTCGGATGGGCCTTTATTTCCACACTCCCCCTCAAGTTTAGTTTTATATATATATATATATATATATATATATATATATATATATATATATATATATATATATATATATATATATCCATACAACCAAGCTTGGACATTAAGTATTGGAAGATGCTCATTGAGACTGGTTTTGTGAGAAGGTCAGCTACTTGATCATTGGTAGAGATGTGGACTAACCTGACTTCATTTCCTTCTATCTTCTCCCAAATAAAATGTATATCGATTTCTACATGTTTTGATTAGCCGTGCTGAATTGGATTCTCTGCCATGCTTATTGCAGAGACACTGTCGCAGTAGATCTGGATTGGCAGACTTGCTTTTATGTGAAGATCTTCGATTACTTTTCTGATCCAAATGCCTTCATATATTCCTAGTGCAAGGGCTCTCAGCTCAGCTTCTGTGCTGCTCCTCGGAATTACATGTTGGTTCTTGGTCCTCATGCAACTAAGTTTCCCTCAAGGAGTGTTCCATACCCTGTAATTGACGTCATGTCAGTTTTAGATCCAGCCTAGTCTGCATCTGTGAATATCTTGATACTCTGATATATGCTCCACCTGAAGCACAGTCCTTGTCCAGGTGCATTCTTGAGGTACCTGAGAATTCTTAGTGCAGCTTGGAGATGCTCATTAGTAAGGCTGTGCATATATTTAATAATTCATAGACGCTGGTAGAAATTCTAATGGATGGAGAAAACAACGATGACGATGTTGACAACGACTACAATAAAGACGGCGAGGATGATAAATAGTAGTTGTTAGAGGACCTTGAAGAAGAGAAAGACGAACCAGAGAAGTATGAGGCAACAATACCTCATCTGGACACGAATATTTTGGTTGTTGAAGATTTTGGCCGGCCAAAAGCCACAGTAATTCATAGATGAGATGAGATTAGAGAACAACTATAGAAAGATAGCAGACCAGATAAATTAGAGGTGAAAATGCTGTTTAAAAGCAAAGATAGGGTGAAAAATGTCGTGCAATTATGATCCATGAAACAAAACTGGTTTTACAAAGTGGTGTCTAGCCGTCGGAATTTCAATATGTTAGATGTGCATATTAGAGGACACAACATTGTCAATGACGTCATCGAGCAAGTTTGAGATAAACAAATAAGTACTACGGAGATTGGCATATTCTACGACCTTCATAGCAGTACAAATGCAAACATCACAGCGGATCATAGGAAAGTCGATTCGAACATGGTTAGGAGAAGGATTAGAGAACAAATTATACAGGATATGAACATTGAAACACAAGATGTTTTAGAAATTGTACAGAGGGGGCGTGAATGTGGACATCAACTACAAGGAAGCATTGAATGGAAAAAAGACAATGATAACAGTGGTGTATGATGAGTGACTCAAATCTTTCCGTGAGTTGCCTCGTTATATAGCTTCCCTTGAAGCATCAAACAAAGAAATCGTTATTTGGTGGAGGTATGATCCAGGATCGACACTCTTGATATAAAGGTGTTCTCTGCAGTTTTCTGGGCATTCAAACCGCGATTATTGGGTTTCAACATTGTTATCCGCTGTTATCAATTGACGTTATGAATTTTTTTGGCAAGCATAACGAGAAATTATTGATTTCTGTTGGGGTTGATGCGGCTGATCATATATTTCTGCTCGATTATGCTATTGTTGAGGAGGAGAGCAAATACAATTGAGGATGTTTGCTTAGGAACATGCATCAGTATGTCCTCGGCGACATGAAAGATATATTTTTAATTTTAGGCTGATCCGTTGACCTTCAAGCATTAATCGATCATATCCTACATGACAACAATCTTATGCATATCATATCACATCAGATCGAATTTTTCACGTAACTTTTTATATAATGAATTTATACATTTTACAGACAGTGTACGATCCTATTACTAAATCCATGTGCAATCAAATTCTATAGATAAATTTCCTGGAAAGGCATTAGCTATTCTATGGGCTGCTACATCATAACACAAAGTGCACAGGTTTATAGAATGTACGGTGAAGATGAAGACGCTGAATAAGATGCATACGACTTATCTTACGCAAATTCTGCACGCATGACGATGGCAGTAAGTATTATATAATAACAACCATTATTCAGAGTTGTGGAATAATGTCCTCACTGGGGCTAGGTATTTACCAGTAACTGCTTGTGTTCAAGCTATTTTCAAAGGAAGGATGAAGATGTTTGACGAAAAACAACAGGAGGAACTTGCTCATATTCATGCCGAGGATAGATAGCCATTGAAAGTGCAGAAACGATTTGTTCACAGCGAGAGTAATGTCAAAAAACACAAGGTTCAGGCTTACGACATATTGTCACTCGATTGGCGCAAAATGGTGATGGTGTTGCATATACTGTCAATCTGTTTGAAAAAACTTACACTTGTGGTAAATTACAACTTTACCACATACCTTGTTGACACGATATACAAGTATATAAGAATATGCACAGTATGGCAGTGGATTAGGTTGCTCATTTCTTCAAATGTCAAATGATGTTAAGCGCCTACAATAGTTTCTTTCGTCCATTGCAGCTCCCCACACTAGCCTCCACCACCATCTGGCTCGAAGCTAACCCAATTCGTAGAAAAAACACATGCAGGAGCCTAAATCAACTCAGATACACGGTGAAATAGATCGAATATATAGGAAAATGAGTGGTATATGCCACCAAGCAGGTCACAACAATAATACTTGTGCAAGTGCAGTGCAGCTTCGAAATAATCACTAATGTCATTATGTTTTTACGTAATGTTTTAGTGTCATTTCTACCCTCGTTACAATGAATACTTCTTTTTAACGTTGAGTTTCATTACGTTGTTTGTATTCTAACCTTCAAATAGCGACATTGTTGTTATGTATTTTAATTTTGGTATCGATTTATTTTGAATGAATAATTCTATGATTAAGGGCAAAGATAAGATGACGATTAGTGTTAGGGTTAGTGTTAGGGTAATGATTAGAGTTATGGTTATGGTTAGGTTTAGGATAAGGGTAAGGGTTGTGGTTGGGGGTTACGGTTTGTTTATAAAATGTAACAAGGACCATAAGAAATTTATTGTCAATATTTATTGCACACTAATATGATATTTGTTATACAGTAATTGAAATTTTTTAAATTGAAAATATAGAAAAATAAATTAACTGGTTGGCCTTTTAACAAGTTTCACAATTTCTTTGACAGTACGTCTAGGTTTGGAGACTCCATCCGCAACACAGTCCTGTTTTAAACTAGTGCTGATTTGCCTTTTCTTTAGAACAATGTGTACGACGAACGTTTTTGATTGCGAACAACATGTAAGTTCTCTAATCAGATCTTCGTCATTGTATATCGTCGCGACATCTCAAACAAATCCTTTGTGTTTATTAGGACCCAAACGCGAACATCCACACACAAGTTGAATATCATTTTCATTTTCATCTTTCTCGACGGGCATCAATGCATGTCGGTTAAATTCATTCAACTTAATGTCATTTGCAACATTCAAAGCAATCGCATTCGATTTCTTTCTAAACATTCAACACAAGTGAATCATCAATTACCAAGCATGAGACATCGTTCAAGCCTACCGAATCAATGAAAATTCAATTTATAGGGTAGAATTAAGCTTCGTATGAAATTGATTAGCTTCCAACACATTTTATAGAGCTGTGAAATATTTGTACAATTTTAACAAAACCTTTGTGTGCCGATAGATATTTTGTGGAGGCGTGCAAAAAGTCAGAATGACATAAGATGGTTTTGTCAAGACTATGTAGTGTGGCACATTGCATTTTTGATAAATCCGTTCTGCATACATTTAGGTTTTCTTCAAATATATGATAAAAGTGGATTTTCTTATTAAACTTACTATATTTTATTTCCCCCTTCCTCTATGCTATTATTTTCTAGGGTCATTCATGTATCTTGTTTGTCCTGTAAAGCTGATATTCTTGCATGTTTGGGTTTATTGTTTAATGATACAGATATTGTTTGCATGACCTATTATGAATTTGGGAGAACATGTCACGTAGTATTTATTACACGGATGCTATTCACAAGTTGCATTAGTTTTCCTGATTGCTTTTGGTTCTTCTGTATATTTTTTGGCGTCTTTGTTATAATAGTAGCAAGTGTATCTGTTGAAAGCTGGTGGATGGCTTTGTGTCAGTGCGGTTTCCATAAACAACAATCTTTTCTTATTGCGAGATATTTTATCCTCTATCGTCATGATGTACGATGACTCTTCAATAAAACATGTAATCCAAGTTTCAAATTGTGCTGTTCTTATGGGTTTAAAAAAGTTACAAACTTACTTTTTCTTTTCTCCAATAGGCGTTGGGGGAGTGAAATCATTCTTATTTACCTCGCAGATACAACTTGGACTATTATCTATACATATACACGTTTATGTTTATTTTAATATCGGAAGTTTTTTATTTGTATTTACTGAATTCCTTCACTAACACACTAGCATACCATATCCGTATTATCTTGGACTATTATTTGTACATATACATGTTTATGGTTATTTTAATATCAGAAGTTTTCGATTTATATTTACTGAATTACCTCACTAACACACTATCATATCAGATCCTTATTATTGTGTCATTTATGTAGGTACATATAGAGCCATAGATTTTTGGACCATTATTTGTACATATACACGCTTATAACTATTTTAATATCATAAGCTTTTTATTTGTATTTACTAAATTATCTCACCAATACACTAGCACATCATATCTTTATTATTGTCTCATTTACGCACGTACATATACAGCCGGATGTCTCACTGGAAGCAAACTCTCTATCCCTTGGAATGAATTTATTGTTTGTCTGCCTCTCCCTCTCCAGATCCTGATGATAGTTATTGCTGTCATTGAGATATAATGGATATGATTGATTGATGCAACTTGGACCATCTAACTAAAAGAAATATATTTAAAATGAATATAAATTAAAAAAATTGTATAAATTAAGCCTGTAGAACTTGTCGTTTTTGGTTTAAGGAAAAAAAAGGAAAAAAAAAAGAAAGAGAAAAACAGGCAGCAGATCGTGAGTGGTGTAAAACTAATGAGATGTTTCGGCGAAAAGAATAAAAAAAAAGAGAAAAACGACAGATTTTTGACTCGTGTTATACCATCTAACTCCCATTACACAATATATAGCATAAGTTTTTTTTAAACATAAAAAAATGCAATGACATAATTAGGATTTATTTAAACTGTTATAATTTAGATGTGCATAATAAAATCATAAAAAAAATGATGACATTTTAAAGTATGTCTTTGTAACTATATATTTTATTAATGTAATAACTTAAATTTTAATATCGGAAGTTAAAATAAAATTACAGTGAAAGATCAAACGACGTCGTCGTCGCCTCAGAACACAGAAAAAGCACTGAAAGAGGAAGACAGCAATACAATCCCACGAAAGAATGCAAATTGCACCGAAGGGAGTCTCGCTGAGTAGAAGGAATTCAAGGAACCTTCTGATAAAGCTAAGGTATTTTACTCTAATAATACTTAGACTTATCTTTCCAGACTAAAGTTGAGCTTTTAAGACTAAAATGTACCCATTTCAATCTATTACGCTGCAGTTCTAGATTCTTGGACACCTGATTCCAATAATTTCTGGAGTTCTGGTTCTGGTTTGTGTGTATTTGTGGGTTTTAGTTTTGATTTTGATTTTATGATATTTGACTTTTGAGTGGAAGATGGAAGCTGGGAACTCGCTGGGGACTCCGCAGGTAGACTTTCTGCTGAAGGAGACAAGGCCTTGTTTAGGAGGATGGAAAGTCAACGGAAAAAAGCTTACTGGCAACTATGACCTCGTTGAGCAAATGTATTACCTCTATGTTCATGTTGTGAAGGCAAAAGATCTACCCACGAATGATCTCACGGCTACTTGTGATCCTTATGTAGAGATTAAGCTTGGGAACTATAAGGGCTCAACTCGTCATTTTGCGCAAAACACGAACCCTGAATGGAATCAGGTATTTGCCTTTTCAAGAGACCAAATCCAAGCTTCAGATTTTGATGTCACGGTGAAAGATAATGTGAAAGATGAATTCTTGGGTAGGAATTCATTTGATTTGGATGAGATTCCAAAAAGGGTGCCCCCGGATGATCCTTTGGTGCCGCGGTGGTATAGGTTAGAGGACAGGAAAGGGGACACGGTTGAGGGACAAATAATGTTGGCTGTTTGGATAGGCACTCAGGCCGATGAGGCATTTTCAGGGGCATGGTGGTCAGATGCTATTGTTAGTGATGATGGTCTTGCGAATGTGAGGTCAAAAGTTTATGTTTCACCTCAGCTTTGGTATTTGAGGGTGTCTGTGTTTGAAGCTCAGGATTTACTATTAACTGATACCTACTACATGTCCCATGAAATATTTGTGAGAGTCGTGTTTGGAAATCAAGCATTAAAGACGAGGGTATCCGTGAACAAGAATATGAATCCTTCGTGGAACGAGGACCTGTTGTTTGTTGTACCAGAGCCTTCCGAGGAGGTATTGATTTTGAGCGTGGAAGATAGAGTTGCACCGGACAAAGAGGAGGTCTTGGGAAGGTGTGTCATTCCCTTACATATGGTCGATAGGAGGTTGGACCATATACATATCAACACAAGGTGGTATAATCTTGAGAAGCATGTTCTTGTTGTGGAGGAAAAAAAGGAGGATGTGAAGTTCACAAGCAGGATACACCTGAGGACCTGCCTAGAAGGAGGCTATCATGTCTTAGATGAATCACCCAATTACAGCAGTGATTTTAGACCAACGGCACAGCAGTTATGGAAGCCAAGTATTGGTGTTCTTGAGTTGGGTATTCTGAATGCTCGTGGGCTGTTACCCATGAAAACAAAAGATGGGCGGGCGACAACTGATGCCTATTGTGTGACCAAATATGGGGAGAAGTGGGTTAGAACAAGGACAATTACTAATAGCTTTTCTCCGAAATGGAATGAGCAATATACATGGGACGTATTTGATCCATGTACTGTTGTAACTATTGGAGTATTTGACAATGGCCATCTTCAGGGAGAAGGCAGATCTGGAGGGGGGAGGGACTCTAGAATCGGGAAGGTCAGAATTAAATTGTCTACTCTGGAAACTGATCGCATCTACACACATTCTTATCCTCTTCTGGTTTTGCATCCTTCTGGGGTAAAGAAAATGGGTGAAATTCACTTGGCTGTAAGATTTACTAATTCATCGTTGTTGAATATGATGCATATGTATTCTCAACCCCTGATGCCAAAGATGCACTATATTCGTCCGTTAACTGTTTACCAGGTTGACAACTTGAGGTACCAAGCCACTCAAATTGTGTCTACGAGGTTGAGTTGTGCTGAACCTCCTCTGAGGAAAGAGGTGATAGAGTATATGCTGGATATTGATTCTCATTTGTGGAGTATGAGAAGAAGCAAAGCTAACTTTTTCAGAGTGATGGGGGTTCTGAGTGGATTAATTGCTCTGTTCAAATGGTTTGACCAAATCTGCAACTGGAAGAATCCCACCACTACCATTCTAGTTCAAATCCTGTTTCTAGTTTTGGTGTTTTATCCACGTCTAATACTTCCATCCATTTTCCTCTGCCTTTCCTTGAGCGGGTGGTGGTACTACAGATGGAGGCCAAGACATCCACCCCATGTGGACATTCGACTTTCACACGCTGATCAGGTTCATCCTGATGAATTGGATGAAGAATTTGACACATTTCCAACATCACGTCCTCCTGATATTGTGCGAATGCGATATGACCGTTTGAGAAGCATAGCAGGTAGAGTTCAGACTGTGGTTGGTGATGTGGCAACTCAAGGAGAAAGGCTTCAGTCCTTGCTCAGCTGGAGAGACCCCAGAGCCACAATTCTTTTCTTGATATTTTGTCATGTTGCTACTGTCGTGCTCTATTTTACACCTTTCCAAGTGGTGGCTGCCCTTACCGGCTTCTATTTGCTGAGACATCCAATATTTCGACGCAAACTTCCACCAGTTGCCATTAATTTCTTTAGAAGGTTGCCAGCCAGAACACACTCCATGCTGTGAGCAGTAAGTTTTGCTGTTGGATGTTTCCTTGCCTTTGCAGCCAAATATATGAATGTAGAATCAAATGGCGCTTGCTCCCTCTTTCTTCTAGCAGTGGCATTGCTCCTTGGAATAGTATGTTATGATCTTTCCCAATGTAACATCTTTTATTGCCTTGGCAGCATCTATCGGACTTCTAACAGTATGTAGACTATTGTCTTTTTTGTCAGATTCATAGTTATGACTTGTGATTTGCTCAAAGATTACCAAAGTGTATGGTGCAGATTCTTTTGCTGCCCGAGGAAATACTTCCGCTTCTCCTACCCACTTAATGACATTCTGGATGCTTTACATTTTATTGGGCTGCATGTCTGGCTGTTGCTAGGTTGGTGCATGATAAACTTTTAGGTAAAGTCGTGCTTCCTCCTACCATATGGTCTCTAACGAACTTGAGGCATCTACATGTAAGAAGTCACGCAGTGTTTAGCTTTGAGGGTGAGAATCTGGAAAGTCTTGACGGGCTTGGTAACTTAGTTTCCCTATCCTCTCCATTAGTTTCTTATGGCGATGGCCTTCAAAAGATGACGTCCAGGTTACCCAATCTCCAAAGATGCGATGCATACTCTTGGAACTACAGGGTCAGTTGAAAGGTCACAACTCTTCACAGTTGGACTTTCCGGCTAAGCTGCAGTCACTCACTATTACTTTGGGAAGCCTGTTGATAATATTGACTTTATGTTCCCCGTGAATCTGAAAAAGTTAGACTTTATCAAGCTTCCGTCTGCCCTGGAATCAGATTCCAGTGATTGGGAGACTGCAAAACCTTGAGGTTCTCAAATTACTTTCGAGAGCCTTTGAGGGTGAAAACTGGGAGATGGTACAAGAGGAATTTTCCAAGCTCAAATTTTTGAAATTGGAGTCTTTAGATATTGCTCAATGGTATGCTTCCAGCTATCACCTTCCTAACCTGCAACAACTGGTCTTGCACAGATGTGAGCTCCTTGGGGAGGTCCCATCCTCATTCATAGACATCCCAACTCTAAAGGTGATTCAGTTGTATTCTTGTTCACATTCCTGTGAGGATTCAGCCAGAAGAATTGCAGAAGACGTTGAAGAAGTTATTAATTCAGATAAAATCTCAACTTCTTAATCGTGAAAAAACATTGGTATTTGATATAAATGTATATTATTTATATCCGAAGAAATGCAAGTGTTTCACAATGATAAATCTGTCGTTGCAATTGTAATATTGTTTTCACCTTTCAAGAGGCGATTGCCCTTAATTTCACTTGAAGTTGTTTGATCTTTTTTGTGTTTGGCTAGGAAGTTAAATAGCAGATTAATGTACCACCGGCGTCGTAGGAAGTTTTCCTGGCTGTCTTGTGACGTTGAGTGCTATTTCTTTTACTCATGCGTGTTTTTCTTGATTACTTGAAGCAATTTTTGAAAAAATGATCTCGCCTATGGCGGATTATAAAGCGGTCGAATGTACAGTGTGTTAGAACACACATGGACTGTTTTCCGATGACTCATAATAAAAATTGCGTCAAGCTGTGTCGATCTGCTGCTATTTCACAATATGACATCATATACCAGAGTCAAGGAAGAGTGTCTTTGACTTCATTGGAAATGGAAACGAAACTTGTCAGCATAAGGAAAGAAAATATTTCCAAATCAAAGTCAAATCAGCAAGAAATCAGCAATCAGCAAGGCTTAATTTGTGTAGTTGATTGTATCTTCTTTGATTCTGCACTAATTGCATAGTTATCCCTTTTCCTAAAACAGTGTTCCCCGTTGTATTATTTAAGTGGCCTTCAACCAATGGATCAAATTAAGAAATAAAAATTGTTTCTTGTTCAAACATGGTATCAGAGCTCTGGTATTCCACCTCTGTAACGGGTGAAATACAATAGGCTCATCACTTACCCAAATAACTTACCTGCAACGACTCTGATCTTCATGGCCGACCAAACTCTCCAGTCAAGCACCTCTCAGCCTGGGGGGGCAACCAATCCGACACCCATAACCAAAAATCTAAATCTATCCCAAGTTTTGGACCTTCTGCAAAAATGGGCACCGAGACAAGGCTCAGCCAAAGGATCCTCCAACCAGCAAATTTGTCTGCAAGAAAAATTAACCGACCATAATTACTCAGTTTGAGCAAGGAAAATGAGCCTTGCCATTGACGGGAGGGGGAGACTCAGACATGTCACAGCCCCCCTCCAAAGAAGGAAGAACCAGCGTATGAACAGTGGAGGCAATCAGACTCCACTGTTCTCACATGGATACTCGAAAACATAGCGCCAGAAATTGTTAATCAATACATTGATTATCCGACTTCGTGGGACTTATGGAAGGGTATTGAATCCACGTATAGCAGTGGAAAAGACCCTCTTCAAATTTATGACTTGACTGTAAAGGCAAACAGTCTAAAACAGGGGTCTCAACCACTGGAATGAATTTATAGCCAGTTACACGATGTCTGGAAAGAAATTGACAAGAGGCTGCCTAATCCGATGAGATGTCCAGCGGACATGATAGTGTACAACCAGCTTCAACAACAAAATAGGTTGTACCAGTTTCTACAGGCCATTAGCGATGAATATGATGATGAGAAGAGAGATATACTCAAAACAGAGCCAATGCCTACAGTGGAGGAGGCTTACGCACAAATCAGGCGAGAAGCACAAAGACGACAGATTATGCGCAGTCATCAGGATTCATCATCAACAGATCTTGGGAGTGGCCTTCTATCACGCACAGGAAGGCCAAACCCTAGGAAAAACGAGGAGTCCGGAGGCAAGGGACGGTCAGATCTAGGGAAGAATGCTTCCCAGAGTTCATCATTCCGTACAGAAGAAGACAAATCTCACCTCAAATGCACCCATTGCGGTGGGAGTAGGCACACAGCCGAGGGTTGCTTCCAAATAATTGGGTACCCTGATTGGTGGCTTGACACCAGAAAGAGGGACAAAAGAGGCGTAGCTAGCACGGCTGCAGGCAGCCCTGGGGCCACCAGCGCAGATGGCGGCGAAGAGGTGTGATTTGGAGGAGCAGCAAGGAAGGAGAAATGCGCAGCACATGATGGAACTGGAACGACGCACAAAGAGCAAAGAGAATGCCACAAATCCCTAGCCACCGAAGCGGGCATCTGTCAAGGTAAAGGGCTTGGGTTGCAATTAAACTCAAGCCTTTCTACTTCTATTTATAAACCCAGTTCCCAACATGAAAAAATTATGCCTATGTCCACTTATAAAAATACTGCCTGGTTATTTGACTGCGGTGCAACAGACACAATGTCGTTTGATATTTGTGACTCTTATTTGTGTACAAAGGCCTCTAAAACTAGCATACGAACTGCAAATGGCGGATATTCTCCCATTGAAGGAAAATGCAGTATCACTATATCACCATCACTGACGCTTCAAAACTAACTTTATGTTCCCACATTGTCTCATAAATTACTATCCATTAGCCATATTACCAGAGAATTAAATTGTACCCTGGTGCATCCGACGTTTTGTCTTCTGCAGGATATTCGAACGGGGAAGATAGTTGGACGTGGTTCTGAACGTGGGGGTCTTTACTTTGTCGATGAGGTGGACCAACACGGTACGGCAATGCTCACTCATGGGACGACTGATAGACAGGCCTGGCTGTGGCACCGCCGCTTGGGTCATCCATCACTAGGGTATTTAAAAATGTTGTTTCCTCAGAAATTTGCTAAACTTACTCAGTTACCTTGTGATACATGTATCCTGGCAAAAAGCCACAAACAGACATATCACCAAAATAATACTCAAACCGTAAGTCCTTTTTCTCTTGTTCACTCGGATGTCTGGGGGCCTGCCCCAACACCAAGTAAAAATGGTCTCTTGTATTTTTTATTGTTCGTTGATGATTGTACCAGGATGACATGGGTCTACTTTCTTAAGCACAAGTCTGATGTGTTTAATAAATTTCTCAATTTTTACCACTTGATTCAAACCCAGTACAAAACTAAAATACAAATCCTCCGTACCGATAATGGGACGGAATTCGTAAACAGGACATTCCAAGAGTTTTTCCAACTTCACGGACTCGTCCATCAAACCACATGTCCAGATACCTCCCAACAAAATGGGGTAACTGAACGGAAAAACCGGATCCTACTCGAAATTACACGGTCCCTAATGATTGAGTCCAAAGTCCCTACATATTTCTGGCCTGAAGCTGTTGCTACCGCCAATTACCTCATCAACAGATTATCCACTAAGATAATTAAGTACAAAACTCCCCTTCATACTCTTGGTCAACACCATACGATCCCACTCCATCATACTCTTACTCCACAGGTTTTTGGTTGCACTGTCTATGTTCATATACATAAAGCTCAGCGGACAAAATTTGACCCATGTGCCCTTCGGTGTGTGTTTGTCAGTTATGGAGTTAATCAAAAAGGATACCGGTGCTTTAATCCCCAAACCCACCGTCTCTATACTACGATGGACTGCGACTTTCTTGAAACTGAGTACTACTTTCATACCCAACCTCAGAGTCAGGGGGAGAGTTCTCAGATCGACTCACTCGGTTGGTTACACAGTCCAGTTCTGCCTGAGCTTGTCCTAATAGAGGGAGTAGGCCAAGCCACCGGACCAGCTTCTGAAAACAGAGACGAGCCTTCCGTTTCGGACGATGTCAATTATCAACTCCAGCTGAGTATCCTGAGGTAAGTGAACATACATCTCATGTACCACCTGTTGAGTCAATTGACCAGATTGTGTCTGAAACAGTACCCACATAGCAAAGATATGTTCTTCCACCAAGGAGAAACAGAGGAGTGCCTCCAGCCAGGTATGAACGTGAGTACACTCCCAGAAATTCCAGATATCCTGTGGTGACCGCAGAAACAGCTAAGTCATTCCAGACAGAGGTATACACAACATATGTTCCGAGGACGGTAGAGGAAGCTCAGCAGGACCCAGAATGGAGGAAGGCAATGGAGGATGAGATGGCTGCCTTTAAAAAGAACAGAACATGGGAAAAAGTTCTGGTGAGTACAGGAAAGAAACCAGTTGGGTGCAGATGGGTGTTTACCTTAAAGCATAGAGCAGATGGGATGATAGAAAGATATAAGGCAAGGTTGGTCGCAAAAAGATACACTCAGACCTACGGCATCGACTATTCGGAGACCTTCTCACCAGTGGCAAAAATTGATACGATTAGAGTTCTGTTCTCTGTCGCAGTAAATCTTGTTTGACCTTTGTACCAGTTGGATATGAAGAATGCTTTCTTACATGGCGACCTCCAAGAAGAAGTCTATATGGAGCCTCTTCCAGGTTTTGCTAGTGAGTTTCGTGATGGAGAAGTATGCAGGTTGAGGAAGGCACTATACGGTTTGAAACAATCCCCGAGAGCCTAGTTTGGAAGATTCACTGTAGCCATGAAAAAGAATGGATATTGTCAAAGAAACTCAGACCACACACTTTTATTAAAACGGGATGGAAACCGGATTACTTGTCTGGTTATTTATGTGGATGATATGATCATCACGGGGAACGATGAAAACGAGATATCAAATCTAAAACAGCAATTGTCCAAGGAGTTTGAGATGAAAGATCTGGGGCTGCTGAGGTATTTTTTGGGAATCGAGGTGACAAGCTCAGAGACAGAGATATTTATATCTCAGAAGAAGTATGTACTTGACCTGTTAGCGGAAACTGGTTTACTCGACTGTAAGCCAGAAGATACGCCCATGATGATGAACCATGGATTAAAATATCTCAGGAAGAAGAAGCGGCAGATCAGGGACAATACCAACGGCTGGTATGGAAACTTATATATTTGTCTCACACTCGGCCAGACATAGCCTACTCAGTGGGAGTGGTTAGTCAGTTCATGCATAAACCACAGAAGAACCATATGGATGCAGCATTAAGGATTGTCCGGTATTTAAAAAGGACACCAGGAAGAGGGCTAGAGTTCAAAAGGCACGGGAATTTGGAGATACAAGCCTACACAGATGCTGACTGGGCAGGAAATCCAAACGATAGGCGGTCAACTTCATGGTACTTCACACTAGTTGGTGGGAATTTAGTCACATGGAAAAGCAAGAAACAAAAGGTGTTGGCTCTATCTAGTGCAGAAGCAGAGTTCCGGAGAATTTTCCGAGAACTAGCTGAAGTATTATGGTTAAAAAAGTTGACAACGGAATTAGGTTATCCTCCAAGAACAGTACCAAGGTTGTTCTGCGACAACAAAGCTGCTATACAGATTTCAGAAAATCCAGTACAACACGATCGCACGAAGCACGTTGAAGTGGATAGACATTTCATAAAGGAAAAAATTGAAGGGGGGAGTTGTGTGTCTTCCGTATGTCTAGTCAGAAGCTCAATTGGCCGATATACTTACCAAAGTAGTTCCTAGTGGAAGATTTCGTGAAATTTTGAGCAAGTTAAGCATCCGAGATTCGATGTCTTAAATTGAGGGGGAGTGTCAGCATAATAAAAGAAAATATTTCCAAATCAAAGTCAAATCAGCAAGAAATCAGCAATCACCAAGAAATCAGCAAAGCTTAATTTGTGTAATCGATTGTATCTTCTTTGATTCTGCACTAATTGCACAGTTATCCCTTTTCCTAAAACAATGTTCCCTGTTGTATTATTTAAATGGCCTTCGGCCAATGGATCAAAGTAAGAAATAAAAATTGTTTCTCGTTCAAACAAAACTAAAGTAGGATATTGATATGATTTCTGTGTGTTGGTCTGAGTTTAACAAATCATAATTAAATTCTTCTTCCTAACGCTCTTAGAAAACAATGAGATTTTGCATATATATTAAAAGCTAAGAGAACGAACAGGCATTTGCATGGTGTAATCTCAATGTTTAGAATAAAGTTTTGAAACAAAAATCCGTCTTGAACACAACATTATCAAACCTGAAACATCTGGATTATCAAACGAACTTTAGGATTACACATGCTTTGAAAATAGTACACACAACAGTGGATGTGGATCTTTTTTCATAAAGATCTTATTGATCTAAACTCATTAAAGAAAATGAAGGCGTTCAATTCAACCTTGAAAAACGTTTTGGACTCCTCTCTTAACTCACTTACAAGCAGGCAATGGATCACCACACAAACATCAGTTATGAGAATAAGAATAAACAGCGAAGTAATGGAGCATTTCCATTTCCAATAGAAACTCTTCGACTTTGTAATATAATAGAATAAAACAAAATGACTTAATATATTAGGTGCGCTTTTTATTATTATAAGGTAACAGTTGATCGGCACAGCTTGACTGTTGAGATTGAAAGAATTAAACTTCCATTTTAGTTAAAATTTGATTTACAAGGTTGTTTCTCTTTTATAGGGGTGAGAAACTAATTTTAACAGCTATTTGACAAGTTGACCAGCGGTCACTGTCGACCTTCTGTAAATTACCACGGCTGGTAACGGCTAGTTACCAATGCAGTTCAGCTATATACATAGATAATTCTAAGTAATATTTACAAGTATGGTAGGTCTGCCTTCTTATCCTGTGCTTCACGTCGTTACCTTAACTCATCACTTCTTTAAATTATCCTCTGGCACATCCTAGTTACGTGCTTCACCGTAGAACTTTTTCAGCTTGGCACATCCATACTTCATCGTCTTGGTTCCGTGCTTCACCTCAATTCCCATTCAGTTCAGCATGGCTACCTTTATTCTTTACTCCTGTTAGTCCAGCTCAACTCGGCTGACATTTTGTTATCTAGCACGTTGGTTGCCTTGATCAGGTTGGCTGACCTGAGTTCACCTTAGCACTTCAGCTCAGATCAGGTCGGCTGTCCCGAGTTCAGCTCAGCTCGGATGGGCCTTTATTTCCACACTCCCCCTCAAGTTTAGTTATATATATATATATATGTATATATATATATGTATATATATATATATGTATATATATATATATGTATATATATATATATGTATATATATATATATATATATATATATATATATCTATATATATATATATATATATATATATATCCATACAACCAAGCTTGGACATTAAGTATTGGAAGATGCTCATTGAGACTGGTTTTGTGAGAAGGTCAGCTACTTGATCATTGGTAGAGATGTGGACTAACCTGACTTCATTTCCTTCTATCTTCTCCCGAATAAAATGTATATCGATTTCTACATATTTTGATTTGTCGTGCTGAATTGGATTCTCTGCCATGCTTATTGCAGAGACACTGTCGCAGTAGATCTGGATTGGCATACTTGCTTTTATGTGAAGATCTTCGATTACTTTTCTGATCCAAATGCCTTGACATATTCCTAGTGCAAGGGCTCTCAGCTCAGCTTCTGTGCTGCTCCTCAGAATTACATGTTGGTTCTTGGTCCTCATGTAACTAAGTTTCCCTCAAGGAGTGTTCCATACCCTGTAATTGACGTCATGTCAGTTTTAGATCCAGCCTAGTCTGCATCTGTGAATATCTTGATACTCTGATCTATGCTCCACCTGAAGCACAATCCTTGTCCAGGTGCATTCTTGAGGTACCTGAGAATTCTTAGTGCAGCTTGGAGATGCTCATTAGTAAGGCTGTGCATATATTTAATAATTCATAGACGCTGGTAGAAATTCCAATGGATGGAGAAAACGACGATGACGATGTTGACAACGACTACAATAAAGACGGCGAGGATGATAAATAGTAGTTGTTAGAGGACCTTGAAGAAGAGAAAGACGAACCAGAGAAGTATGAGGCAACAATACCTCATCTGGACACGAATATTTTGGTTGTTGAAGATTTTGGCCGGCCAAAAGCCACAGTAATTCATAGATGAGATGAGATTAGAGAACAACTATAGAAAGATAGCAGACCAGATAAATTAGAGGTGAAAATGCTGTTTAAAAGCAAAGATAGGGTGAAAAATGTTGTGCAATTATGATCCATGAAACAAAACTGGTTCTACAAAGTGGTGTCTAGCCGTCGGAATTTCAGTATGTTAGATGTGCATATTAGAGGACACAACATTGTCAATGACGTCCTCGAGCAAGTTTGAGATAAACGAATAAGTACTAGGAGATTGGCATATTCTACGACCGTCATAGCAGTACAAATGCAAACATCACAGCGGATCACAGGAAAGTCGATTGGAACATGGTTGGGAGAAGGATTAGAGAACAAATTAGACAGGATATGAACATTGAAACACAAGATGTTTGAGAAATTGTACAGAGGGGGCGTGAATGTGGACATCAACTACAAGAAAGCATTGAATGGAAAAAAGACAATGATAACAATGGTGTATGATGAGTGACTCAAATCTTTCCGTGAGTTGCCTCGTTATATGGCTTCCCTTGAAGCAGCAAACAAAGAAATCATTATTTGGTGGAGGTATGATCCAGGATCGACACTGTTGATATGAAGGTGTTCTCTGCAGTTTTTTGGGCATTCAAACCGCGATTATTGGGTTTCAACATTGTTATCCGCTGTTATCAATTGACGTTATGAATTTGTGTGGCAAGCATAACGAGAAATTATTGATTTTTGTTGGGGTTGATGCGGCTGATCATATATTTCCGCTTGATTATGCAGTTGTTGATGAGGAGAGCAAATACAATTGAGGATGTTTTCTTAGGAACATGCATCAGTATGTCTTCGGCGACATGAAAGATATATGTTTAATTTTAGACTGATCCGTTGACCTTCAAGCATCAATCGATCATATCCTACATGACAACAATCTTATGCATATCATAGACATTGTCTTCGTCACATTAGATCGAATTTTTCACGTAACTTTTTATATAATGAATTTATACATTTTACAGACAGTGTACGATCCTATTACTAAATCCATGTGCAATCAAATTCTATAGATAAGTTTCCTGGAAAGGCATTAGCTATTCTATGGGCTGCTACATCATAACACAAAGTGCACAAGTTTATAGAATGTACGGTGAAGATGAAGACGCTGAATAAGATTGTATACGACTTATCTTACGCAAATTCTGCACGCATGACGATGGAAGTAAGTATTATATAATAACAACCATTATTCAGAGTTGTGGAATAATGTCCTCACTGGAGCTGTGTAATTACCAGTAACTGCTTGTGTTCAAGCTATTTTCAAAGGAAGGATGAAGATGTTTGACGAAAAACAACAGGAGGAACTTGCTCATATTCATGCCGAGGATAGATAGTCGTTGAAAGTGCAGAAACGATTTATTCACAGCGAGAGTAATGTCAAAAAACACAAGGTTCAGGCTTACGACATATTGTCACTCGACTGGCGCAAAATGGTGATGGTATTGCATATACTGTCAATCTGTTTGAAAAAACTTACACTTGTGGTAAATTACAACTTTACCACATACCTTGTTGACACGATATACAAGTATATAAGAATATGCACAGTATGGCAGTGGATTAGGTTGCTCATTTCTTCTAATGTCAAGTGATGTTAAGCGCCTACAATAGTTTCTTTCGTCCATTGCAGCTCTCCACACTAGCCTCCACCACCATCTGGCTTGAAGCTAACCCAATTCGTAGAAAACACACATGCAGGAGCCTAAATCAACTCAGATACACGGTGAAATAGATCGAATATATAGGAAAATGTGTGGTATATGCCACCAAGCAGGTCACAACAATAACACTTGTGCAAGTGCAGTGCAGCTTCAAAATAATCACTAATGTCATTATGTTTTTACGTAATGTTTTAGTGTCATTTCTACCCTCGTTACAATGAATACTTCTTTTTAACGTTGAGTTTCATTATGTTGTTTGTATTTTAACCTTCAAATAGCTACATTGTTGTTATGTATTTTAATTTTGGTATCGATTTATTTTGAATGAATAATTCTATGATTAAGGGCAAAGATAAGATGATGATTAGTGTTAGGGTTAGTGTTAGGGTAATGATTAGAGTTATTGTTATGGTTAGGTTTAGGATAAGGGTAAGGGTTGTGGTTGGGGGTTACGGTTTGTTTATAAAATGTAACGAGGACCATAAGAAATTTATCGTCAATATTTATTGCACATTAATATGATATTTGTTATACAGTAATTGAAATTTTTTAAATTGAAAATATAGAAAAATAAATTAACTGGTTGGCCTTTTAACAAGTTTCAGAATTTCTTTGACAGTACGTCTAGGTTTGGAGACTCCATCCGCAACGCAGTCCTGTTTTAAACTAGTGCTGATTTGCCTTTTCTTTAGAACAACGTGTACGACGAACGTTTTTGATTGTGAACAACATGTAAGTGCTATAATCAGATCTTCGTCATTGTATATCGTCGCGACATCTCAAACAAATCCTTTGTGTTTATTAGGACCCAAACGCGAACATCCACACACAAGTTGAAGATCATTTTCATTTTCATCTTTCTCGACGGGCATCAATGCATGTCGGTTAAATTCATTCAACTTAATGTCATTTGCAACATTCAAAGCAATCACATTCGATTTCTTTCTAAACATTCAACACAAGTGAATCATCAATTGCCAAGCATGAGACATCGTTCAAGCCTACCGAATCAATGAAAATTCAATTGATAGGGTAGAATTAAGCTTCGTATGAAATTTATTAGCTTCCAACACATTTTATAGAGCTGTGAAATGTTTGTACAATTTTAACAAAACCTTTGTGTGCCGATAGATATTTTGTGGAGGCGTGCACAAACATGTTTTGACAGAACCATCTTGTGCAAAAAGTCAGAATGACATAAGATGGTTTTGTCAAGACTATGTAGTGTGGCACATTGCGTTTTTGATAAATCCGTTCTACATTCATTTAGGTTTTCTTCAAATATATGATAAAAGTGGATTTTCTTATTAAACTTACTATATTTTATTTCCCCCTTCCTCTATGCTATTATTTTCTAGGGTCATTCATGTATCTTGTTTGTCCTGTAAAGCTGATATTCTTGCATGTTTGGGTTTATTGTTTAATGATACAGATATTGTTTGCATGACCTATTATGAATTTGGGAGAACATGTCACGTAGTATTTATTACACGGATGCTATTCACAAGTTGCATTAGTTTTCCTGATTGCTTTTGGTTCTTCTGTATATTTTTTGGCGTCTTTGTTATAATAGTGGCAAGTGTATCTGTTGAAAGCTGGTGGATGGCTTTGTGTCAGTGCGGTTTCCATAAACAACAATCTTTTCTTATTGTGAGATATTTTATCCTCTATCGTCAAGATGTACGATGACTCTTCAATAAAACATGTAATCAAAGTTTCAAATTGTGCTGTTCTTATGGGTTAAAAAAAGTTACGAACTTACTTTTTCTTTTCTCCAATAGGCGTTGGGGGAGTGAAATCATTCTTATTTACCTCGCAGATACAACTTGGACTATTATCTATACATATACACGTTTATGTTTATTTTAATATCGGAAGTTTTTTATTTGTATTTACTGAATTCCTTCACTAACACACTAGCATACCATATCCGTATTATTGTATCTTGGACTATTATTTGTACATATACATGTTTATGGTTATTTTAATATCAGAAGTTTTCGATTTGTATTTACTGAATTACCTCACTAACACACTACCATATCAGATCCTTATTATTGTGTCATTTATGCAGGTACATATAGATCCAGAGATTTTTGGACCATTATTTGTACATACACACGCTTATAACTATTTTAATATCATAAGCTTTTTATTTGTATTTACTAAATTCTCTCACCAATACACTAGCACATCATATCTTTATTATTGTCTCATTTACGCACGTACATATAGAGCCGGATGTCTCACTGGAAGCAAACTCTCTATCCCTTGGAATGAATTTATTGTTTGTCTGTCTCTCCCTCTCCAGATCCTGATGATAGTTATTGCTGTCATTGAGATATAATGGATATGATTGATTGATGCAACTTGGACCATCTAACGAAAAGATATATATTTAAAATGAATATAAATTAAAAAAATTGTATAAATTAAGCCTATAGAACTTGTCGTTTTTGGTTTTTGGAAAAAAAGGAAAAAAAAAAGAAAGAGAAAAACAGGCAGCAGATCGTGTGGTGTAAAACTAATGAGATGTTTCGGCGAAAAGAATAAAAAAAAGAGAAAAACGACAGATTTTTGACTCGTGTTATACCATCTAACTCCCATTACACAATATATAGCATAAGTTTTTTTTTTTAAACAGCCCCAGGGCATAGTCCAGTGGTAAGTGGCAAAGGTGATTGAGGCTAGAACCCCGACGTCCCGAGTTCGAGTCCGTGTGGAGAGAATTCTTGTTGAAATATTACAAGGGTTGCCTCTGGGCTGGCTGAGTCTCGAGTGTCCTCTCCCTTTGCAGGGCTGCCGGTGGAGCACATCTCTCGATTTACATCCCACCTGGCTAAGGGGCCTCTGGTATAGGTGGGGAAGAACCCACTCCCTCATCAAAGTTTTTTTTTTAAACATAAAACAATGCAATGACATAATTAGGATTTATTTAAACTGTTATAATTTAGATGTGCATAATAAAATCATAAAAAAAATGATGACATTTTAAAGTATGTCTTTGTAACTATATATTTTATTAATGTAATAACTTAAATTTTAATATCGGAAGTTAAAATAAAATTACAGTGAAAGATCAAACGTCGTCGTTGTCGCCTCAAAGAACACAGAAAAAGCACTGAAAGAGGAAGACAGCAATACAATCCCACAAAAGAATGCAAATTGCACCGAAGGGAAGTCTCGCTGAGTAGAAGGAATTCAAGGAACCTTCTGATAAAGCTAAGGTATTTTACTCTAATAATACTTAGACTTATCTTTCCAGACTAAAGTTGAGCTTTTAAGACTAAAATGTACCCATTTCAATCTATTACGCTGCAGTTCTAGATTCTTGGACACCTGATTCCAATAATTTCTGGAGTTCTGGTTCTTGTTTGTGTGTATTTATGGGTTTTAGTTTTGATTTTGATTTTATGATATTTGACTTTTGAGTGGAAGATGGAAGCTGGGAACTCGCTGGGGACTCCGCAGGTAGACTTTCTGCTGAAGGAGACAAGGCCTTGTTTAGGAGGATGGAAAGTCAACGGAAAAAAGCTTACTGGCAACTATGACCTCGTTGAGCAAATGTATTACCTCTATGTTCATGTTGTGAAGGCAAAAGATCTACCCACGAATGATCTCACGGCTACTTGTGATCCTTATGTAGAGATTAAGCTTGGGAACTATAAGGGCTCAACTCGTCATTTTGCGCAAAACACGAACCCTGAATGGAATCAGGTATTTGCCTTTTCAAGAGACCAAATCCAAGCTTCAGATTTTGATGTCACGGTGAAAGATAATGTGAAAGATGAATTCTTGGGTGGGAATTCGTTTGATTTGGATGAGATTCCAAAAAGGGTGCTCCCGGATGATCCTTTGGTGCCGCGGTGGTACAGGTTAGAGGACAGGAAAGGGGACACGGTTGAGGGACAAATAATGTTGGCTGTTTGGATAGGCACTCAGGCCGATGAGGCATTTTCAGGGGCATGGTGGTCAGATGCTATTGTTAGTGATGATGGTCTTGCGAATGTGAGGTCAAAAATTTATGTTTCACCTCAGCTTTGGTGTTTGAGGGTGAATGTGATTGAAGCTCATGATTTACTATTAACTGATACCTATATGTCCCATGAAATATTTGTGAGAGTCGTGTTTGGAAATCACATATCAAGGACGAGGGTATCCGTGAACAAGAATATGAATCCTTCGTGGAACGAGGACCTGTTGTTTGTTGTACCAGAGCCTTCCGAGGAGGTATTGATTTTGAGCGTGGAAGATAGAGTTGCACCGGACAAAGAGGAGGTCTTGGGAAGGTGTGTCATTCCCTTACATATGGTCGATAGGAGGTTGGACCACAGACATATCAACACAAGGTGGTATAATCTTGAGAAGCATGTTCTTGTTGAGGAGGAAAAAAAGGAGGATGTGAAGTTCACAAGCAGGATACGCCTAAGGACCTGCCTAGAAGGAGGCTATCATGTCTTAGATGAATCATCCAGTTACAGCAGTGATTTTAGACCAACGGCACAGCAGTTATGGAAGCCAAGTATTGGTGTACTTGAGCTGGGTATTCTGAATGCTCATGGGCTGTTACCCATGAAAACAAAAGATGGGCGGGCGAAAACAGATGCCTATTGTGTGGCCAAATATGGGGAGAAGTGGGTCAGAACAAGGACAATTACTAATAGCTTTTCTCCAAAATGGAATGAACAATATACTTGGGACGTATTTGATCCATGCACTGTTGTAACTATTGGAGTATTTGACAATGGCCATCTTCAGGGAGAAGGCAGATCTGGAGGGTTGAGGGACTCTAGAATTGGGAAGGTCAGAATTAAATTGTCTACTCTGGAAACTGATCGCATCTACACACATTCTTATCCTCTTCTGGTTTTGCATCCTTCTGGGGTAAAGAAAATGGGTGAAATTCACTTGGCTGTAAGATTTACTAATTCATCGCTGTTGAATATGATGCATCTGTATTCTCAACCCCTGTTGCCAAAGATGCACAGTATTCATCCGTTAACTTTAAACCAGGTTGACAACTTGAGGTACCAAGCCACTCAAATTTTATCTACGAGGTTGAGTTGTGCTGAACCTCCTCTGAGGAAAGAGGTAATAGAGTATATGCTGGATGTTGATTCTCATATGTGGAATATGAGAAGAAGCAAAGCTAACTTTTTCAGAGTAATGGGGGTTCTGAGTGGATTAATTGCTCTGTTCAAATGGTTTGACCAAATCTGCAACTGGAAGAATCCCACCACTACCATTCTAGTTCAAATCCTGTTTCTAATTTTAGTGTTTTATCCACGTCTAATACTTCCATCCATTTTCCTCTGCCTTTCCTTGAGCGGGTGGTGGTACTACAGATGGAGGCCAAGGCATCCACCCCATGTGGACATTCGACTTTCACACGCTGATCAGGTTCATCCTGATGAGTTGGATGAAGAATTTGACACATTTCCAACATCACGTCCTCCTGATATTGTGAGGATGCGATATGACCGTTTGAGAAGCATAGCGGGTAGAGTTCAGACTGTGGTTGGTGATGTGGCAACTCAAGGAGAAAGGCTTCAGTCCTTGCTCAGCTGGAGAGACCCCAGAGCCACAGTTCTTTTCTTGATATTTTGTCATGTTGCTACTGTCGTGCTCTATTTTACACCTTTCCAAGTGGTGGCAGCCCTTACCGGCTTCTATATGCTGAGACATCCAATATTTCGACGCAAACTTCCACCAGTTGCCATTAATTTCTTTAGAAGGTTGCCAGCCAGAACACACTCCATGCTGTGATCAGTGAGTTCAGTTGGTGGATGTTTCCTTGCCCCAATGTAACATCTTTCATTGCCTTGGCAGCATCTATAGGACTCGTAACAGTATGTAGACTATTGTCTTGGTCAGCTTCATAGTTTTGACTTGTGGTTTGCTCAAATATTGCCGAAGTTTATGGTGCAGATTCTTTTGCTGCCCGAGGAAATACTTCCGCTTCTCCTACCCACTTAATGACATTCTGGATGCTTTACATTTTATTGGGCTGCATGTCTGGCTGTTGCTAGGTTGGTCCATGATAAACTTTTAGGTAAGGTCGTGCTTCCTCCTACCATATGGTCTCTAACAAACTTGAGGCATCTACATGTAAGAAGTCATGCAGTGTTTAACTTTGAGGGTGAGAATCTGAAAAGTCTTGACGGGCTTGGTAACTTAGTTTCTTATGGCGATGACCTTCAAAATATGACTTCCAGGTTACCCAATCTGCAAAAGATGCGATGCATACTCTTGGAACTACAGGTTCAGTTGAAAGGTCACAACTCTCCTCAGCTGGACTTTCCGGCTAAGCTGAAGTCACTCACTATTACTTACTTTAGGAAGGCTGTTGAGTGGCTTTATGCTCCCCGTGAATCTGAAAAAGTTGACTTTATCGAACTTCCGTCTGCCCTGGAATCAGATTTCAGTGATTGGGAGACTGCAAAACCTTGAGGTTCTCAAATTACTTTCGAGAGCCTTTGAGGGTGAAAACTGGGAGATGGTACAAGAGGAATTTTCCAAGCTCAAATTTTTGAAATTGGTGTCTTTAGATATTGCTCAATGGTATGCTTCCAGCGATCACCTTCCTAACCTGCAACAACTGGTATTGCAGAGATGTGAGCTCCTTAGGGAGGTCCCATCCTCATTCATGGACATCCCAACTCTAAAGGTGATTCAGTTGTATTTTTGTTCACATTCCTGGGAGGATTCAGCCAGAAGAATTAGAGAAGACGTTGAAGGACTGGAAGTTGTTATTAATTCAGATAAAATCTCAACTTCTTAATCGTGAAAAGGCATTGGTATTTGCTGGAGTTAGATGTAAATGTATATTATGTATACCCGAATAAATGCAAGTGTTTCACAATGCTAAATCTGTCGTTGCAATTTCAATATTGTTTTCACCTTTTCAAGAGGCGATTGCCCTTAATTTCACTTGAAGTTGTTTGATCTTTTTGTGTTTGGCTAGGAAGTTAAATAGCAGATTAATGTACCACCTGTGTTGTATGAAGTTTTTCTGGCTGTCTTGTGATGTTGAGTGCTATTTTTTTGCATGCGTGTTTTTCTTGATTACATGACCCCTTTTCAATCTGGAAGAAAAGATCAGGGAGGATCAATTATTTGGAGTAATCTTAGCAATGTGTATGGTTGCGTATATCAGACCCCTTTATATATCGAGGCGGGAGCCTTTAAGGTGATGAGGTAATGTTGTTGTTGTTAGCAATAAAGTGAGGGTTTGAAGAATGTATTTGTTGCTTCTTATAGGACAAGGAGTCGTCTAGAATACATTGTAAATCTAACATGGCAATTGTAAGTCAATAACGGCAAGAAGCAATATCTATGCTTATTACATTGTGGCCTGGAGCAATCATTGTATATCTAACATGGGAGTTGTAAATCAATCGTGGCAAGACGCAATATCTCTATGTTGTATATTTATTTATTATTATTTTTTTGAGATTAATTCTCAATTATGTTTGATCGACACAACTTGAATTAATTTTTATTATGGTTCATCGGGAAATAACATCTGTGTGTTTTTATGGTTGCGTGCATCTGACTCCATACTTCGTCAGACGGGATCCTCTAAAGTCAATAGGGTTTTCTTTTACAAAATGAAGTCTGATTCGGGCTTTTTTTTTTTTTGGGTGCCATGGACCATTATATCTTCGTGATATTTCATCTACGTCTTTGTTCCTGGTCTATATATTTCATAGATACACTGATCTGATTTGCCATTTTTTAATTGGTCATTGCGTCGCCATTCGGAGGTCAACTAAAAAATTTTCCAATTTTTGTAATTGATGGGTGTTGTTTTATTTGGTAGGCATGCTATTAAGAAAAAAATACATGGACTTGGTAATGGTTGTGAGTTATCCTACATGTATTGGCATCATATAAGAGAATAGAAAAACGAAACTAAAGGGCGTTTCCGGTGCACTTGGCTCCCACATTTGCGTAGAGTCTGAGGAGAGGCCGGATCGCTTCGGGATCTGATATACACAACCTTACCCTACGTTTTTGTGCAAAAAGCTGTTTCCGTGGCTTGAACCTGTACGCAGTCTTACCCTACGTTTTATGCAAAAAGTTATTTTCGCGGCTCGAAGCCATGACCTCAAGATCACAAATCAACACCTTTACGAGTTGTTCCAAGTACCGTCCTAAAAACAAAACTAAAGCAGGATATTGATATGATTTCTGTGTGTTGGTCTCATTTTACCAAATCATGATTAAATTCTTCTTCCTAACGCTCTTATAAAACAATGAGATTTTTCATATATGTTAAAAGCTGACAGAACGATAAGGCATTTGCATGGTGTAATCTGATGTTTGGAATAAAGTTCTGAAAGAAAAATCTGTCTTGAACACAACATTATCAAACTTGACACATCTGGATTTCATCAAACGAACTTGAGGATTACACAATGTTTTGAAAATAGTACACAACAGTAGCTGTGGATCCTTTTCCATAAAGATCTTATTGGTCTAAACTCATTAAAGAAAATGAAGGCGTTCAATTCAAGCAGGCAATGGATCACCACGCACACATCGGTTATGAGAATAAGAATAAATATCGAAGTAAGGAAGCCGGTTTCCTCGTGGGATCTCTGCACAGATCTTATTGTAACTCACATTCAATGACTCAGCATATAACTGTCTCAATTGTTGCAGGAAACCTTTGGTACTTATCGTCTTTAAATTACTTACTCTTGACCAACTCAGAACAGTCTGAAGATTATGATGAGAGTATAAGTTCAAGTGATCAGTCAAGTGGGAGCAATCAATGACGAGAATCTTCACTTTGAACAACTTGATGCGAAGACGTTTCTTTATGATGACTTGGAAGAAGAAATTTACATGGAGTAGCCCAAAAGTTTCCAAGTCAAAGGACAAGAGGGGCTCGTGTGTAGATTGAATAGAAGTCTATTCGACTTAAAGCAAGCTCCAAGACAATGGTATGAATGGTTCGAAAAATTCGTACATAGTCTTAGATATAATCAGGGATATACGGATCATTGTTGTTATTTCAAGTTTTTCAGCAGCTCCTACATTGTTCTGTTGCTATATGTTGATGACATGCTTGTTACGGGAGCTAACGTGAAGGAGATCGATGTGTTAAAACAAAAGTTGGCGTAAGAGTTCGAGATGAAAGACTTGGGTCTGGAAAATAAAATTCTTGGCATGCGTATCCTTCGAGATCGAATGGAAGATTCGTTGATCTTGTCGAAAGAAAAATACATCAAAAAGATGTTGGATCGATCTTGTATGCAAGATGCTAAGCCAAAGATTACACTGCTGGAGATACAACTCAAGTTTGTTGAAATTTCAGTCACCAAAAACAGAGGTGGAACAGAATTATATGGACAATGTATTATATTCATCAGCCGTAAGTAGCCTTATGTATGCTATGATCTGTACGAGACCCAATATTGCTCCTCTAGTGGGAGTAGTGAGCCGTTACATGGCAAATCCGGGTGCCACACACTGGGAGACGGTAGAATATATGCTGAGATATATGAAGGATATCTCGATTGTTGCATTAGGCTTTAAGAATAATAGTGCATGACTTGACATGGTTACTTAATTTTCTGAAAGAAATCGGAAGGGATAAGAATAGCAAACCTCTCTATTCCAATAGCCAAAGTGCTTTGTGTCACTCGAAGAATCGATTATATCACTCGAGAATGGAGTATATGTTGGAGAAATGAAATGGGAAAAGATTGGATTGCAAGTGGGTTTGTCAAAAGTTGACAACCACCATACTTTGAGCTTAATTATGATTAGTGTTCGTTAATCAAAAACGGAAACTAAAAATTTCTAAATTATCTACGTAACGAGTAGATGATTTTTGGCTTTTGAATCACTCGATTCCGATACCGGATGAATGAAAAATTAATGCTCAAAGTTGGAGTAAAAATTGGTGGAAATTAGAAAAATTGGTGATGTGGCCTCTTGAGGAGTGAACCCATCACCAATTTGCTTGTATACCACATTGCCCACTTGAGAGAGAAAGGCCACCATATAAGGTTCAAGTTGGAGCTTTCTAAGATGTGCCCTTGGGCATGAGAAGTTTTCTGACGGAGTCAGGACGCAGCTCAGGCAAGGTTCACCACACACGCGCGCGCGCTGCCGCCGTCCGGCCGGCTCGGCTCGGCTCGTGGCTCGTGGCTCGGTTCTTATCTTTTTGGATAAATTTTCTTTTAAATTTTTCCAGAAAAATAATTACTTGATCCTACGGTCTACGATAAAAATAATTACTTGATCCTACGGTCTACGATTTATCTGCGGTGATCCAACGCTCCAGATCAAGTCTGAACCGTAGCGGTGATCCAACGCTCCAGATTTGATCCTGCGGTTCAGTGCGGTTGCTGATCCAACGCTCCAGATTTGATCCTATCTTCGGTTTACTGATCCAATGGTCTACGTTTGTTCAGACAAGGATTATGATCTAACGGTAGAGATCGTAACTGGTTTTTAATCCAATGGTCCAGATTCGTTCTGACCATAAACCTCGTTCAACCTCCTTCAACCACCCTCCATCTATAAATTCGTTTCCATGCATGCATTCTGAAGCACTGATTTTTCAGTATTGCAATCATTCTGCATTCCAACAACATTCTGCATTCCATTACGATACAGTCCACTTTCCACTCGAGAAAACAGAACTGCTTTAACAGGTTCGTCGATGTTCCTACGCTGTAGTGCCACTCGTATGAACGAAAACCGTTGTATCCTGGGAGACGTTTGTTCCATCCGGTTGGGCACAGTATACCGGAGCAATTCGTCTTAAGGACAGAGTCCTTACACTCGCCTCAGTTTTGCTTGCGTTTTTGTTGTCAATTTACTCACATGCACACAGTGCACCTGTTCTGATTACAGTGCTAACAGTATATTCAACTAAAATATCACTACATACGTGAGTTAGTAGACAATGAGACTTTATTGTTGAAGAAAATTGTAGGCGTGATTCCCAAGGAAATGTTTAAGAAAGTTGTCACCATGGAAAAGTTGAGGCCATGCACAACCTTAGTTGGGCTCGGACGATGTTAGTCGAGTATTGCCGGTTTTGGTTTTTTGTAGTGGATAAAAAGCAACAAGGAGGATGATTGTGTTAGGTCCGAAACACACTCTAGAGGAGGGAGGGGGGGAATAGAGTGTTTGGCAATTTTGCAGAATTTTCTTGTTTGGCTCAACTCAAATGGAATTCAAAATCAAAGCAAGAATGGGAGGTGAGAAACAATGAATGAGAACACCGGGTATAGAGTGGTTCGAATCGTAAATGATTCTACTCCACTACCGCTTTGTTGCCAAAGTGGATTTTCAACAACTATTCTTCTTATTAAAGATAATAAGAACAACCACAGCAACACTTACACTAACACCTTAGTGTAAGCAACAACAACAACAACAACTTCTTGCACAAAATACACTTGTGCAAATACAGCAACTACAGCTCTAGCAAGAACAACTTTTTGCTACCTCACAACTCCAACAAAGTTCTCTCAAGAACTTTCTCACAGTGGGTTGAAGTAAATAGTAAGAATCACACTTTCTCACTGGCCTAAACACAAGCAAGAGATCAAATATTTATGGTCCTCTTGTGCCAGACTCTCTATCTCTCAATATAAAACAATGAAGAACAAAGAAAGGCTTAACAAGCTTTAAGCACTTTTACAAATATGAGAGATTTATACTACAATGAATGATGAAGCTTGATGATAGTGAAAAAGTGTTATTGCCTCATCTGAGCTTCATGCATTTATAGAAGGTGTTAACCACGTTTTTGCACCTCCACCATGTCTTCAAATCCATCCAGAGTCAAGATAATGTCCAAATAGTCTTTAGCCATCCTATGGAGTGATTTGATCCTCAATAGCCACCCTATAATCGCTTAAACATGGATATAATAGTCAAAGAAGCATGTATTATGCTGTAGTAAAGTCTACAAGAAATTTGAGCAAGATTGGATAGAGAAAATACCATGAATCTCCCTTGGATTTTGTTCCAACTTTCATAAAAATTTGAATTCTGGGGGACATCGATTGATCGAAGTGCATGGGGGAGAGATCCATGTCCTCCAGAAGCTTTGCAGTTTTAACACTGCTTGATATCGATCGATCAAAGTCCCCCTTAGAGAGACTGATGTCACTTCGATCCATCGATGTCCCTGGACTGAGAGATCGATTTTAGACAGAAATTTTTTTGCCTAACATCGATCGATCGAAGTCTCTCTGGGGAGAGATTGAAGTGACATCGATCGATCGATGTACCTAGGTTGAGAGATCGATGTTGGACAGAAAGTTTTCTGTCTAACATCGATCGATCGAAGTGATAAGCTGAAGTGACATCGATCGATCGATGTCCTCAGTCTCAGAGATCGATGTGGGACAGTAAGCTCCAAACTCAACCATTTTTGACATAGTGTATTTTTCTCATTTTACATCAAGTCTCAAGTGTCAATTTAACTTATTTAAAACATCTTTACATCATCAAAACATTTATAACTTAACAGATTGTTGAAGAAAATTGCAGGTGTAATTCTCAAGGAAATGTTTAGGAAAGTCGTCACCATGGAAAAGTTGAGGCCAGGGACAGCCTCTGTTGGACTCGGACGATGTTAGCTGAGTATCGCCGGTTTTGGTTGTTTGTAGTGGATCAAATGCAACAAGGAGGATGATTGTTGAATGGCAAACGTTGTAAACTTGTCTTCAAGTGGGAGATTGTTAGGATGAAGATAAGCATTAGGAAAAGTCTTACAAGTGGAATTACGTATTTGATATCGCATATGACTCTTATTCTTATTTCTTTGTATAAGTTTCTTAGATGTACTCAATGTCTAATTTCATTATAGTTGTATTGTAAAATTCTTCTATAAATAAAAAACTTTTAGGCCGACAGATGGTGTGGTTTTTTTTGGCCGGCCTACCTGCGATTTTTCCATAGAAATTCTCGTCTTCTTATTATATCCTTTGTTTTGTTCTTCGTTTTTTTCCTTTTATGTTCTCCATTTTTTTATTTAACAGAACACATATTTGTTGGAAAGTTGCCAAAATCACGTAAAAGTAATTACAAGAATCAGCAGGAATAGGAAATTAACATAAATGGAGATTTGCGTAAATATTAGGCTGACTAGGATAGTTGATTAGCTGACTAGACTTATCTTATGTATAGGATTGTTGGGTTGTATATATGTAGAACAATGTTGTAATACAAAGCATACGAAAATATCAATACAAAAAGGTTTCTGCCCAATGTATGATCTTTTTGCCTGATTTAACATGGTATCAGAGCAATAGATCCAGAAAAGTCTGTTTTTTCTTGATATGGTAGGCTCAGAAAAGATTTCATCATAGCCCTCATATCCTTTCTCACATCATGTATCCAGTACCCATACTTACATGCGTGGCTCAGAAAATTTCTCATCACAGCCACAATAAACCTTACTCGTACCCACATAGTAGCTGCATAGTATCCGTATCACAGTTCTCCATCCAACTCTGCAAGTTCCTGCACATCAGATTTCAGAATGTCAAAAGATGCAGAGCATACCCAGGAGCAGTCAAGACCAGCACTTACACTTTCTGCAGGTTTTGACTTGAATGAACAATTTGCACTGTTCTTACAGAGCAAAATTAATCCAATCCCAACGGTGACCACAAATATGGACAATCTGGTGATCAAAGTAAAATTAAACAGTAGCAATTACCCCTTGTGGTGCAATCTAATGAAGAGAACCCTCCTGGGCGGGGGGATGAGTGCCCACATAACAGGGGCTTCTCCAATCCCCAGCCAAACTGATCCTGCATATTCCAAGTGGGAACAAGAGGATCAATTGGTGTTTACCTGGATTATTGATAACATCAAGGATAATCTAGTGAGTAACGCATCACGGTATCCAACGGCTAGGGCCTTATGGGACGGCTTGGCCATCACTTATGGCTCAGGAAGTGACAATATCTAGATCTTTGATCTTCATCGCCAGGAAAACTCAATCAGACAGGGGATCAACCCCTGGACGAATGTTGGCGCAGACTGCAGGACTTATGGATGCTCATTGACATTAAAGAACCCAACCCCATAGATTGTGAAAAAGATATCACTACATTCAACAAGCGGGTGCAAGAACATCGTTTGTACCAACTGCTCACTGCAGTCAGTGATAGGTATGGACTTATCAAACGAGATCTTCTTAAGAGGGATCCTCTTCCATCCGCAGAAATGGCTTACAACGAGATTCGCAGATCAGAAGTCAGAGACAGAGTTATGATGGAACAACCTCCCTCAGTACACACATCACTGGGAGTAGGGCATGGCTTGGCCATCAAAGGGCCAAGAAACCGCAGCAAAACGCAATTAGAAAAAAGAAAGGGACGAGGGGCTCTGTCTTGTCGGTCAGGAGGACCATCACCCGGAGAAGACAAATCCAACCTGATATGTAGTCACTGTGGACAAAGGAGACACACCATAGAACAGTGCTTCAAACTTCATGTCTTTCCCGAATGGTGGGAAGCCCACAAAGCTTCGATGAAGGAGCAGGATAAGGGGAAAGGAATAGCTGGACTAACAGTTGCTGCAAGCGGTGAAGACAAATCACTCCAGCCGCCATTGGAAGGAGACGAAGGAACTGCAGCAGGAAGGGACCAGAAGGCCCTAGAAGAAGATGGCGGCAGAGGTAGAAAGGGGATGGGGGAAAACCCTAATCCCCTTTCCCATTTAAATACTGGTTTAATTACTCCCCAAGTCCCTGCCTTGTTTAGTATTTTTAAATTGCCCCCTCACAAGATCAAAAATTGCGATTTCAGGCCCTCTGAACCCCAAAATTACAACCGCAGCCCTGGACATTTATTCCCCAGATACACTTCAGTCCCATACTTTCGAAAACCCTCAAACAAGTCCTAAATCTTCTGAAAGTTTACAAACCGACCCAAAAACTATAAAGTACTCCAAAACATCCCCTGCCTATCATACTACCCGTGCTTCCTCACAGTCAAAAACATCCCAATGGATCTTTGATTGTGGGGCAACCGATACCATGACCTATGATCCAAACAATTTTATACACGTTACAACTCCCACGAAGTCCTCTATTGAAACCGCAAATGGACAACTTGTTCCCGTCTCAGGAGGCGGAACTATTCCCATTTCCCCTACTATTACTTTATCCAATTGCCTTTATGTGCCCTCACTTTCAAATAAACTCTTATCTATTAGTCACCTTACAAAAACCTTAAACTGTGTTGTATTGATGTACCCTACTTTTTGTTTGTTGCAGGACATTCATACGAGGGAAATTATTAGACGTGGTACTGAGAAGAATGGCCTGTATTATGTTGATACGGTGGTGCGACAGGGTCAGTATAATCCTGCCACCGGTACAGTCTCCCGCCAGTTATGGCTTTGGCATCGGCGGTTAGGGCATACCTCTTTTCCCTATCTCCAGAAACTTTTTCCTGCTTTATTTACTTCCCAATTACCCCTTCCTGCATGTGACACTTGTCTTCGGGCTAAACAAACTCGAGCTACTTATAGTTCTAATAATACACGTGTTAGTTCTATCTTTGATTCGGTCCCATCACCTGTGTCTACTTCACTTGGTTTTCAATATTTTGTGATCTTTGTTGATGATTACTCGCGTATGACATGGATTTATCTTCTTAAACACAAGTCAGATGTTACCTCACGCTTTATTGACTTCTATAAAATGATTCAACACCAGTTTCAGAAAACAATCAAAATTCTTCGTTCAGATAATGGTGGGGAATATCTTGATGGGGGTTTGAGACAATTCTTTCGTGATATCAGGATTATACATCAAACCTCCTGCCCACACACTCCTGAGCAAAATGGAGTTGCCGAAAGAAAAAATCGTACTTTAATTGAAATGACACGTGCTATGATGCTTGACTCAAAAGTACCTTTGAGTTTTTGGCCCGAGGCAGTGGTCACTGCAACTTACCTCACAAATCGACTCCCTACTACTATACTCCACCATAAAACACCCATCCAAGTCTTCTCCACCCACACCACTCTACCGTCTCTGTACACATTAACACCTAAAGTATTTGGTTGTACTATTTATACACATGTCCCCCGAAGTCAAAGACACAAACTTGAACCCTACGCCGAAAAATGTGTCTTTGTCGGTTATGCCACCTCCCAAAAAGGCTATCGCTGTTATAACCCTAAGACCCGGAAAATTATCATCACCCTAAATTGTACCTTTGTCGAAACCGAATACTATTATGAAACCCATACTAGGGAACATGGGGAGTCCTTAACCAATGGTTCCCAAGCATGGCTTTCGGGATCGATTGAGCCAACAGGGCAAGTAGGTGGCGTCGACCGTGCTACCCACTCAACAGATATACTGACCAGTCTTCGAATATCCGACAATAATCCCGAGATGAATGCACTGCAACAAACAAATGGTAAGACTACTACCTGTGATTTACCCTCTCCCATCATCTCTGAAGATGTCATTACTTCTCACATACCCCATGATCACCCAGAAATGTCCCATGAGTATCCCTTGGAGCATACGAATGAAACTATGGGGGATGATTCTAACCATACTATGCAGGAACAGGTACGTACTCTACCACCAAGAGCAAACAGAAGAATCCCGCCATAGGTACTCACCCACAAAAGTTGCAAGGTCCTCCAAGTATCCACTCAATATGGACAGGGGGAGTGTCTCTGAAAATGCAAAGGTACTATTTGACTCTTTGTGTTCTGAAATAGTACCCAGGAATGCTGCGGAAGCAAAAAACATTCCAGAATGGAGAGACGCGATGGTAATCAAGATGAAGGCCTTGGAGAAAAATAAGACATGGGAAAAGTGTGTGCTTCCTCCAGGAAAGAGTCCCGTCGGATGCAGGTAGGTATTCACGATAAAAATACAAGGCAGATGGAAGTATTGAGCGGCGTAAAGCAAGACTGGTGGCCAAAGGATACACACAGACGTATGGTGTTGACTATTTTGAGACCTTCTCTCCGGTTGCTCGACTTGATACAATCAGAGTATTACTATCGATTGCAGCTACTAAAAACTGGCCATTGCAACAGTTTGACGTAAAGAATACGTTTCACCATGGTGATCTGGTAGAGGAAGTATATATGGAACCGCCCCCAGGATTCTCGTCCGAGTTCGGCAAAGGGGAAGTATGTTGGTTACACAAAGCACTGTACGGACTTAAGCAGTCTCCCCATGCCTGGTTTGGAAGATTTACTACCGTAATGAAACATGATGGATATCAACAAAGAAATGCCGACCACACACTATTCATCAAACAAAGGGGTAGTCTTGTGACGTGCCTAATAATTTATGTAGATGATATGATAATAACTGGAAGCGACACTGAAGAGATTGCCAGACTTAGAGAGTACTTGTTCACAAAGTTTGAGATGAAAGACTTGAGAGGGCTTAAATACTTTCTAGGGATCGAAGTGCTGAGATCGACCTCTGGTATATATATCTCTCAGAAAAAGTACATCTTGGATCTACTCACTAAAGTGGGAATGATTGATTGCAAACCAGCCACCACACCAATGGTAGTGAATCATAAGCTTGAAATTATAAAAGGGGCCCCCAGTACTAACAAAGAAAAGTATCAAAAGTTAGTGGGAAAGTTGATTTATCTATCTCACACTCGGCCAGACATTGCATATTTTGTCAGTGTTGTCAGTCAGTTCATGCACAATCCCCAGAAACACCACTTTGATGCAGTTATGAGATTTCTCAGGTACTTAAAGGGTTCTCCAGGACGAGGATTGATATTCAAGAACCATGGACATCTAGATATAGAGGCGTATACTGATGCTGATTGGGCTGGTAGTCAAAGTGACCGAAGATCTACGTCCGGATACTTTACATTGATTGGAGAAAATGTGGTAA
This sequence comes from Eustoma russellianum, assembly GCA_036186865.1. Classification (NCBI taxonomy): domain Eukaryota; kingdom Viridiplantae; phylum Streptophyta; class Magnoliopsida; order Gentianales; family Gentianaceae; genus Eustoma; species Eustoma russellianum. Next base: position 1,419,906 of record AP025057.1, on the reverse strand, counting down.
CATGGAAAAACAAAAAATAGAAGGTAGTTTCATTGTCAAGCGCTGAGGCTGAGTTCAGAGGAATAGTCAAAGGCGTAACAAAAGTATTATGGCTACACAAATTAATGACAAAACTTGGATTCCAGGTCAAGTGCCCAATCAAATTGAATTGTGACAACAAGGCTTCAATTAGTAACTCCGCAAATCCTGTCCATCATGACCGTACGAAACATGTAGAAGTTGATCGACACTTCATCAAAGAGAAACTAGATTGTGGACTTATTGAGCTTCCGTTTGTACACTTTGAAGAGCAGTTAGCTGATATATTGACCAAGGCGGTGAGTACACAAGTCTTTGAGAGTGCATTGTCCAAGTTAAATGTTGGCGATCCCGCGGTTTAACTTGAGGGAGAGTGTTGGAAAGTTGCCAAAATCACGTGAAAGTAATTACAAGAATCAGCAGGAATAGAAAATTAACATAAATGAAGATTTGCGTAATTATTAGGCTGACTAGGATAGTTGATTAGCTGACTAGACTTACCTTATGTATAGGATTGTTGGGTTGTATATATGTAGAACAATGTTGTAATACAAAGCATACGAAAATATCAATACAAAAAGGTTTCTGCCCAATGTATGATCTTTTTGCCTGATTTAACAATATTGGCCTGTCATGATCAATACGACGCATAATTTATCACTAATACTTGAGTGGTAATGTTTGTCTTTAATACTGAGGAATCCATAGTTTGCTTATTCAACACTAAAAAGCATAGTAATTATCATCCTCTTAATGATAAATAGCCGTATATTATTTGTCTACATTTCGTGGAAATCCTCACGGACTAAGTTGGATTCTTTCCTGTCATATTTCCACAATGAAGGTTGCAATCATATCCAAGAAACTCATCAAACCTTCTGTTCCAATTTTGGGATTAATTCGAGATACGTGTGATGCGCAGCACGTTGATAAAGTTTATACGAATTAATCATAAGGTGGACGTTATGTATGATAATATTATATGTCACATATGTCACGTAATAATATTAATTGTTACGTAAAACATCCACACGTTAAGTGATCATCGGGTATACTCGTGGATGTATAGTGTGGTCTAAATGGAAACCCCGAATATGTAGACAGTCATATGGTCAGAGACCGCGATGGATGGGCTCAAAGTGCAACGACCATAAATTTACGACATCTGGTCCCCGAGGGGCGACAACCCACGTGTGGCTTGTAGATAATTATTGGTACAATAACTAAATATTGGATAATATTTAATGGGAAGATAATGTTGAGTTTTAAATTTAAGATTAAATTTAAAACCTTATACCTATCAGATCCTTCCCATCCCCTCTATATGAAGAACGCTTCATCTCCTCATATCGTAAGAGAGGCAAAAATCGGTTACAGAGAAGCAAAAGGGAGGGTGTGCCAAATTTTCTATAAAGTCCACACTGCCTAACCTCTCCATCGGGTAAAGCAGTGAATTGTTGATTCCGGTTCAAGGGGCATATCAACAATTGGTGGGAGGTCGTGAATCCTTGGATCACGCCAGATTCTTCATCAGCCGGAGCAGTTGCAGTGTACGTGATCAGATTAACAACGGCAATGGAGCAAGGTATAATTTCCGCATTTTGTTACTTTGTCCATTGATTCGATTAAACGGTCCTATTCAGGGGTTTATTGAATTAAATCCAACAAGTGGTATCAGAGCAGGCCTAATCGAATCAATTTTGTTAATCTGTTCATGTTCAGAAAATCGAAATTTTTCTGATCAAAAACAATTTTCCAGAATAAAGTTTGGTGGAAGAAAAGTTTCTGTTTTTGGTTTTAAATTAAACTTCCATCGATTTTTTGAGAAAAAGAGGTACTGGCGATGGTGTCCAGCGCTGGTTCAAGCGATTTTTGGCCATCATAGGATCACGTTTTCGAACCCTGTTTTCGAAAATATCTGGAGTTTTCAGGAATCACTGGTTTTAATATAAAATAAAGCGCTCCCATTAATAAAAAAATAGGCCTGGCTGGCCTGGTGGCCAGCGCCTGGGATAAAGAGTGGCAGGTCTCCAGTTCAAGTCCAGCCGCGGAAAATCTGGAGTTCTTTTTTGGCTCCTGACAGCTGGCGGCGGGCTGGACTGTGCAGTTTGATCCGGGTTCGACCCGGATTCAGAAATTGGGTTCGGCCCAATTACAGTTTATTAATTTACAAAAAAAAAAGAGGGGGCTTGCTTGCAGGCTGATCCGGGTTCAACTCGGTTTAGAAATTGGGCTCGGCCCAAATTCAGCTAAATTAAAATAAAAGGCTTGCATATTCCAGGTTTGGGGGCTGTTTCAGAACAATAGGGCTTCGGCCCAATTTCAGTTTCAATAAAAAAAAAAAGGAAATCTGAAAATTCAATTGGGGCGGGCGGGTTCTGCCCGACCCGACCCGCGCCCCTACCCCTTAATTTTTTTTTTAAATTTTCAGTTTTAATTTATTTGGTTTATTGTTATTATTTTGGATAAAGTAAATAATAATAATATTTATTATTATTATTTAAAGTTTATTTTCTGGAAAATAGTAATAATAACTAATTGTTGTTATTATTATTATTTTAAAGCCTTCTTTTAAAGGAAATAATAATGATGATGATAATTTAATTATCATTATTGTTATTATTAAAGAAAAATAGTAATAATAAATAATAATTATTATTATTTTAAAGTTCTTTTAAAGGAAAATAAAGTAAATAATAATGATAATAATTTGAATATTATTGTTATTATTTAAGGTTTATTAAGGAAAATAGTAATAATAATAATAATAAATTCTTGTTATTATTATTATTATTTTAAAGAAATCCAAAATAATAATAATCAAGTGTTAAGTTTAATTTCCGGTCATTGCATTATTTTGTTTGTATGCATGCAGTTATCTGTTTATTTATTTATGCCTTATGTTTATGCATGTTAATAAATGAACAAAATTGAAGTTAAGGAACTTAACCCAATAAGGATCCGAATCTTGCTTGACCCGGTCTGACCGAGTTCAACCAAGTTAATTCGATGGGCTAAGTTGACTGAATTAACCAACACTTATCAATTAATGCGGTTTATACTTGTGATAGATGACTCATTGAGTTGTGATAAAAACACCGTACACATAGTTTTGTCTAAGAAAGCCGGTACTTAAGCGAGACCATTGTGACTCCACCGGTGGCCTGGAAATTATGTGAAATGGTAATACACCCTTATGGCAAGTGGGTATTACTGAATCGGTTCACTTCACACTCAATGTGACCCATCATAAGGTTATATCACTTGTTAAATTGATTGATAAAGATATTGTTTTCTTATACCGTAAGGAGAACTGAGCTTGGTTCAAGGTGGTTCTTATTTGAACCGTAAAGGGAATCAAGCTAGTTCAAATTAGTTTAAGTAAAACAAAACGGATGTTGGGGTTAAGTATGCACGGTACGTGCAAAAGGGTCAGTCAGGAAACTGCGGATCATTTAGAACCATAAAGTTACGCGACTTAGCAAATGTAGGGCTTTAATATGATCCCCTTAAAGTGCGGCAATCATATCATCGCCACTATATTTGTTATGATCGTGAAGGGCATGTATGTGTTGGAGGCAATCATTGACCGGCCCAAAGGAAGGTGTGATTGTCAAAGACACATATGAGCATGGTAGTGGACCCAAATAGGGCCGGCGGCGAAGCTTTAAAAGCGCAGGTTAACTCATCGGCCCAAAGGAAGGTGGTTAACCTGTGCTTGGAGAGCCGTCATATTGACCACTACACCCAATTGTTGGAAGGTATTGGGATGACTCCAAAGAGCCCCAATATTGGAAGACAATTGGTAGATGGAATCGGGGTTCTATTTTGATATTTGTTTTTATGCAGTTTAAAGATTACACGTGTTGTGTATTTAAGTCCGTTTCTTGTTTGCTTTTCAGCAATAATGTCTAACATTAAGGATATTCCTACAATGAACGGTTCAAACTATAAGCAATGGAAAGATCAATTTGAGATCTTTCTGGGGGATTGCTGATCTAGACAATGCGTTACAGATAGATCGTCCAGCTGTGCTAACAGACGAAAGTACCAGTGAGGAAAAATCTCACATGGCACGCTGGCTACGATCAAATCGTATGTGTCTTATGATCATGCAAAAGACTATCCCCAAATGCTTCAGGGGACACGTTTCTGAGTCCACGACGGCTAGAGGATTTTTAGCCGATCTCGAGCAAAGATATGTAAAGAATGAGAAAGCCGAGACAGGCAATCTCTTAAAGAAACTTTGCTCGAAACAGTACCATGGAATCGACAGCATAAGGGTGCATAAAGTTATGAATGCTGTCGCCACCAAGTTCGGTGGTAAGAAACGCAAAGCTGCGGAAATGATTACTGTGCAAAAGGCAAGTCAGAAGGAAAGGGGGTGCCTACTGCTGGCACACGCAAAAGCATGACTTGTTTCTTTTGCAATAAGGAAGGACATTTAAGGAAGAATTGTACCAGTTATATATCTTGTCTCAAGAAAAAGGGTACATTCTTAGTTTGTTCTGAAGTTAATTTTGTTTCGGATATAGCCACTTGGTGGGTCGATACGGGAGCCACGACTCACCTATCTGTGACTATGCAAGGTTGCCTAAGCCATAGAAAACCAAGAGACGATGAAAGATACGTCTATTAGAGAAATGGCAGCGGCATAAAGGTTGAAGCCATCGGGCATTTCAAATTGCTGTTGACATCCGGTTTCTATCTAGATTTGCATGACACTTTTGTAGTGCCATCGTTTAAACGAAATCTTATTTCGTTTTATCGATTGGATAAAAGTGGATATTACGGTTATTTTGGAAATGGAAATTTCCAACTTTATCATGCTTCTAGATTGATTGGTCACGGTATAATGTCCGAAATTGATAAACTTTATTCAATAAATGTTGCTTCAAATCAGGAAACCTTGCATGTTGTAACGCGAAACGTTAAAGCAAAATTAACTCATGAGAATTCAGGATCACTTTGGCATCGACGTTTAGGACACGTGTCCAAAAACAGAATAGAACGTCTTGTCAAAACAGAAATTCTCAATCCTTTAGACTTAACTGACTTAGAGTCGTGTGTATTTTGTGCTAAAGGAAAACAAACTAAAGTCCGAAGATATGAAGCAAATCGTGCAAATAGTCCATTAGAGTTGATTCATACCGATATTAGTGGTCCATTTTATCCAGTTACTCGAAATGGCCACTCTTATTTTATCACCTTTATTGATGACTATTCGCGATATGGCTATGTATTCTTGATTAAAGAAAAAGCGCAAGCAATAGACATGTTCAAATCCTTTAAAGCTGAAGTTGAGTTACAACTCAACAAAAGGATTAAAGCCGTCAGATCGGACCGTGGGGGTGAATACTACGGTCGATATGATGGATCAGGAGAACAGTGTCCAGGACCATTTGCTAAATACCTAGAGGAAAACGGAATCGTCCCTCAGTACACCATGCCTGGGTCACCAAGCATGAATGGTGTAGCTGAAAGACGAAACCGTACACTTATGGATATGGTGCGTAGTATGATGAGTCAAACTACCCTACCATTATTCCTCTGGAGAGAAGCGCTTAAAACCGCAGCTTACATCCTCAACCGAGTACCAACTAAAGCAACGATAAGGACCCCTTATGAGTTATGGACTAAGCGTAAGCCTAGCCTTAACCACATAAGGGTTTGGGGCTGTCCAGCAGAGGCGAAGCCTTACAGACCAAATGAAAGAAAGCTGGATACCAAAACAGTTAGTTGCTATTTCGTTGGTTACTCGAAAAGATTACGAGGGTATAAATTCTACGATCCCACAAGTAAAGTGTTTTTCGAGACAAATTCGGTAAAGTTCTTTGAGGATACTTTGGTTCCGGGGGGGAATGATTTGCATCAGCAGATCATCGAGTTAGATGAGGCACACTCAGATGCGACAGAAATGCGAATCGAACCATCTTTTGGGGAGATAGCATCAGCGATACCCGCACCTGAGGTACCTCATCCCAGTAGTGACGCTCCACAGGAACAAGTTCATGTTCCTGAGGAAGTTACTGAAGAACCCGATGAATTGCCGGCTGATGCAGTTCAGGAACCTACAGTATCCCAAGAACAAGTGCCCCTAAGGAGATCCACTCGTGAACGGAGAAACCTCATACCTAGCGACTATGTGGTGTATCTCCAAGAACACGAATTCGATATTGGTATGTTGGACGATGATCCCGAAAACGTCCAGCAAGCATTGCAATGTCGAAATTCAGAAAAGTGGATAAAGGCCATGGAAGAAGAAATAAAGTCTATGCACGACAACAAGGTATGGGATGTCGTCTCGTTGCCTAAAGGTTCGAAACTCGTTGGTTGCAAATGGATATTTAAAACCAAACGGGATTCAAAAGGCAACGTAGAACGATATAAGGATCGATTTGTTGCTAAAGGGTTTACCCAAAGGGGAGAGCATAGACTATACGGAAACTTCTCTCTAGTATCCACGAAGGATTCCTTCCGGATAATCATGGCTTTAGTGGCACACTTAGATCTTGAGTTACATCAGATGGATGTTAAGACTGCGTTCTTAAACGGAGAACTCGACGAGACCATTTACATGGTTCAACCGCCTCGATTCGAGGTGGGAGATCCAAAAGGCATGCTTTGTCGACTAAAGAAATCCATCTATGGGCTCGAGCAAGCGTCTCGACAGTGGTACTTCAAATTCGCCAAAGTGGTTGTCTCCTTCGGTTTTGAGGCAAACCAAATTGACGAATGTGTGTATCACAAGTTCAGTGGGAGCAAGTTCATATTTATGATCTTGTGCGTAGATGATATACTGCTTGCAACAAATGATGTAAACATGTTGAGCGACACCAAAGCCTTTCTGAGAAAGAATTTTGAGATGAAAGACCTTGGTGAAGCCTCATATGTGTTGGGACTTGAGATACGGAGGAATCGTACCCAAGGTATCTTAGGTCTCTCACAACAGGCATACATCGAAAAGGTGTTGAAGCGGTATAGCATGGATAAGTGTAAACCACTTAATACCCCTGTGACAAGAGGAGACAAGTTTAGTCTGAAACAATGTCCCAAAACAGAGTTTGAACGTTCGGAAATGAGGAATACCCCCTATGCTTCGGTAGTAGGGAGTATAATGTATGCCTAAGTATGTACACGACCAGACTTGGCATTCATTACGGGAATGTTAGGCAAATACCTCTCTGATCCGAGTAAGGATCACTGGACCGCAGCAAAGAGGGTGCTGAAATATTTACAAGAAATGAAACAACACGTACTGACGTATCGGAGATCTGACAAGTTAGAGATCACTAAATATACAGATTCCGATTTTGTTGGATGCTATGATAGCATGAAATCGACCTCAGGCTATGTGTTTACACTAGCCGGAGGTGCGATCTCATGGAAAAAGCACGAAACAGACCTTATTGGCGTTCTCCACTATGGAGGCGGAATTCGTAGCTTACTTCCACGCATCCAATCAGTCGATATGGCTTCGCAATTTTGTCACAGGGCTGCGGGTATTGGAGACTATCTCGTCTCCAATGAGGATTTACCGTGACAGTAAAGCTGCGGTGCTATACTCAAATAACAACCGGAGTTCATCTAAAGCGAAATACATAGAGATGAAGTATCTGGCTGTTAAAGAAAGAATTCTGAGTGGTCTGATCAGTATTGAGCACATCAGTACAGACTCTATGGTGGCTGACCATTTGACTAAGGCCGTGGAACCAGTTGTGTTTCACAAGCATGTTAGCCGTATGAGTCTTAGTCCAGTTGAGGATGTTTTATCCTAGTGGGAGTCTGTGAGGTTTTTCTTGTGTTCAATAAAGTTGTTTATTTCAGACATACAGTATAATGTACATTCCGGTTATATTAAAGTTTTTCTGCAGAAGTAATGTACATTAAGCAGTTACGGCATACATTCTGAATTCTATTGATCTCGCTAAAGAGGGCCAAGTTGGAATTAGATATGTATGATCACCTAGCATATTAATTCCACACTACATATCCATTTCAGTATCCATGTCATTCAGTAGAATGTTAGTATCATGATTTAAGAGGGACTAGTCACTAATTCAATGTGGCGACGTGCGGCTTAAGTCTTTTGCTAACATTTGCTGATGGACCGGAAAAAGAAAGACACACTAAAGGACATACGGTATATGAGCTCAAAGGGGTGACATATAATCTTTAAGATACATACATAGTCCAAGTGGGAGATTGTTGGGATTAATTCGAGATACGTGTGATGCGCAGCACGTTGATAAAGTTTATACGAATTAATCATAAGGTGGACGTTATGTATGATAATATTATATGTCACATATGTCACGTAATAATATTAATTGTTACGTAAAACATCCACACGTTAAGTGATCATCGGGTATACTCGTGGATGTATAGTGTGGTCTAAATGGAAACTCCGAATATGTAGACAGTCATATGATCAGAGACCACGATGGATGGGCTCAAAGTGCAACGACCATAAAGTTACGACATCTGGTCCCCGAGGGGCGACAACCCACGTGTGGCTTGTAGATAATTATTGGTACAATAATTAAATATTGGATAATATTTAATGGGAAGATAAGGTTGAGTTTTAAATTTAAGATTAAATTTAAAACCTTATACCTATCAGATCCTTCCCATCCCCTCTATATGAAGAACGCTTCATCTCCTCATATCGTAAGAGAGGCAAAAATCGGTTACAGAGAAGCAAAAGGGAGGGTGTGCCAAATTTTCTATAAAGTCCACACTGTCTAACCTCTCCATCGGGTAAAGCAGTGAATTGTTGATTCCGGTTCAAGGGGCATATCAACAATTGGTGGGAGGTCGTGAATCCTTGGATCACGCCAGATTCTTCATCAGCCGGAGCAGTTGCAGTGTACGTGATCAGATTAACAACGGCAATGGAGCAAGGTATAATTTCCGCATTTTGTTACTTTGTCCATTGATTCGATTAAACGGTCCTATTCAGGGGTTTATTGAATTAAATCCAACACCGATCACCTCCGCAACTTCAGCATAGGCTTCACCGACGAGATGTCTCCGGCGTCTAACGTGCCCCTGATCTTGTACTACCCTTTATCCAAATTCAACGAGGAGACCTCTAGCAAGCTAGAAAGCTCACTTGCTCAAGTCCTGACCAGATTCTACCCCCTAGCAGGAAGGTATATTAATTAGATCTGGTCGCTTCACATACTTTTATGTATAATATATGTTGCATTGCTGGCCGAGTAGGACTTGGGATGGGACTCGCTTACTTATTCAGGGGTGTGGGAAGAGCTGCAACGGTATGAACTGTATTTGTTATTTGTCTTTTGATTAGAATTTCGATTGTTATTGATTTCGTAAACCTACATTAGAAAAATGGATATAAGAACAAAGACTAGAAGTAGTAGGTAGTTGATGGCTTGAGGGATGTATAAACATTATTCATAAGGAATATTTTTTCCCACTAGTTGCTGCAGAGTTGCAGACAAATTTCTTCTTAGGATACAATAGTCAAATAATCTCTTATCATCAGCAATAAGGATAGAAATCCAATGGACTTTCAATTGAGAATGCTCTGGAATAAAAAGAAGAATTTAAGATGCTTGATCTTGAACAATGGATTGGATTGTCTTGAAATATGTTAAACATGCCTTTTTGTAGTCATTTTAACTTAATCTCATACGTTCGAACCGTCCTTGGTTGGTTGAAATATGTACCTTGGTACAAAAGTTGAAACTTTAGATGAAGAGTCACAAATCGTGCTTGGGTGGTTGGAATATGTCCGTTGTTTCAAACCGTCCCTGGATGGTTGGAATATGTCATTCATCGATGTCTCACAGACAGCTCCAACTTTTCATCCAAACTACTTCGATCGATCTATGTATTGATCGAGTCACATCGATCGATCTATGTGATCCATCTATGTTGGACAGTGTACTTAAACTTGCATTCAGGGTACATTGATAGATCGAAGTCATCGATCTATGTGACATCGATCGATCGATGTGGTCCAAAGCTTTATTTTCAGACCACTTGGATCGAACCATGTGATGACTGATGTTAAATCTGGTCTTCCCTCTTTTTGTTGTTTTGGCTTAATTCATTCCCTTGCGTATTAATTCTGGCTTCTTTTGCACAACAAGGTATGTAAAGGAGCACCGATTAATCGACTGCAGAGATCACGGCGTTGAGTTTATAGAAGCAAAAGTCGATTGTCCCCTGGCCCAAATTCTTAGCCCAGAAATGATCCCCGAAGAGCTGAATCAACTTGTTTTTCGCTCTCTTGGGGAAGCAGATGAATTTACTGATCCATTGGTATCTATACAAGTAACCGAATTCAGCTGCGGTGGTGTGGCTATAGGCTTCAGTGTATCACATAGGATTGCAGATGCATCCACTGTAAGCACATTTGTACTTGCTTGGGCAAATGAAAATATTGGATCAGTGTCCATCAACCCATGTTTCAATTCCTCTCTTTTGTTCCCTGGAAGAAATATACCAAATCTTGATTTGGGAATTTCGAGAAAAGATGAAAACTTTAGTGGGACAAAATATGTGACAAGGGTTTTTGCTTTTGATAGAAAAGCAATTGAAGCCATAAGGTCTAAAATGGCTGACAACTTTAAGAACACCAACGGACCGATCGCACTCACGAGAGTGCGGTCGGTCTGTGGTGTCATTTTGAAGTCCTTACTGGAAGTAGATCGAGTCAAACACGGGCGTCCTCGTCCAGCCCTTATCCTACATACAGTTGATTTTCGGAACAAAACATGTCCTCCACTATCTCCACATTCTTGCGGAAACTTTTGCCTATTTTCGATGGCAAAGTGCAACGCACAGCGAACCAGTGAAGCTTTAGAATTGAAAGAGTGTGTTGATCTCTTTCAAGATGATCTGTTGAAGACGATTGATGACTGCAAGAAAATTCTGAATTCTGGAGAGGAAGGCCACATGGTGGTTATTAATTCCTTCAAAGAAGCCACAGAAAATCTGTATAGTCAAAGAAGCATGTATTATGCTGTAGTAAAGTATACAAGAAATTTGAGCAAGATTGGATAGAGAAAATACCATGAATCTCCTTTGGATTTTGTTTCAACTTTCATAAAAATTTGAATTCTGGGGGATATCGATTGATCGAAGTGCATGGGGGAGAGATCGATGTCCTCCAGAAGCTTTGCAGTTCTAACACTGCTTGACATCGATCGATCAAAGTCCCCCTTAGAGAGACTGATGTCACTTCGATCCATCGATGTCCCTGGACTGAGAGATCGATGTTAGACAGAAATTTTTCTGCCTAACATCGATCGATCGATGTCCCTAGGTCGAGAGATCGATGTTGGACAGAAAGTTTTCTGTCTGACATCGATCGATCGAAGTGATAAGCTGAAGTGACATCGATCGATCGATGTCCTCAGTCTCAGAGATCGATGTTGGACAGTAAGCTCCAAACTCAACCATTTTTGACATAGTGTATTTTTCTCATTTTACATCAAGTCTCAAGTGTCAATTTAACTTATTTAAAACATCTTTACATCATCAAAACATTTATAACTTAACAGATTGTTGAAGAAAATTGCAGGTGTAGTTCCCAAGGAAATGTTTAGGAAAGTCGTCGCCATGGAAAAGTTGAGGCCAGGGACAGCCTCTGTTGGACTCGGACGATGTTAGCTGAGTATCGCCGGTTTTGGTTGTTTGTAGTGGATCAAATGCAACAAGGAGGATGATTGTTGAATGGCAAGCGTTGTAAACTTGTCTTCAAGTGGGAGATTGTTAGGATGAAGATAAGCATTAGGAAAAGTCTTACAAGTGGAATTACGTATTTGATATCGCATATGACTCTTATTCTTATTTCTTTGTATAAGTTTCTTAGATGTACTCAATGTCTAATTTCATTATAGTTGTATTGTAAAATTCTTCTATAAATACAAAACTTTTAGGCCGACAGATGGTGTGGTTTTTTTTTGGCCGGCCTACCTGCGATTTTTCCATAGAAATTCTCGTCTTCTTATTATATCCTTTGTTTTGTTCTTCGTTTTTTCCTTTTATGTTCTCCGTTTTTTTTATTTAACAGAACACATATTTGTTGGAAAGTTGCCAAAATCACGTGAAAGTAATTACAAGAATCAGCAGGAATAGGAAATTAACATAAATGGAGATTTGCGTAATTATTAGGCTGACTAGGATAGTTGATTAGCTGACTAGACTTATCTTATGTATAGGATTGTTGGGTTGTATATATGTAGAACAATGTTGTAATACAAAGCATACGAAAATATCAATACAAAAAGGTTTCTGCCCAATGTATGATCTTTTTGCCTGATTTAACATGGTATCAGAGCAATAGATCCAGAAAAGTCTGTTTTTTCTTGATATGGTAGGCTCATAAAAGATTTCATCATAGCCCTCATATCCTTTCTCACATCAAGTATCCAGTACCCATACTTACATGCGTGGCTCAGAAAATTTCTCATCACAGCCACAGTAAACCTTACTCGTACCCACATAGTAGCTGCATAGTATCCGTATCACAGTTCTTCATCCAACTCTGCAAGTTCCTGCACATCAGATTTCAGAATGTCAAAAGAGCAGAGCATACCCAGGAGCAGTCAAGACCAGCACTTACACTTCCTGCAGGTTTTGACTTGAATGAACAATTTGCACTGTTCTTACAGAGCAAAATTAATCCAATCCCAACGGTGACCACAAATATGGACAATCTGGTGATCAAAGTAAAATTAAACAGTAGCAATTACCCCTTGTGGTGCAATCTAATGAAGAGAGCCCTCCTGGGCAGGGGGATGAGTGCCCACATAACAGGGGCTTCTCCAATCCCCAGCCAAACTGATCCTGCATATTCCAAGTGGGAACAAGAGGATCAATTGGTGTTTACCTGGATTATTGATAACATCGAGGATAATCTAGTGAGTAACGCATCACGGTATCCAACGGCTAGGGCCTTATGGGACGGCTTGGCCATCACTTATGGCTCAGGAAGTGACAATATCCAGATCTTTGATCTTCATCGCCAGACAAACTCAATCAGACAGGGGATCAACCCCTGGACGAATGTTGGCGCAGACTGCAGGACTTATGGATGCTCATTGACATCAAAGAACCCAACCCCATAGATTGTGAAAAAGATATCACTACATTCAACAAGCGGGTGCAAGAACATCGTTTGTACCAACTGCTCACTGCAGTCAGTGATAGGTATGGACCTATCAAACGAGATCTTCTTAAGAGGGATCCTCTTCCATCCGCAGAAATGGCTTACAATGAGATTCGCAGATCAGAAGTCAGAGACAGAGTTATGATGGAACAGCCTCCCTCAGTACACACATCACTGGGAGTAGGGCATGGCTTGGCCATCAAAGGGCCAAGCAACCGCAGCAAAACGCAATCAGAAAAAATAAAGGGACGAGGGGCTCTGTCTTGTCGGTCAGGAGGACCATCACCCAGAGAAGACAAATCCAACCTGATATGTAGTCACTGTGGACAAAGGAGACACACCATAGAACAGTGCTTCAAACTTCATGGCTTTCCCGAATGGTGGGAAGCCCACAAAGCTTCGATGAAGGAGCAGGATAAGGGGAAAGGAACAGCTGGACTAACAGTTGCTGCAAGCTGTGGAGACAAATCACTCCAGCCGCCATTGGAAGGAGACGAAGGAACTGCAGCAGGAAGGGACCAGAAGGCCCTAGAAGAAGATGGCGGCAGAGGTAGAAAGGGGATGGGGGAAAACCCTAATCCCCTTTCCCATTTAAATATTGGTTTAATTACTCCCCAAGTCCCTGCCTTGTTTAGTATGTTTAAATTGCCCCCTCACAGGATCAAAAATTGCGATTTCAGGCCCTCTGAATCCCAAAATTACAACCGCAACCCTGGACATTTATTCCCCAGATACACTTCAGTCCCATACTTTCGAAAACCCTCAAACAAGTCCTAAATCTTCTGAACGTTTACAAACCGACCCAAAAACTATAAAGTACTCCAAAACATCCCCTGCCTATCATACTACCCGTGCTTCCTCACAGTCAAAAACATCCCAATAGATCTTTGATTGTGGGGCAACCGATACCATGACCTATGATCCAAACAATTTTATACACGTTACAACTCCCACGAAGTCCTCTATTGAAACCGCAAATGGACAACTTGTTCCCGTCTCAGGAGGCGGAACTATTCCCATTTCCCCTACTATTACTTTATCCAATTGCCTTTATGTGCCCTCACTTTCAAATAAACTCTTATCTATTAGTCACCTTACAAAAACCTTAGACTGTGTTGTATTGATGTACCCTACTTTTTGTTTGTTGCAGGACATTCATACGAGGGAAATTATTGGACGTGGTACTGAGAATAATGGCCTGTATTATGTTGATACGGTGGTGCGACAGGGTCAGTATAATCCTGCCACCGGTACAGTCTCCCGCCAGTTATGGCTTTGGCATCGGCGGTTAGGGCATACGTCTTTTCCCTATCTCCAGAAACTTTTTCCTGCTTTATTTACTTCCCAATTACTCCATCCTGCATGTGACACTTGTCTTCGGGCTAAACAAACTCGAGCTACTTATAGTTCTAATAATACACGTGTTAGTTCTATCTTTGATTCGGTCCATTCTGATGTATGGGGCCCATCACCTGTGTCTACTTCACTTGGTTTTCAATATTTTGTGATCTTTGTTGATGATTACTCGCGTATGACATGGATTTATCTTCTTAAACACAAGTCAGATGTTACCTCACGCTTTATTGACTTCTATAAAATGATTCAACACCAGTTTCAGAAAACAATCAAAATTCTTCGTTCAGATAATGGTGGGGAATATCTTGATGGGGGTTTGGGACAATTCTTTCGTGATATCAGGATTATACATCAAACCTCCTGCCCACACACTCCTGAGCAAAATGGAGTTACCGAAAGAAAAAATCGTACTTTAATGAAATGACACGTGCTATGATGCTTGACTCAAAAGTGCCTTTGAGTTTTTGGCCCGAGGCAGTGGTCACTGCAACTTACCTCACAAATCGACTCCCTACTACTATACTCTACCATAAAACACCCATCCAAGTCTTCTCCACCCACACCACTCTACCGTATCTGTACACATTAACACCTAAAGTATTTGGTTGTACTGTTTATACACATGTCCCCCGAAGTCAAAGACACAAACTTGAACCCTACGCCGAAAAATGTGTCTTTGTCGGTTATGCCACCTCCCAAAAAGACTATCGCTGTTATAACCCTAAGACCCAGAAAATTATCATCACCCTAAATTGTACCTTTGTCGAAACCGAATACTATTATGAAACCCATACTAGGGAACATGGGGAGTCCTTAACCAATGGTTCCCAAGCATGGCTTTCGGGATCAATTGAGCCAACAGGGCAAGTAGGTGGCGTCGACCGTGCTACCCACTCAACAGATATACTGACCAGTCTTCCAGTATCCGACAATAATCCTGAGATGAATGCACTGCAACAAACAAATGGTAAGACTACTACCTGTGATTTACCCTCTCCCATCATCCCTGCAGATGCCGTTACTTCTCACATACCCCATGATCACCCACAAATGTCCCATGAGTATCCCTTGGAGCATACGAATGAAACTGTGGGGGATGATTCTAACCATACTATGCAGGAACAGGTACGTACTCTACCACCAAGAGCAAACAGAAGAATCCCGCCATAGGTACTCACCCACAAAAGTTGCAAGGTCCTCCAAGTATCCACTCAATATGGACAGGGGGAGTGTCTCTGAAAATGCAAAGGTACTATTTGCCTCTTTGTGTTCTGAAATAGTACCCAGGAATGCTGCGGAAGCAGAAAACATTCCAGAATGGAGAGACGCGATGGTAATCAAGATGAAGGCCTTGGAGAAAAATAAGACATGGGAAAAGTGTGTGCTTCCTCCAGGAAATGGTCCCGTCGAATGCAAGTAGGTATTCACGATAAAAATACAAGGCAGATGGAAGTATTGAGCGGCGTAAAGCAAGACTGGTGGCCAAAGGATACACACAGACGTATGGTATTGACTATTCTGAGACCTTCTCTCCGGTTGCTCGACTTGATACAATCAGAGTATTACTATCGATTGCAGCTACTGAAAACTGGCCATTGCAACAGTTTGACGTAAAGAATACGTTTCTCCATGGTGATCTGGTAGAGGAAGTATATATGGAACCGCCCCTAGTATTCTCGTCCGAGTTCGGCAAAGGGGAAGTATGTTGGTTACACAAAGCACTGTACGGACTTAAGCAGTCTCCCCGTGCCTGGTTTGGAAGATTTACTACTGTAATGAAACATGATGGATATCAACAAAGAAATGCCGACCACACACTATTCATCAAACAAAGGGGTAGACTTGTGACGTGCCTAATAATTTATGTAGATGATATGATAATCACTGGAAGCGACACTGAAGAGATTGCCAGACTTAGAGAGTACTTGTTCACAAAGTTTGAGATGAAAGACGTGGGAGGGCTTAAATACTTTCTAGGGATCGAAGTGCTGAGATCGACCTCTGGTATATATATCTCTCAGAAAAAGTACATCTTGGATCTACTCACTAAAGTGGGAATGATTGATTGCAAACCAGCCACCACACCAATGGTAGTGCATAAGCTTGAAATTATAAAAGGGGCCCCCAGTACTAACAAAGAAAAGTATCAAAAGTTAGTGGGAAAGTTGATTTATCTATCTCACACTCGGCCAGACATTGCATATTTTGTCAGTGTTGTCAGTCAGTTCATGCACAATCCCCAGAAACACCACTTTGATGCAGTTATGAGAATTCTCAGGTACTTAAAGGGTTCTCCAGGACGAGGGTTGATATTCAAGAACCATGGACATCTAGATATAGAGGCATATACTGATGCTGATTGGGCTGGTAGTCAAAGTGACCGAAGATCTACGTCCGGATACTTTACATTGGTTGAAGGAAATGTGGTAACATGGAAAAACAAAAAATAGAAGGTAGTTTCATTGTCAAGCGCTGAGGCTGAGTTCAGAGGAATAGTCAAAGGCGTAACAGAAGTATTATGGCTACACAAATTAATGACAAAACTTGGATTCCAGGTCAAGTGCCCAATCAAATTGAATTGTGACAACAAGGCTTCAATTAGTATCTCCGCAAATCCTGTCCAGCATGACCGTACGAAACATGTAAAAGTTAATCGACACTTCATCAAAGAGAAACTAGATTGTGGACTTATTGAGCTTCTGTTTGTACACTCTGAAGAGCAGTTAGCTGATATATTGACCAAGGCGGTGAGTACACAAGTCTTTGAGAGTGCATTGTCCAAGTTAAACGTTGGCGATCCCACGGTTTAACTTGAGGGGGAGTGTTGGAAAGTTGCCAAAATCACGTGAAAGTAATTACAAGAATCAGTAGGAATAGAAAATTAACATAAATGAAGATTTGCGTAATTATTAGGCTGACTAGGATAGTTGATTAGCTGACTAGACTTACCTTATGTATAGGATTGTTGGGTTGTATATATGTAGAACAATGTTGTAATACAAAGCATACGAAAATATCAATACAAAAAGGTTTCTGCCCAATGTATGATCTTTTTGCCTGATTTAACAATATTGGCCTGTGATGATCAATACGACGCATAATTTATCACTAATACTTGAGTGGTAATGTTTGTCTTTAATACTGAGGAATCCATAGTTTGCTTATTCAACACTAAAAAGCATAGTAATTATCATCCTCTTAATGATAAATAGCCGTATATTATTTGTCTACATTTCGTGGAAATCCTCACGGACTAAGTTGGATTCTTTCCTGTCATATTTCCACAATGAAGGTTGCAATCATATCCAAGAAACTCATCAAACCTTCTGTTCCAACTTCCGATCACCTCCGCAACTTCAGCATAGGCTTCACCGACGAGATGTCTCCGGCGTCTAACGTGCCCCTGATCTTGTACTACCCTTTATCCAAATTCAACGAGGAGACCTCTAGCAAGCTAGAAAGCTCACTTGCTCAAGTCTTGACTAAATTCTACCCCCTAGCAGGAAGGTATGTTAATTAGATCTGGTCGCTTCACATACTTTAATGTATAATATATGTTGCATTGCTGGCCGAGTAGGACTTGGGATATGACTCGCTTGCTTATTCAGGGGTGTGGGAAGAGCTGCAACTGAATGAACTCTATTTGTTATTCGGCTTTTGATTAGAATTTCGATTGTTATTGATTTCGTAAACCTACATTAGAAAAATGGATATAAGAACAAAGAGTAGAAGTAGTAGATAGTTGATGGCTTGAGGGATGTATAAACACTATCTGTAAGAAATATTTGTCTCCACTAGTTGTTGCAGGGTTGAAACAAATTTCCTCCTAGGATACAATAGTCAAATGATCTCTTATCATCAGCAAAAAGAAAAAAATCCAATGGACTTTCAATTGAGAATGCTCTGGAATAAGAAGAATTTAAGATGCTTGATCTTAAACAATGGATTGGATTGTCTTGAAATATGTTAAACATGCCTTTTTGTAGTCATTTTAACTTAATCTCAGACGTTCGAACCGTTCTTGGTTGGTTGGAATATGTACCTTGGTACAAAAGTTGAAACTTTAGATGAAGACCGTCCCTGGATGGTTGGAATATGTCATTGATCGATGTCTCACAGACAGCTCCAACTTTTCAACCAAACTACTTCGATCGATGTATGTATTGATCGAGTCACATCGATCAATCTATGTGATCCATCTATGTTAGACAGTGTACTTAAACTTGCATTCAGGGTACATCGATCGATCGAAGTCATCGATCTATGTGACATCGATCGATCTATGTGGTCCAAAGCTTTATTTTCAGGGCACTTGGATCGAACCATGTGATGACTGATGTTAAATCTGGTCTTCCCTCTTTTTGTTGTTTTGGCTTAATTCATTCCCTTGCGTATTAATTCTGGCTTCTTTTACACAACAAGGTATGTAAAGGAGCACCGATTAATCGACTGCAGCGATCACGGCGTTGAGTTTATAGAAGCAAAAGTCGATTGTCCCCTTGCCCAAATTCTTAGCCCAGAAGTGATCCCCGAAGAGCTGAATCAACTTGTTTTTCGCTCTCTTGGGGAAGCAGATGAATTTACCGATCCATTGGTATCTTTACAAGTAACCGAATTTAGCTGCGGTGGTATGGCTATTGGCGTCAGTGTATCACATAGGATTGCAGATGCATCCACTGTAAGCACATTTGTACTTGCTTGGGCAAATGAAAATATTGGATCAGTGTCCATCAACCCATGTTTCAATTCCTCTCTTTTGTTCCCTGGAAGAAATATACCAAATCTTGATTTGGGAATTTCGAGAAAAGATGAAAACTTTAGTGGGACAAAATATGTGACAAGGGTTTTTGCTTTTGATAGAAAAGCAATTGAAGCCATAAGGTCTAAAATGGCTGACAACTTTAAGAACACCAACGGACCGATCGCACTCACGAGAGTGCGGTCGGTCTGTGGTGTCATTTTGAAGTCCTTACTGGAAGTAGATCGAGTCAAACACGGGCGTCCTCGTCCAGCCCTTATCCTACATACAGTTGATTTTCGGAACAAAACATGTCCTCCACTATCTCAACATTCTTGCGGAAACTTTTGCCTATTTTCGATGGCAAAGTGCAACGCACAGCGAACCAGTGAAGCTTTAGAATTGAAAGAGTGTGTTGATCTCTTTCAAGATGATCTGTTGAAGACGATTGATGACTGCAAGAAAATTCTGAATTCTGGAGAGGAAGGCCACATGGTGGTTATTAATTCCTTCAAAGAAGCCACAGAAAATCTGTATAATAATGATGGTCAGATGAATGTGATATTATTCAATAGCTGGTGCAGGTTACTTCACTATGAAGCTGATTTTGGATGTGGCAAACCGGCTTGGGTCAGCATGTTTAGCGTCTCAGTATGTAATTCTGTTGTTCTGATGGACACCAAAGAGGGAGATGGAATTGAAGCGTGGGTTAGTTTGGATGAGGAAGGAATGTCCATTTTCAGAAAAGACATGGACATTCTTCGATTTGCTTTGGAAAAATAATGATATTGAGGCGTGGGTGACTTAACGAAAACATAAAAATTATCTCCGGCCATTATCGTTTAGTCGTTGCCTTTGAGCCGAAAGCCTATTACAAAGAAGAATTCATGCGGGAAATATAGACTTCCAGCCTATGCTTAGCATTCCTGTGGAAAATGGAGATTTCCAGCCTATGTCTATCTGGATGTTGTATTGTTTGGATTGATGTAATATCACAGACCCTCTATTGAGGCTTAGGTGACTCTTGATTTTTTAGTCTGTGACGAAATCGAAGATATAAGTTCCAGTGATTGAAAAGAAATGGGGCAAATCTGATGTTAAGCTGACAATTTGGCGTGCTATAGTATAGGCATACATATGTATCATCTTTGTATAGAAATAAACCATATCATATGGAGTTTCTGGCAGCAAAAGATAGTCCTTTTAATATTATGTCAAAGACTTGAGACCAAAAGTGTAGCGCCCCGACCCGGACAGCGGAATCCGAACCGGTTCACCCGTCGTAGCTTTCGGAGAAGACTATAAGACGTCTCATCTCTCGAATACACATCATCGATGACGTAAGAGAAACAAGCGCGGAAACATATCATGCCAATCTAAAACATCAAATTAATACGTCAAAGACAATGTAATTTCTAAAATATCTGTATATGGTCGCAGCCATCTAAAACCTAAAACAAACTATGGAGCAGAAATATCAAAGCTATCCACATAATGCTCTCTACAAAGTCTAGACATCCCATTCAGCCCACTCGCCGTCGTCCTCAATGAAGATCATATCGTAACTGGGTTCATCTGCAAGATCAAAGGCAGTACCCTTAGCGAAAAACGCTAGCAAGCAACCCGCTTATAAGACGTACGGGATCAACACATGGCAAGACATGAGTAATATATAATTCAAGGGGATGGTGGGGCACATGTCTTGTAACTTTCCAAATATATAAGCGAATAACGTAATAGAGCAAGTACAGCAGTTTGCACGTAAGTAACAACACATTGCAAATCAGATAACGCTCGTATTCATACCACATTGACTCTCGTGATGCATGTCAAAATATGCACTACACTACACAGTCACAAATGCATGAGCCATTTCTTTTCAAATCAGTGCAATGCATGTCACAATGTCCGGTCTCGTACTCGTAACCCTGTAACGCACCCCGGCTTATATTTCCATCCCGGTTAACGTTACAGGCTCGTTATGCTCTGTGATGCACCTCGGCTTATATTTCCATCCCGATTAACATCACAGACTCGTAAAACTCTACAATGCACCTCGGCTTAAATTTCCATCCCGATTAACATTATAGAGGACTTTATACCCTGTAACGCACCCCGGCTTAAATTTCCATCCCGGTTAACGTTACAGTCTTTTGTGCCCTACAGTGCACCCCGGCTTAAATTTCCATCCCGGTTAACACTGTAGGTCACCTTCGCAAATCGGTGCCGAAACACCTCTCTTATCAAAACCATATGCAATGCACGTGCCATGATGCAAGACTCATCATCTCATTCTCTTTTCTCATTCTCGTATGCAATTCACATTCATATAAGTCATTCATGTACACATGCGCAAGTACAAACACACACGAGTTTTCACTAACTTACACGCCATCACTTAGGCTTCGACTATCGATTCAACACTTAGTCATGATCCTAAGATCCATAACCTAAGCCAAATATCCCTTAACCATTCCTCGTTGAACTCTCAAACACCTCGTACCTTCATCTCCTAACCCGCCTAAGTCAATCACGTTGACACTTGATTCGAGAACCCATCGAAGTCACCGACATTGGTCACCATCCTAGGTCATGTTCCCAAGACTTATACTACCCTTAATCAGGTCTTAAGAAGTCTCTAAAGTCACCCGAAGACTCCCCGAACTTCCCTCTTTCTTCCTCTATTTTTCACAAAATTGACGGACTTCATCCCCTATACTTCGATCGATCGATGTCCAACTGGGGACATCGATCTCTCACTTCGATCGATCGATGTCCTTCTGAGGACATCGATCTCTCAGGCTCAACCCACATCGATCGATCGATGTCCGTCTGGGAACATCGATCGCTCCAACCTCTTGCACATCGATCGATCGATGTCCTGCTGAGGACATCGATCTCTCCTCAACCCTTACATCGATCGATCGATGTCCTTCTGAGGACATCGATCTCTGACATCGATCGATCGATGTCTGCGTACCCCCCAACTTTTCTCTGCGTTTTCTGCAACCACTGCAGAACCAAAAACACCACACATGTCCAACGTTAATCCACTCAATCCAATCCTAACCCCCGCTATCATTCACGCTTAATCAATAGATTCAGACACTTATACGCATACATACACGATTCAAACCTACCACGCAATCATCCAACTCCTTTAAACCCTCAAAGGTCTCATCTTTTCTCAATCCCACGCAACCACACAAGCACATCAAGAAGGAATACCGAGGTGGGGATTTGCATGAGTTCACATAATCAACAACAACAACAATTACTTTTCCATATACATTGGCCAAATCTCGAAAACAAATCACATAGATCGTATGCAAATAATCAAAGAACGAATCTACTGCACGGTGATCCAATTTGATAACAAAATAGGCCGATTTTCTTTCGCAAATCGTAAGAACTTATAAACAGATTACTTGCCTGTGATTACTCGAAGACGGATTGGAGAACGGACGGAGTTTGGATCAAAACCTGAGGGTGTCTTCCTCTCCTACACCTTTGGGGAAACGGCCAGGGCTTAGGGGGAGCAAGGAGTCGACGTTTTTTTTTTCTGAGGGATGGGAAAAACTGACGTTCAGTCAGTTTATATATGGGAAGGGAAAAGTTTGGTGTTTCTAAATTATATCCTTAATCTAATTTATCTTAAAGGATAAACCTTAATTATTTAATTCTAAATTAAATATAAATGAATTCTAATATTAAATCCCCTCAATAATTTCTAATTAATCCTCATATAAATGCCTAATTTATTTCCGTTGACCGTCATTAATTTCTGTGAAATCCTTCTTTGTCTTTTAACTACCCTACGGAGGGTGCGGGGCATAACATTCCACCCCCCTTACAAAAAGTTTCGTCCTCGAAACTTGTGCGTTACGAAATTGATGGCTTAGTATAGCCCTTCCTAAACTATTTACTTTGGTCATGACCGAAATTAGTATCCCTTGCGTATTCCGATATGGTACCCATTTCACTTCCTCGGTACAGGACTAAGTTCTCAAATCATTCAGTGTGTAAGCACACAATGTACTCTTTAAATCCATTGTCCTCTGCCTGATAGATCGTAACCTATTCTTGTATAGTCTTCGAATCAACCTTAAGTGTAACGTCAATATACACGCTTCATGACTTAATCGTCGGTCTATATCGAACTTATAGTTGCCATCCTGACCAACCCTCTAAAATCAGTTCTTAAGTGTATTACAATCCTTAACTCAACGCCTTGCTCACAAGACTCATCCCTAAGGCCATATGTATTTTTCGAAATATGTTGTACTCTAGTACGATTTAATTTAGTCAATACTACGTCCCTTAAGGTGCTCTAGTCCTTATGCGATTCAATCCTCAGTCCTCGCTAATGAGTGCTTACAATCTTCCACTTACCCACTTGACGTGTATCACCTAGCTTATCGAAATCTACGATCCCGATTCATAAATTTATCCCATATGATTTACCATTAAATACTCAACCATACTAACCTCCTTTGTGTATGCCAATACGGTAACCGTTACCCCTCCTTAACGCAACTAAGTCTTCAAAAGCAATTCTTATATACTTATCAACTAGCTCTATGATCATGCTCTTAATCTCTCATAGATACCGTCATAAGCCTAGTATACGAACTACATGTATGGACATGCTTCTTTTTAAATAAAATGCAGTTTAAGTGGCTATAATTCAAAATATAGCTTCGATTAGTTATACAGTATTTCTAAATTTTTTTTTGTAAACATGCGAGCTAAAATATTATAAAATCGTCTTCGCAGATGTTGATTCACATGACCTCTTATAAAAAAAAGACTAACTTGTTCGCAAGAATGTCTCAAACGAGGAAGAAAAGAATATATATGGGCATATCCTACTCTCAAGAGTGTTTCAGGTAGGACCTCCTTAACACCATTTGAAACTCAACGACATGAAGTTTAATAAAATAATTTGAAAGTGGCATATCTCTTTTAAAAAGAATGTACGTTTTGCAACTACTTTTGTCTCGTAAACTATTAGGTAACTTCGTAGCAAGCAGGTGATAATTCCAAGGATAAAATGCTTACGATATCGATAATCAACAACTCTCATCATTTTAACAAAATAAACATGGTGAAACGAAAATTTGCGAAATAATACCAGAAATATACAGACATATTGTTTTTCAAATCCTCAACATTTTAAAATGTATCTATTTTTCAGAATTTGTCAATAGTAGTTGAAATTCCATCAGGTGGAAATACGAAGGCGGAACAAAATATAGCATTGTTAAGTTAGCAGACTATACAAATAAGCACCCTAATTAAAATACTTAGAAACATTGAAAAATCTTTGAAATATAAGGTATATCTTGGCGTACGTGCTCATGTATAAATACTTAACCACTTGAAAAATATTCGCCCATACTTCATATAATTTCTATGATTCACTCTTACGGTCAAGGTAAATTCTACCTAAGTACCGTAACTTATAGGTCTAATGTTCGTCTATTCATGCTAACATCTTTAGCTGAGACTGTCCAATCTTAGCATGACAAACTAGATATTAATCGTCTTAAGGTATTCTCATTCACCGTACTTCCATGGCCCACCCTGATCCATTGCACTTCTCACTGGGTTGTTTTTAACCGCTAATACTAACTCCGTTAAATCTCACCTGAAAAGCAATCATTACTTGTTCATGCTGGCTCCCTTTCCATTTCAAGCCAACCCGACTCAAGCCAAGTAACCCATTGTTTCTAGGGGTTCATCACTTAGCGAAAGATTTTGTGACACTTTATTGCTCCACAGTGTAAAATATAATCGATTCTCATATGTCGCTACCGATCAATATTGACAATGAGTCTAATATGATCGGCCTATTTTGGTAATTCTAAAATTGACATCTTAATTGTAAACTATAAACTCCGTTGACAGTATCTTTCACTAACTCTACTGATCGTAATGCTTATAAATCGTTGCTTAATTTCTGTCATGCTACTATAAATCCTCCCTTAGTATTTACTCCACTATTACTATTCATTTCTTAGTAGCTATGGTCCCAACTTAGTCCTAAGCCTACTATGGTATTACCGTCCAAGTAAGAATATGGACCTTCTCTAGTTTACCCTAGTGGTGTCAGGTGCTATATTACAATTATGGTAAGGGAGCCCGAGTTACTGCCTGACCCGGTAATATGGATCTAAGGTTTGTACTAGGATGTTCTGATTGATATCATAATTCATTCAAATCAATTATATACTGTTCAACTAGGGTTACTAAGATCACGGCTTAGAGAGTTGTGATCATCCTTAGATAAGGGAGAATTGTATGGGGTATCTTAGATGTACGTGCGTCCAAAACCGTTGGCCCTCTTCGGTTTAGGATTATAACTTATCTCTAGGATCGTTCTTAGCATCATCATTCTTATCTCTAAGATCGCGTGTTATCTCCCAATCATAATTAGTACATAATCAACACCTATTACTAATTCCATACTTATGTCTAAGGTCAACTCGTAATCAATATCATTACTTACGTCTAAGATCGTGACTTATGTGCAGAATCATCGCTTATAACTGAGGTCAGTGCCTATGTTCATGATCATCACCTTAAGTTCAAATCATCACTTAGGTCTGAGATTGTGTCTTAGGGGTAAAATCGTCAGTTACTTTCTAATATCAGGGCCTGGAGAAGTACGGCGTGCGATGGGGCCGTATCCTCAGAGTGGTTCCCTCAAAGGTTGGGACGTGCACGCTTCGCATCTCCTCAGTGTAATACCCTATGCTACGCCGAGGCGGTGGTAGAGGAGGGGGTTGCTGCTGCTGCTGAGCAACATCTTGCGCTATCACTGTGATAGCGTCTATCAGTGCCTGGGGTACTGACACTGGTGGTGGTGTAGGGTTCTCGTCCCCATTGCCACTGTTTCATTGGTTGTCACTTTTGGGAGGCATTTTTTTTCTGCAAAATCAACGCTTATTAGCATTCAGTAATTCCAAAAATATAAGTACTGAAAGCCCCTATGCGTTGTACAAGGTAGAATTTGTACCCTAAGTAGAGTAACATTTATTGATTAACTTTTATCGCGCTCGCACACACCCAGCCCAATCAAACTTATGTCTAAGATCATATACTTAGACCTAAATATCAACTTAAGGTGAAGA
The DNA here is from genome assembly GCA_036186865.1 of Eustoma russellianum. NCBI lineage: Eukaryota > Viridiplantae > Streptophyta > Magnoliopsida > Gentianales > Gentianaceae > Eustoma > Eustoma russellianum. The sequence goes on along the minus strand of AP025057.1, from coordinate 1,393,511 downwards.
TCATTGCTTAAGACTCTACTTGTCATAACCTAGGTCTCCGAGGTAGATCTGAAGCCTAGGCTCTGATACCACCTGTAGCGCCCCGACCCGGACAGCGGAATCCGAACCGGTTCACCCGTCGTAGCTTACTGAGAAGACTACAAGACGTCTCATCTCTCGAATACACATCATCGATGACGTAAGAGAAACAAGCGCGGAAACATATCATGCCAATCTAAAACATCAAATTAATACGTCAAAGACAATGTAATTTCTAAAAGATCTGTATATGGTCGCAGCCATCTAAAACCTCAAACAAACTATGGAGCAGAAATATCAAAGCTATCCACATAATGCTCTCTACAAAGTCTAGACATCCCATTCAGCCCACTCGTCGTCGTCCTCAATGAATATCATATCGTAACTGGGTTCATCTGCAAGATCAAAGGCAGTACCCTTAGCGAAAAACGCTAGCAAGCAACCCGCTTATAAGACGTACGGGATCAACACATGGCAAGACATGAGTAATATATAATTCAAGGGGATGGTGGGGCACATGTCTTGTAACTTTCCAAATATATAAGCGAATAACGTAATAGAGCAAGTACAGCAGTTTGCACGTAAGTAACAACACATCGCAAATCAGATAACGCTCGTATTCATACCACATTGACTCTCGTGATGCATGTCAAAATATGCACTACACTACACAGTCACAAATGCATGAGCCATTTCTTTTCAAATCAGTGCAATGCATGTCACAATGTCCGGTCTCGTACTCGTAACCCTGTAACGCACCCCGGCTTATATTTCCATCCCGGTTAACGTTACAGGCTCGTTATGCTCTGTGATGCACCTCGGCTTATATTTCCATCCCGATTAACATCACAGACTCGTAAAACTCTACAATGCACCTCGGCTTAAATTTCCATCCCGATTAACATTGTAGAGGACTTTATACCCTGTAACGCACCCCGGCTTAAATTTCCATCCCGGTTAACGTTACAGTCTTTTGTGCCCTACAGTGCACCCCGGCTTAAATTTCCATCCCGGTTAACACTGTAGGTCACCTTCGCAAATCGGTGCCGAAACACCTCTCTTATCAAAACCATATGCAATGCACGTGCCATGATGCAAGACTCATCATCTCATTCTCTTTTCTCATTCTCGTATGCAATTCACATTCATATAAGTCATTCATGTACACATGCGCAAGTACAAACACACACGAGTTTTCACTAACTTACACGCCATCACTTAGGCTTCGACTATCGATTCAACACTTAGTCATGATCCTAAGATCCATAACCTAAGCCAAATATCCCTTAACCATTCCTCGTTGAACTCTCAAACACCTCGTACCTTCATCTCCTAACCCGCCTAAGTCAATCACGTTGACACTTGATTCGAGAACCCATCGAAGTCACCGACATTGGTCACCATCCTAGGTCATGTTCCCAAGACTTATACTACCCTTAATCAGGTCTTAAGAAATCTCTAAAGTCACCCGAAGACTCCCCGAACTTCCCTCTTTCTTCCTCTATTTTTCACAAAATTGACGGACTTCATCCCCTATACTTCGATCGATCGATGTCCAACTGGGGACATCGATCTCTCACTTCGATCGATCGATGTCCTTCTGAGGACATCGATCTCTCAGGCTCAACCCACATCGATCGATCGATGTCCGTCTGGGAACATCGATCGCTCCAACCTCTTGCACATCGATCGATCGATGTCCTGCTGAGGACATCGATCTCTCCTCAACCCTTACATCGATCGATCGATGTCCTTCTGAGGACATCGATCTCTGACATCGATCGATCGATGTCTGCGTACCCCCCAACTTTTCTCTGCGTTTTCTGCAACCACTGCAGAACCAAAAACACCACACATGTCCAACGTTAATCCACTCAATCCAATCCTAACCCCCGCTATCATTCACGCTTAATCAATAGATTCAGACACTTATACGCATACATACACGATTCAAACCTACCACGCAATCATCCAACTCCTTTAAACCCTCAAAGGTCTCATCTTTTCTCAATCCCACGCAACCACACAAGCACATCAAGAAGGAATACCGGGGTGGGGATTTGCATGATTTCACATAATCAACAACAACAACAATTACTTTTCCATATACATTGGCCAAATCTCGAAAACAAATCACATAGATCGTATGCAAATAATCAAAGAACGAATCTACTGCACGGTGATCCAATTTGATAACAAAATAGGCCGATTTTCTTTCGCAAATCGTAAGAACTTATAAACAGATTACTTGCCTGTGATTACTCGAAGACGGATTGGAGAACGGACGGAGTTTGGATCAAAACCTGAGGGTGTCTTCCTCTCCTACACCTTTGGGGAAACGGCCAGGGCTTAGGGGGAGCAAGGAGTCGACGTTTTTTTTTTCTGAGGGATGGGAAAAACTGACGTTCAGTCAGTTTATATATGGGAAGGGGAAAGTTTGGTGTTTCTAAATTATATCCTTAATCTAATTTATCTTAAAGGATAAACCTTAATTATTTAATTCTAAATTAAATATAAATAAATTCTAATATTAAATCCCCTCAATAATTTCTAATTAATCCTCATATAAATGCCTAATTTATTTCCGTTGACCGTCATTAATTTCTGTGAAATCCTTCTTTGTCTTTTAACTACCCTACGGAGGGTGCGGGGCATAACAAAAAGATTCATTTGAGCTAAGAGTTTTCGAAATTTAAAAAGAAAAAATCACAATTGAGATGAAATAGAAAGGCATGGAGGACTTGAAAAAAATCTCCGTGGCATTGTGAGACACAAAAAGAAAGTACTGGCATCGTAAGATACAAAAAGAAAATACGTGTTAAACAGAGAAGATGGAGACCAATGATAACATGAACACAGATAATTTAGAAGAATATGACTTGTATTCTGTTTCATACCCACATTTTCAATGGAGTTAAAGACACACTCTTCCATTACTTTAGAATATGATAGAATAAAGCAAAATGATTCACTAAATTGACTGCACTCGTTATATTGTGAAGTAACAGTTGATTGACACAGCTTGATGTATCATTATAGGTCATCAGGAAACAACCCCTGTGTTTCTAACACATGGGTATGGTTGCGTACTTCCGATCTCCGGAACTCTGCTATAGACGGGAGCCTCTAAGACAATGGGGTAATGTTGTTGTTGTCAACGACTTGTATTCTATTTAAGGATGATATGATCTTGTGTAGTACAGCAGAAGACATATGACCATGTAATTAATTCTTAGAGTAGAAATAAGGTTTGTGTTATTATCCTAGTTTTCGACATATGTGAGGCGGTCTGAGCCGGAAAAGTTGACGGTACAACTCATCATAGGAAACTCATTCTCCGAGTTGAGTCTAACTAAATTTAAGCCAGTAGATAGCAGCAAATTTGGTACACTTAAACAGTAGATAGAATGCAAGAAATAGAAAGATTTGTTTCAAAATATAACTCAGTTGATACTCGAATTGGAATATTGCAACTAGAATGGAAGTTTTTTTCCCCACTATTGTCATTAAAATTTTCGGGTTTTCCTTGCCTTCAAAACGATGAATTGTAAGATGGGGTAGATGTAGAGCTATCTAGGAGAAAATGTAATTTGACTTGATAAATAATGTCCTGAAGAACAAAACAGTTGATAGAAAAGAAAAACTCAGACAGAGGATGTTACCAAAGAACATTTTCGGTGCATTAGTCTTTTACGTTTTGTTCGGTCGGATCGTTTTGCAATCTGATATACGCAGCCTTACCCTACACTTTGCGCAAAAGACTGTTTCTGCGGCTTGAACCCATGACCTCAAAGTCACAAAGCAACAAGACATAAGATCCTACACCGTCATTTAAAGTGATCTTGTTCCGGCCGAAATGTATATACAGGGCAATGTTTCACCTATCAGTCACTCTAGCCCTGGTTGCTCGGATGGGATCCTCTCACCCATAATCCCCTCACTCCTTCCCCATCACACGGCATGTGGCAGCAGGGAAGGGTGGCGATGATAGATGAGGGTCACTTTCACTAGGTATATCACTTAAAACATCATATAAATCAGCATCTAAGTCATGCAAATCAGTAGCTAAATCATTTTCCAAATCATCATGTAAGACTTTATCAGTAAGCTCACTAGATTCATGACTAGGTTCATGTACAATTTGAGCTTGTAATGCAAGTAACATAGATTGGAACTCTAGCATCGTTTTATCCAAGAATTCATAACGAGATTGCATTCTACTCAGTGTGTTACACATCTCTTTGAAATTCAATTTCGATTCTAAAGACAATGCTTTTTTATACATAGCACTAAAGATGGAAAGTATTCACTTGTCATGCAATCAACAATATCCTTGTTTAAATCAGCATAGAACCTAATCATTCTTAATTCCTCACATTCCTTAGTGTTAGCATAATAATCATCATCAAGCATGTAATTGTAGTATGCTCGAACACTTCGTGTACCTTGAGCAAAAGTTTGATACAATAGAACCTCTTTTAGAGCATTTGTCACTTCAAATTTGTACATGTGCTTATCTATCTCTTCAAAGTCATGGTCGTCGATCGCGACTCCCCAAATGGTAGAAATAAACATTGTGAACCTGAAAACTAAACACTAAACAAACAAACTTTTGCAAAGATGGTTAGTTAGAATCAACTTGTATTTGTATGTGTTTGTTGTCTCACATCCTCTCCTTTCTTTCTCATGCACTTATACTTTGTTCTTTGGCCAATCTTGGACTAATAACAATCAAAGTGAGGAACCGATGAGGAGTGATAGCCAATATGTCCCAAAACAATCAAATATCAAGCTCCTTGCCACTCGGTTATTGTAGCACCTGATCCAAATCACTTCACTCCTTAATATCAGTCTACTATATGTCTCAATATGTCAAAAACAATCCAAAGATGATCCTAAATCCGTCTCAAAACAATTGGTATTTGTTTGCACCAAAACAGTTTCAAATAGCGCAAGTATGCACCAAAATTCTTCCAACCAAACCTCCAAGCAATGTTTCAAAAAAAAAAAAAACCTCCAAGAAAAGGTCACACAAACTTGAACAAAATAACTATGAATCAAAGATTTATTAAGACCAAAAGTGATGTATAAGGCTGAACCAAAGTATAACTAAGGGTTGCTCTGGGCAATCTTTAGTTAACTTAGGCTTTATACACACAACTTCACAATTATACTCAATGTAAGCTATAATCAGAATGTTCAAGTGCTTTTGTGGTGTATATGGAGTTATTTGAAGGCTGAAAATCAGTCTCAAAAAGGTTATGAGTATGGCACCAAGCAAAGCAAACAAATTCTCTTAATTGCACAAATTGAGTCTAATGAGATGTACTTCTTGGCCCTTCTTTTTTTACTTTTCTTTCGACTTTTATGACTTTTTTTTTTATTTTCTTGCTGTGTGTAATACACAAAAGCCTCAGATCTTTTTTTACGTGTAAGGACAGAATTGTAACTTTACTAAGCTGCCTTGAACAAGTTTTTCTGTGTGCAGCCCACTCAACACACTCCATTTGCTTGTTTCTGTGTTCAAATAATGTAAAGCTCCTTGGAGTAGGATAGTGTTTTTTTTTGCTTCTTGGACAGGTTTGAGGGTGTGCGGTTTCAATTCAGGACTTTTGATGCAATTATATAGTTTCTAGGCTATTTGGGTTTCTAAATAGTTGGGTCTTAAAGGAACGTATTTGGGCAGCATGTTTGGCTTATATGGGTAGTTTTTGGGCATTTTGGATGTATGGGAAATGCTGTTTGAAGGCCGTGGGGTGTGGGGTTCAGATTAGAACTTTTTTTTGGGAGAATAGGTTTGTATGGTGTAATGTTAGCAATTTCACACAAGAACAACTAATTGATAGCAAGCATTTAGTCACAATTGGAACAAAATATGCACAAAGACCATCAGTAACTAATAGCTTCGATGACAATAAGATTATTTGTAGACTAGGTGGCTTTGTATGGCTATGAGTTGTATTTTGTGACTGAAATATGTAGAGAAAAAGGGGTTTGAGTGATTTTCAAATACATGATTTAAATGTACACAAAAACGAGCATAAGATAAAACGTGCATGATATAAACAAACGTGTGCATAATATTGCTTAGTACTTGCCTTATTTAGCTTATATATCATGTTGCCGTACTAACGAGCCATGAAGCATTAAAGCTTACATCATATGGCGAACATTTGTTGTGTTTATACTATTTTCAGGTGCCACCATTAATGAACTCAACTAGTTCATTAAGTGAAGTACTTAGTTTAATAAACTAAGTAGTTCATTAAAGGAAGATTCATTTGGAAAAGGCACAAAGGCAACAAGGCCAAGGAAGGAAAGTCTTCTCCTCCTCTCCATCCATTAATGTACACGCCACATATACATATATTATACATATTTTCAGATTTTTTTAAATAAAGGCACATACACATGTATTCCAACGTACTACCGACACGTTATATATTTTACGTACGTACGTTAACGTCACACTACTATACTTAACTCATATTTATGAGTATATTCAGGTCTTATATCATATGATATAAGATATGGTGATGACAAATCAAATACGACACGATAAAAGGTTCTAAACCGAAATTTGTCGTATCGGGCGAATACCGAAACTTCACCAACGTGTCACGTACTTGCCATAAATAAATGGCCAGCCCATATACATCAAAATATGATGTAAATATTGTGCACATGACATAATAATCAGCCAAAAATACTTTCCATGTTGGCACACACAAATTACTCCACATTAAGGCCAAAATGTGAAGATTCCAAGTTTAATTTTGTCACATGCTAATGGTACAACTTTAAACCAGCCAAGTGCTGAGATTTAAAGTATATATTATATATATTATGTATAACATAATATATATAACATGTGCAAAAGTTGGAATTTAAATAAGAGAAAAATCGGGTAACGATAAATATCGAAAATTCGGTTTTCTACGCACATAACATGGAACGTTTTTCTTGTACATCATGTGACACGTATCTAGACACTTTTTACATATGATATACATCTTAAAGTGTTCTAGAAAATTAAATTAAGGGCTGATTGGAATATTACATGTGTGTATTATTAAATGTGCACTATTTTACAAAGTTAGCAAAAATAAATTTCAGCACATGTATACATATCATCCAACGTCACATACAGCTGATTTGGAGCACATGTGGAGCTTTGTTGGCATATTGATTGGTCAAGGATCAATCATACAATGTTGGTAAATTGAAGAGAGAAGCTACAAATGGTAAGAATTCAAGGTATATCTCTCTTATGTCACATGCTGAAAATTTCAGCATACTACACACAAGCTGGCCGATTTTTAGGTCTTTAATGTGACATATTTTGTCATCTTTTATTAGGTGATTGATTAGAAGAAGTTATGGTAAGGTTTTGAATATTATTTAAAATAAATAAATGGTGATATTCTACATATCACATGCTGAAAATTTTTCAGCATGTGTACAAGGTATATGGCCGAATTCTTAAGCCTATTTGTGTCCAAATTCATTTCTTAGTTGGTAGCAATACTTACCATAAATTGTTGATTCATTTTTATGATGAAAATTCAAAGAAAAATGGTAATGATTTGAACTTTATCCCCATGATGCACATGCTGAAAATTCAGCATGGCAAGACACCCTTAATGGCCAAAATTCTCACTTGAATAGGAAGGATTTCTTTGTCTTGCAATTTATGATGTAATTCTTGATTTATGGTATGATTTTATGATTGATTTTTGGCACATGGTAAAGTGTATATCTCAGATTTTTTCCATGTCATCATGATGACAACGTTGAACCAATAAGGAGGTTCCAAGTAAGCGAAGACTAAGTGATCATCCAATGAGAAGATGCCAAGTAAGCAAGACATTGTCACAATGATGTCTTACACTCTCTCAAGGACTTAAAAGATAATTTTCAAGAGGGAGACATACCATAGGGGGGACGGCTGCAACATTAAAAAGAGAAGAGAAGAAAGCAAACAAAAATAAGGCCAAGCATTGCAAAATCAAAGTGATCAAAAAGCCTAATTCTTCTTCTTCCACATTCTCTCTTTCTTTCTTTCTTCTTGTAAGCCTATTGTATTCATATTCTTTCAATCTTGAATAGGCTTGAGATAAACCACCATTCATTATACATCTTTGTAAAAGATTGATCAAGGTGTGATCAATCTTCATTCTTGCGAGGTGGTGGTGTTCGTGTGAATTGTACTCGTCATACAAGGTTTGTAAAGGGTTGGAGTTAGGTGTAACTCTATCAACCCTGTGGTAAGGTGTACTGCGTGTGTGTGATTAGTGTGAACCAAGGAAGGTGTTCCTTGAAGACTGGAGTAGGTTGTTTATAACCGAACTAGTATAAAATTCTTGGTGTCATTTACTTTCAGCACTGATTTTCTGTTTTAGCACTGTTTACTGTTTTTAATCACGTTCGTAAAAATAGTAAACGAATTTCAAAAATTACGAAACTTTCAGAAAACATAGTCACACGTTCTAGGGTTCTTTTGGCGTAAGTTTCAACCCTTTTGGACAAGTATAAGTCATTCAAACGTCCAAAGTTCTGAGACTAGTGCAGTCTGATTTTCAGGCTTGCAAAGGTTGAGACTTTGATCGTATTTGACTAACTTCCCAAAAGAATTTTTCAAAACTGTTTCAACCCATTTAAATATAACATATAAGGGGTTAGGGATTAAATTTTCAAAGCATTTGGAGTTGTGTACAAATTGGAATTAATTTTTCAAATCAGTGTATCGATTCTGGCAGATTTGCGCAATCTGACCACCAACGAATTTTCAAGGGGTTAGAGGTTGAATTTAAATCTGAAATTTTTAGGAGATACTCATGACATCTGAGTCTAAGTTCTCTCCAAATTTCAGAATTTTTGAAGGCCTACAACCTAGTTTTCAAAACGTTTTAAAACTGGTCCTGAAAACAGAAACTGTTTTCAGAAGTTGGGTTTTTGGTTTTAAACAAATTTTAAAAACCACATTTTCCGCACCCACTATTCAACCCCCCTTCTAGTGGTGCCTTGAAGATCCTACAATTGGTATCAGAGCGCAGGAACACTCACTTCAAAGAATCCAACGATTCAGTGAGATGGCAACCACAACCGTGCAAGAAGGAATGTCAACCGTAAGGCCTCCTCTTTTTGACGGCGAGTCTTTCATTCAATGGAAGGTAAGAATGAAACTTTTCTTTATGGCAATAGACATTGATCTTTGGTCAATTATAGAAGATGATCCTTTTGTTCCATCTAAGTTATCCACCGTAGATGGAGTCACTCTAGAAGTTGTTAAATCTAGACAAGAATATACAAGTGATGATAAAAGAAACTTAGCATGAATGCTAAAGCCATGCAACTACTATTAAACGGCCTAAGTAAAAGTGAGGCTAGTTACGTATCTAATTGTTCTAGTGCTCAAGAGATGTGGCATATTCTTGAAATGAAACATGAAGGGACTAGCCAAGTAAAGGAGTCCAAAATCAATATGCTTATGTCCACACTTGAGTCCTTTAAACTATTGCCAAATGAGTCTATTGTTGAGATGGATTTACGCTTGACTAACATTTACAATTCTCTTGAGTCTCTTGGCAAAGCCTTCACTATGCAGGAAAAGGTACAAAAGGTCTTGCGAAGCCTTCCATCCGAGTGGGATCCTAAAGTAACGGCCATAGAAGAAAGCAAAGAGACCAAATCGATTAAAATGGAAGAACTAATCGGATCACTTAAGGTATATGAAAACAAACTTGCTTTAAGACATTCTGAATCCATTTCTAATAATGATAGGGCTATAGCATTTAAATCAAATGAATACGTCGTAGATGATAGTGACACAGATTCCGATGATGAGGACTTAATCACAATGGCTAAAAGATTAAGAAAAATATTGAGAAAATCGACTAAACATAAGTCTACCTCATCTAAGGATCATAAAAATAAAAATAAGGAAATAAAGTGCTATGAATGCGGCAAACTTGGACATCTATCATATGACTGCCCTAATAAAGAAAAACAAACAAACAAATACCCTGACAAGGATCGGAACAAGAATAGACTCGTCTCAGAACCTAAGCAAAGGAGAAGAGCATTCAAAGCCTCCACTTGGAGTGACACATCCGACTCTGAGACTGATGATACAGAAGAACACAAGGCACAAGTATGCTTTACATCTAAAGCATCAAATGAGGTATCTTCCGACTCTGATTCCGATTCTGAATATTCTTATGATGATTTATTTAGTCAATATTTAGAATTGCATAAGTTTTCAAAGACTCTTGCAAAAGAAAAGAAGCGATTAATTGAAGACAAGAAATTGTTAGAATCTTCTAACGAAAATCTTGTCGCTCAATTAAACGATTCTAAAGAAGAGTCATCATGCATCATCAATGCATTAAAATCTGAAATTTCATCACTGACATCCGAGAACACTGAATTGAAATCCGAAATTTCGAACTTGAAATCAAGGAATGCGGATGTAGAGAAAAAGGTGAAACAATTTGATACGGGATCAAACATGCTAGATCACATCATTTCTTCTCAAAAGCATGATGGTGACAAAACCGGATTAGGATACGTTGAGGAAAGTAAGCCACAAAATAAACCAACCAAATTCATCCCATCTAAGAAAATAGATGCATCAAAGACATATGTGGCATCTAAGAAGACGCATAGGCCTTTTCTTATGACATCTCAATGTGCTTCTTTTTCACATCATGCAAAATATAATTATGTGCCATATAGGTATGAGAAGAAACAAGTGATGCATACGCGACACTTATATCACAAAAATGCATCTAGATCACGTCCCGTACATGCAAAACGAAATGCTTATCAGAAACCATACCACATGCATGATGGGATTCTTGGCCAAAGGTCAAACGCATTTGTTCCTAACATATATTATGTTGCCTTCTCATCACATTTCTCACCTTTTGGAAGACCTAGAAAGGTCACCCGAATGTGGGTACCAAAAGGGATATTTTCAAAGGGTTGAAACAATGACCCTTACGAACGCACGTAGATGAAATGCATGATTTTTTTTGGGCATCTTTTGATTTGCTTTCCAAAATAAAGGGGGAGAGAAAAGCATGATTTAAGGGGGAGAGAGACTAATTGCATAAATTAAGGGGGAGCGACTCGGAATTTAAAATTCAAGTTTTGATTTTATGCATGATTGAAGGGGGAGCGATAGGATTTAAATCATGTGCATAAGTTATTTTCAAAATCATCAAAAGGGGGAGATTGTAGAGAAAAAGGGGTTTGAGTGATTTTCAAATACATGATTTAAATGTGCACAAAAACGAGCATAAGATAAAACGTGCATGATATAAACAAACGTGTGCATGATATTGCTTAGTACTTGCCTTATTTAGCTTATATATCATGTTGCCGTACTAACGAGCCATGAAGCATTAAAGCTTACATCATATGGCGAACATTTGTTGTGTTTATACTATTTTCAGGTGCCACCATTAATGAACTCAACTAGTTCATTAAGTGAAGTACTTAGTTTAATAAACTAAGTAGTTCATTAAAGGAAGATTCATTTGGAAAAGGCACAAAGGAAACAAGGCCAAGGAAGGAAAGTCTTCTCCTCCTCTCCATCCATTAATGTACATGCCACATATACATATATTATACATATTTTTAGATTTTTTTAAATAAAGGCACATACACATGTATTCCAACGTACTACCGACACGTTATATATTTTACGTACGTACGTTAACGTCACACCACTATACTTAACTCATATTTATGAGTATATTCAGGTCTTATATCATATGATATAAGATATGGTGATGACAAATCAAATACGACACGATAAAAGATTCTAAACCGAAATTTGTCGTATCGGGCGAATACCGAAACTTCGCCAACGTGTCACGTACTTGCCATAAATAAATGGCTAGCCCATATACATCAAAATATGATGTAAATATCGTGCACATGACATAATAATCAGCCAAAAATACTTTCCATGTTGGCACACACAAATTACTCCACATTAAGGCCAAAATGTGAAGATTCCAAGTTTAATTTTGTCACATGCTAATGGTACCACTTTAAACCAGCCAAGTGCTGAGATTTAAAGTATATATTATATATATTATGTATAACATAATATATATAACATGTGCAAAAGTTGGAATTTAAATAAGAGAAAAATCGGGTAATCGATAAATATCGAAAATTCGGTTTTCTACGCACATAACATGGAACGTTTTTCTTGTACATCATGTGACATGTATCTAGACACTTTTTACATATGATATACATCTTAAAGTGTTCTAGAAAATTAAATTAAGGGCTGATTGGAATATTACATGTGTGTATTATTAAATGTGCACTATTTTATAAAGTTAGCAAAAATAAATTTCAGCACATGTATACATATCATCCAACGTCACATACAGCTGATTTGGTGCACATGTGGAGCTTTGTTGGCATATTGATTGGTCAAGGATCAATCATATAATGTTGGTAAATTGAAGAGAGAAGTTACAAATGGTAAGAATTCAAGGTATATCTCTCTTATGTCACATGTTGAAAATTTCAGCATACTACACACAAGCTGGCCGATTTTTAGGTCTTTAATGTGACATATTTTGTCATCTTTTATTAGGTGATTGATTATAAGAAGATATGGTAAGGTTTTGAATATTATTTAAAATAAATAAATGGTGATATTCTACACATCACATGCTGAAAATTTTTCATCATGTGTACAAGGTATATGGCCGAATTCTTAAGCCTATTTGTGTCCAAATTCATTTCTTAGTTGGTAGCAATACTTACCATAAATTGTTGATTCATTTTTATGATGAAAATTCAAAGAAAAGTGGTAATGATTTGAACTTTATCCCCATGATGCACATGCTGAAAATTCAGCATGGCAAGACACCCTTAATGGTCGAAATTCTCACTTGAATAGGAAGGATTTCTTTGTCTTGCAATTTATGATGTAATTCTTGATTTATGGTATGATTTTATGATTGATTTTTGGCACATGGTAAAGTGTATATCTCAGATTTTTTCCATGTCATCATGATGACAACGTTGAACCAATAAGGAGGTGCCAAGTAAGCGAAGACTAAGTGATCATCCAATGAGAAGATGCCAAGTAGCAAGACATTGTCACAATGATGTCTTACACTCTCTCAAGGACTTAAAAGATAATTTTCAAGAGGGAGACATACCATAGGGGGGACGGCTGCAACATTAAAAAGAGAAGAGAAGAAAGCAAACAAAAATAAGGCCAAGCATTGCAAAATCAAAGTGATCAAAAAGCCTAGTTCTTCTTCTTCCACATTCTCTCTTTCTTTCTTTCTTCTTGTAAGCCTATTGTATTCATATTATTTCAATCTTGAATAGGCTTGAGATAAACCACCATTCATTATACATCTTTGTAAAAGATTGATCAAGGTGTGATCAATCTTCATTCTTGCGAGGTGGTGGTGTTCGTGTGAATTGTACTCGTCATACAAGGTTTGTAAAGGGTTGGAGTTAGGTGTAACTCTATCAACCCTGCGGTAAGGTGTACTGCGTGTGTGTGATTAGTGTGAACCAAGGAAGGTGTTCCTTGAAGACTGGAGTAGGTTGTTTATAACCGAACCAGTATAAAATTCTTGGTGTCATTTACTTTCAGCACTGATTTTCTGTTTCAGCACTGTTTACTGTTTTTAATCACGTTCGTAAAAATAGTAAACGAATTTCAAAAATTACAAAACTTTCAAAAAACATAGTCACACGTTCTAGGGTTCTTTTGGCGCAAGTTTCAACCCTTTTGGACAAGTATAAGTCATTCAAACGTCCAAAGTTCTGAGACTAGTGCAGTCTGATTTTCAGGCTTGCAAAGGTTGAGACTTTGATCGTATTTGACTAACTTTCCAAAATAATTTTTCAAAACTGTTTCAACCCATTTAAATATAACATATAAGAGGTTAGTGGTTAAATTTTCAAAGCATTTGGAGTTGTGTACAAATTGGAATTAATTTTTCAAATCAGTGTATCGATTCTGGCAGATTTGCGCAATCTGACCACCAACGAATTTTCAAGGGGTTAGAGGTTGAATTTAAATCTGAAATTTTTAGGAGATACTCATGACATCTGAGTCTAAGTTCTCTCCAAATTTCAGAATTTTTGAAGGCCTACAACCTAGTTTTCAAAACGTTTTAAAACTGGTCCTAAAAACAGAAATTGTTTTTAGAAGTTGGGTTTTTGGTTTTAAACAAATTTTAAAAACCACATTTTCCGCACCCACTATTCAACCCCCCCTTCTAGTGGTGCCTTGCAGATCCTACAAAATATACTATCATGCAAATCCCTAAATGTTCAAGTTTGTTAAGCAAAGATAAGAAATTTTATAGCAATTGTGATGATAAAACAGTAGGGAAAATGTTTTATGCAAGGCTGCTAAGGATGATTAAAGTCTTATCATATCTTTTACACCAATTGTGAACCTCACAGATCTTGAGTAACCTAAGAATGTTTTTTTTTGTCTTTTTTATACAAAAAGGAATGAAATAATGGTGAAGGAATTGTGGTGAGAATTCAGATTGGTGGTGACTACAAGAATCACACAAAAACGAAATGGTAAAGGATGAAAAAAGTGACCTTGCTCTGATACCAAATTGATGCAAGCACAAGTAAGATCCCACTCTTTTATCCAAGCTTCTCTTTCAATAATGGGTTAGGCACAAAGGGGTCAAGCTCCTCCTTGCTTCCAAAGTTTTAGGGGTGGCTGAATTGAGCAACCAAGCTTTGATGAATGGTGTAGACTAGACAAATGATAAACACCCTCCTAGGCAGTATTCATCTTTTCTTGGCAATCACCCTCAAGTATGCTCAAACTTTTGAAGGTTTTTAGACTTGATTTTTCGTGAGAAATCAATAAACAAGGCTACCTTCTATGGAGAAAAACAACAGAATTTATTTCCAATATGCTTCATACCAAAAAAACATTTTTAGCCCTTTAAATAGGTATAAAAGATAACCTAAAACCTATCCTAGTCAAACAAGCAATAAAAAGCGCTTATTATGGTGTTTAGGACTAGATTACAAGCCTAAAACCATTTAATGAGTCAATCTCCAAGAGCACAACAAAAGGCTGGATTTTAGGCTGAAGTGGCGACCTCAGTTGACTGGCTTTTACCCGCAGATACAAGCTGAATTTGAAGAAGTGTGCTTCTTGAGAATTTTGGTTCACGTTCTAATCTTGACTTTTGGCTTTTGAATGACCCAGTTTGAAGTTTTTATGACTGAGTTACGTGCCCATTAAAATCAAGCAATTTTCAGGTGGCTGGATTTTAGGCAGAAATGGCGCCCTCGGTTGGCTGGCCCTTTTCCTGTGGATGCAAGTCGAATTTGAAAAAGAGTCCTTGAGAAATTTAGTTCACGTCCTGAACTTGACTTTTTTGTAATGACCAAATTTGAAGTTTGCATGATTGAGTTACGCGTCCACAAAATTCAAGCAATTTTTAGCATTCTTGGTCTAACACTTCTAAACGAGTTTGGCAACTCCAAGAGCCCCTACAAAGCAAGAAAAGACATAACAAGCATCAAACAAGTAAAAGAAAGGATAATAAATGAAAATGCAAGAAATTAAAACACATAAAATGCAATGCATGAAGTGCAATCTAATTAAGACATACCTTTAACGTCTTGCACGTATGTGTGCATCATTATTTTAATATCGAAAGCTTTCTATTGTATTTACTAAATCCCTTCACTAGTACATTAGCACATCATATTCCTATTATTGTGTCATCTATGGATGTAGATATAGAGTCGGAGGTATCACTGGAAGGAAACTCTCCATCCCTTGAGATTGAAATATTGTTTGTCTGCCTATCACCCTAGCATAGACCTTGTATCAGTTTTTTGATCTTTCCATTTGATTTAGAAACAAATTTTAGAACTAAAATATTCGAAAAGAGTAGATATATAAACAAACTAAATCTTAGAATGAAGCATCAACAAGATAACTTGAATGAATATTTTAATCTTGTATGCATGATAAAAATAGATCGTTACACTAAAGTTCAACGATGCAATAGTCACCAACTGTTCGACGTTCGTTTACTGTAACGAGTTTCAAAATTTGTTCGAATTCGGTTCGAAAACACTATAACTCTCTTAAAATAGTCTGACAGTTTGCAAACAGTTTGACTCGTTTAAATAAACAAATCTAATTAGTTGTTCAAACTCGACCCATTTAAATAAAATTAACGAAAGAATCTAATACGAATCGAATTCAAACAGTTCGTTTGGCGGCCTAGCAGCGGCCTTTTGGTTTCCGTTGGACTTTTCCCGTTCTATTATATGCTTTGGTCAGAGGGAATATAATATAAGAGTTGTTAAAAATTTTCTTAAAGAAAAGCTGAAAAGACATATGGGAAAGCATAACAAAAGGTTAATCACCTTTTGCCCACATATAGTATACGTAATTAACCCTATAACAAAAAGAAGACGTGACTTTTCAAACGCGCATTTCATTATAGAAAAGGAATTTAAAATCGAATTGGTCATGATTTTAGTTGGACATTACTTTTCGGGTCTTTCAATTGTGTTCCCAGTGGTTCATGGGCCAAACATAATATTTTTGGCTGCCATTCTGGCGAGTCAATATTAGGCAGAAAAATCGCCTATAATCCAATTAGCAGGCAAAAAGATAATTATGTCTTTAGAAACATGAATTTGCTTCATTGCTCCACGTATATGATATAACTCACATTTATTTATTATAATTAATTTGAATTTAATTGATTTATTAATTAAATGGAATTAATTTTCATTTTAGTTAGCTAAGTAAATAAAATTTTAATTTATTTTATTGCATTGGAATTACAGGTTTTTTTTATTTAATTTGCAGAAGATAAAATATTCGGCGGTGCCAATGAAGATTTAGAAAAAATGAAAGATTAATTTCAGCTCTATATACTACTTTTTTCTCTTGATTCAGTAGATTCGGTTATCTTTTTTATCCTTTTATCAATATTAGATTGAATAAAAGTAGACATGATAGACGGAAGGAAGCCTAATTAGACACCAAAGCCTCGGTGTAATCACAATCAAATTTTGGTTTTAATAAGAAAAGAATCTGAACTAAAAAATAAAAAACGAGCGAAAATCCTATACAAACACACGACATCACATTCTTGGGATAGGATCCCCTCACCGCAAGGGGGTGCGGTGACGCGTAACCGTGCGACACGTGGCAGCAAGGAGGGGTGGTGAGGCTAGATGCAGGTGACCCTCATCTAGCCTCACCACCCTCCCTTGCTGCCACGTGTCGCGTGGTCACAAAGACAGTGAGGAAAGTAAACGTTGACGCGTCGTTAAAGAATGGAAGATGTGCAATTGGTGCGATCTTTCGTAATGGTGCTGGCCACATTTTGCAAGCGTTCTCTAGCCCACGAAATCCCTTGTTAGACGTTGGTCTTCTAGAATTGGATGCTGTATATATGAGTCTGTTGAAAGCGCTTGATTTTGGATTTGACAGGGTTATCATCGAAATTGATTGTCTAGACGGCTTCCACCGTCTTAATTCTATGGACGAAGACCTTTCTTCCCACGGAGATTTTGTTGCTAGAATTAGATATCTAGCTATCAGTTTCACCGATGTCAAATTTTCTTTTGTTAAACGCTCGGGCAATATGCCACCTCACAATTTAGCGTGTCTAGACCACACCTTTTGTACACTCAATGTTTGGGGGACGACTCCCCATTTTCTGTTTATCTTGCCGCTTTGGCAGATTACTCATTTGAATGAAGAATTCATTTCCTAAAAAAAAAAAAACTCTGTCAATCAAATTTAAAAAAAAAAGAGAGAAAAAGAGCAAAGAAAAAGCTGCACATGTGAAAATGAGTTTAGGAGAGAGGAGGCCCTCCCTGCACAGGTGTGACATCATCAAGTCTCCACCCCCAGCAGCCGTCATCAGTAGTCATCCCATCAGACGCGTCAGATAGTATGAGTTTTTTTTTTATCATAAAAAAATCATTTCATTCATAGAAGATCATTTGACAAAGCTTCTGTTACATCACTTGGTAAGTTTCCAGTCCAGTCAAAGAAATCATTAAGGTTTAAGCCTAGATGGGTTAGGAGGTGTGCAGGGATAGTATGAGTTTAATTTACTTAATTCACTAGTTGAATTTGTTGGAAAATATGAGTAAGATGGAATCAACCAAACAAAATCAACAAAATTAAATAGCCGAGATGTAATAGAAATTACTGTCTTTAAAAGTAATTTCGTATTCATCGATTAAGCAAGGTGAAC
The DNA here is from genome assembly GCA_036186865.1 of Eustoma russellianum. NCBI lineage: Eukaryota > Viridiplantae > Streptophyta > Magnoliopsida > Gentianales > Gentianaceae > Eustoma > Eustoma russellianum. The sequence continues at coordinate 1,375,218 of AP025057.1, read as the reverse complement.
TACAAACGAATGCTTTCCGGGATTTAACGGTTTCCCTTGTTCGTTTGCTTTACGAGAAAGGGATTGAACTTGTGCACTAGAGATGTTTGTTGTAGAGAATAGTAGAAAAATAAGGAAATTTTTTGCAAAAATATTTCTAAGTTTTCACAAAAAAACTTCTCTCTTTTAAAGGTAGCAAGCCTCTATATTCAGAGGCTTTGGATACATTTTAAACAAGTTAAAGACACCCTTTCTGCAGATGAATAACCACCAAGTTAGTTAATGATCGTTCAAATCAAAAGGAGAGGTCTTATGGTGAAGAGTTTCGTTCAAATCAAAAGGAGAGGTCTTATGGTGAAGAGTTGCAACTTTATATGAACAGAGAGGCACATAGAGCGCTTCATGTAGTGTGCGAAGTCAATCTAAAGACTTCTGGAATGACATCGCTCTTTTGCTAAAGCGCTTTAAGTCACTTGAAGCGCTTCAAGTAGCGTTCGATGTTAATCTAGAAGTTTCTAGATTGACATTGCATGCTACATGAAGTGCTTCATCCCCTTTAAAAGCTTCAACCTTCATTTCAAGTTCATATATCACTCCAAACTTCAACCAACCTTCAAGCAAACCTTCATACACTCTTATACAAGCTTGAAGCACATGATTTAAAGTACATTTAAGTACTTTTTCCAACAGAATTTCAATCATTAATTATTATTGGTGTTCTTATGGCATCAATAGATTGATCACATATCGATATGTTATATAATCAGAATTCAAAGAACCGCAAGGTAAAGATTTTTAATTAGAATCGTGTCAACATCAAACATATAATAAAACTGGTTAGGGACATGTTCCATTTTTATAAGTGGATTTCCAGGATTAAATAATCAGATGTTATTAAAACTAGAGAATTTCATAGATATTTAATGCAATCTGGTTTGGTTAAATTCACATAGGGATTAGAGTCTGTCAAACTAAATTAGATTTTTACGCCAAGAGTTTGGATAAAAATAAGAATAGTGAATTTTATTTTTAACGGTTCGGAAGAGAAATTACTTATTTATTTTGGGTCAAAAATTAGAAATACTATTTAGAAATGAATTCAATTGGATCGTAAACTAGTCAAAGAATTCTTAAAAGAAAAAGTTAAGTTGAGTATTTGGTTAGTACTTTTGTTACATTAAGATTAGAGAATTAGTAGTTATTTTTTTAGGTTTAGATTAAAGTAAAAGATAATTTTAGTACTCAAAAATAGTACTTGAAAGATCCATAACCGTCTCACATACTACTGTATGATTATACCTAGTGTACTTACTATTTACTGGTTAGAAATTACTTATTAGCATGTAAGTGGTCACTTCTTCAATCTTCTTGTTTTCAAGGACAAAAAAAATATATGATAGGGGTGTCAAACATGCCGTGTTTTGTGTTTTTCGAGTTTTGTGTATAAAAGTACCAGACCCATATCTTACCCGTTTGCTTCGTTTGTATGGATATAAATACCCAAATATGTACATGTCAGGTTTCATGTCGTGTATCAGGTATACCCACGAACTTGACAAGTTATGGCTAGGCCTTGCACAATTCCATCCGAGTCAAGGTTGGGTCCTCCTGAGTCTTTCAAACTAAAGAAGTCAATAAATTACTAGGTTCTTAAAAAGTCTGGTTCATAAAACGATAAAAAAAGAAAGTTCATAAAATGAACCTTTTCTTCCTAGGTGCATTGAAATCTGAATGAAAGTTTCTAGAGTTCTCATTGAGCTTCGCACTTCGCAGGTCCTCTTATGGGTTAACTTAGCCAAACTTGAATTCTATTGCGCAGAACTTTTGCCACTTTCTTATTATAAAACATCAATCAACAGACAAAGAAAACAATAAAATCATCTCTTTAAAGTGCATTTTCCCCATCAAAAAATTCAAAAAGAGTGCAGTTACAATAACATACAAGAGTACTCACCTGACAATAATAGCAAGTCAACATGGTGATGGATTAACAGGGGGTAGAAGCGGCGGAGGTCAGCGACCGAGATAGGAGGATGGAAGAAGAATTAAGAAGAAGGAAGGGAGTGGCGGGGCAGAAGGGAGGGAAATGAAAATGAGAATGAGGAATGAGGGAATTAGCCGATATTATGTTAGGTTTTTTTAGGTGAAAGGTTTCTTTAACTTTATTAATTTAAAATTTTGATTTAAAATATATTTTTATAAAATCGGGTATAACGAGTATAAATGGGTAATCTGCGGGTATATCCGAACACGACCGCTCTTAACGGGTAACTTTCAGGGCTTATCCGATTTTGTACATGAAACCTGCCAAGACCATACCCATACCCGCAAAGAACATGTCAGGTTCGGGTCGTGTTTTCATGTCGTATCTGAGATTGACACCCCTAATATATGCCGAGTTATTTTAAAGAACTCTAACACAAAAAAAACCTAATATGCGATTGTTTTTCTTATCGAAAAAGTAACAGAAAAGCTTCACAATTATTCTTACAATATTTGTCACCAATCATAAAGATCTTATTTGACTCATGACCATAGAACATGCTGATGTCCCCGGGTTGGGATCTCCTCACCCCTACTTTCTTCACCCTCTTTGTGACCACACGACACGTGGCAGCAAAAGAGGGTGGTGAGGCTAGATGAGGATCACATGCATCTAGCCTCACCATCCCCATTTGCTGCCACGTGTCGCGCGGTCACGCGTCACCGCTCCCCCTTGCGGTGAGGGGATCCTATCCCGATGTCCCTACCCACAATAACTCTTACAAAGAGAGACGTTTGGACAACGACCGCGGATTTTATTATATTTAACTAACTGTAGGTTCCGACTGCGCCTCCATTAGAATCCTCTCCTCTCCGGGTTAGGATTTTCTCACCGTAAACCCCTCACTCCATGCGTCATCGCACGACACGTGACAACAGGAGTGGGTGGTTAGGCTAGATGAGAGTCACCCGTATCTAGCCTCACCACCTAGCTCTGCTGCCACGTGTCGCGCGGTGATGCATAGGGTGAGGAAAATGAGGGACAGGAGATCTCATCCCCTCATCTCCGCCCTTCACCATGGATGGGATCACCTCATCGGTATTCTCATCACCCTGCTCATGACCCCGCGACACGTGACAGCAGGGTGGGATAGTGATACTATCCTCATCTAGCTTCACCACTCCCTGCTGTCACGTGTCGTTCGGTGACGAACGCAATGACGGAGTTGCGATGAGGCGATCTGAACCCCCTTCACCAAGCACCAACGGCTGCTTTGCGCTCTCTCCCCCCTCTTTTTATTTTTAGGTATTTTACGTAATAGAAGAATAGCGTAGGCTTCGGAATAAAATTTAAAAAAATAGGCACTTCCGATGTACTAAGCCTGTATTTGTGCAGGATCCATGAAAGAACTCGTAATGATAAAAATGATATTTTATCATTCATGTATATATCTTCCACTCTCCAAGTAATTATATAATAATAATACAACAAGACTTTAGGTACAACTAAAAGACTACAACTAAGGTATGGTTACAACAATTAAGGAATGGTTACAATAAAAAGATTGATACAAAAGATAGTAACCAAAGTTGTTGTGATGTGATACAATCAAGAGGTTGACCCTAGTTGGAGTTCCAGCACCACTGCTGTCACCCATGCCAACGGTCCAAGCGAACCCTACGGTTCCTTAACACGCCCCCGCAAGATGGTGGTTCCATCGGAAACGCCAATATTGGAACGAAGTAAAACAAACCTTTCCTTAGACAACGACTTTGTAAGTGCATCCGCGAGTTGATGATGAGTGGAGACATGCACGACGCGAAGAGCTCTATCCGCCACTTTTTTCTGAACAAAATGATAGTCAAGAGCAATATGTTTCATGCGACTATGGAAAACCGGATTAGCACACAAATAAGTAGCACTTAAATTATCATAATGAATAATAGGCGGTTGAGTGATGGAAACACCAAGCTCCGAAAGGAGATTGGAGACCCAAGTAACCTCAGCAGCGGCGGAAGCAACGGCACGGTACTCCGCCTCGGTGGAGGAACGAGCTATGGTGCGTTGCTTTTCAGAATACCAAGATATAGGATTGTTGCCAAGAAAAAGAATGCAAGCCGTTGTCGAGCGAAAATTATCCTGATCACCTGCCCAGTCTGCATCTGAATAACCTTGAAGAAGAAAAGGACTAGACCGTCGAAGCATGAGACCATGATGCACTGTATGTTTAAGATAGCAGAGGAGACGCTTGGCTGCGGTCCAATGAGCCTGCGAAGGGGCATGCATAAATTGTGCTAGTTTACCAACAGCAAAGGCAATATCGGGGCGCGTAAGCTGAAGATATTGTAGTCCGCCAATAAGACTCCTGTACTGGGTGGCATCGGCAGCAGGGGTACCATCAAGCAATACTAGTCGGCCACTAGAGGACATGGGGGTGACCGCATCCTTAATGCCATCAAGATGAAACTTATCAAGGAGATCACGAATGTACTTACCTTGGGACAAATAGAGACCATCAGGAGTGAAAACGGCTTCAATGCCCAAGAAATAATTAAGTGGGCCGAGTTCTTTGAGGGAGAACCGAGACCCTAAAGCATCAACAAATGTCCGAATGGAAGTAGGACAATTTCCTGTAACAAGCAGATCATCAACATATACGAGAAAGTATATAACAACGCCCGCAGAACGATAAATGAATAAGGAGGTGTCCGACTTAGAGTTAGAAAACCCAAAATGTAAGAGAAAGGACTTCAATTCATTATACCACGCCCGAGGGGCTTGCTTAAGCCCGTATAAGGAGCGGCGCAGGTGGCAAACATGCTTAGGATGAGACGGATCAGTGAAGCCGGGGGGTTGAGCCATATAGACATCCTCAGTTAGATGACCATTTAAAGATGCATTGTTAACATCAAGATGCGAGATGGACCATCCATGCGATAGAGCAATAGATAAGACGAGACGAACAGTAGTGGGTTTGACAACAGGACTAAACGTATCATGATAGTTTATACCAGGACGTTGGTGAAATCCCTTAGCAACCAAACGAGCTTTGTAACGGGGAAATAGAGCCATCAGGGTTTCTTTTGATGCGGAAAACCCACTTACAACCAACAGCAGTATGACCCGGAGGAAGAGGGACAAGTTCCCACGTGCCATTACGAGCAAGAGAAGCAAGCTCGTCATCCATCGCAGCACACCACTTAGGATCTTTTAGAGCCTGTTTGACGGATGTGGGTTCATGGGATGGGGGGAGGGGATGTTTGGTAGTATGAAGGAGGGAAACATAGTCAGGAAAACGCTTGGGACAAAAAACGTTATTGCGAGCACGAGTGACCATAGGATGACCGGGAGGGGACGACGTGGACGAGTCAACTGACGAGGGGAGGGACGGAGGGAGGCTGATGGAACCGTAGGGGAATGGGACGAAGCAGGAGGAGAGGGAGACGGGGATGTCGGGGTTGGGGGGGATGCCGGGGTTGGGGGGTTGAAATCTGACGAAGAAGAAGAAGAGGAATACCTTGGTGAAGCTGCAGGTGCACCGGGCAAGACATGAGGTACAGTGGGGATGTGTACCACCGGCGGGTAAAGCGAAGCAGGCGACGGAGAGCCTGCAAACCAATCCGAAGAATGCGGCAAAGAAGTGGAAGAAGATAAAGACGCACCAGGAAAATGATGTTCAACAAACTGCACATGACGAGTAATATGAACACGACTAGATGACGGGTCAAAGCACTTGTATGCATGATGTGTATTGGAGTACCCAAGAAAAACACAAGGTTTAGACCGCGTATCAAGTTTATGAGCAGCGTAGGGACGGAGCCACGGAAAACAGAGGCAACCAAAGGCACGGAGAGTATGATAGTTGGGGGGCTTAGAAAATAAAGATTCGTAGGGGCTGTTATTGCGGAGAGTAGGTGTAGGCATGCGATTAATAAGATAAACAGCGGTAAGAAAGACATATGACCAGAATTTGGAGGGTAGAGTGGAGTAATGTAAAAGGGCTAACCCAGTCTCAACAACATGACGATGCTTGCGCTCGGCAGAGCCAACGTGCTCGGGGGTATAGGGAGGGGAGACGCGATGTTGAATACCCTCATATTCAAAAAAGCTGGAAAGACACTTGTACTCAGTACCTCCATCGGTATATAACGTGACGATAGATCGATGAAAAAATTTCTCAACCATGCGCTTAAACTTAGGAAATATAGTAGCAACATCATACTTTCTTGACATGGGAAACAACCAAACATATTTGGTGAAGTAATCAATAAACAGAACATAATAGCGAAATCCATCAACAGACTCAACAGGGGAGGGTCCCCAAACATCAGAATAAATTAAATCAAGTGGTCCACGACTAACAACAGAAGAATGATGAAATGGCAACTTATGACTTTTATTACGAAGACAAGATTCACAAAAGAACCGATCAAGTGAAGCACCAGAAGGAACAGATAAATTATTGCTACGACTCAGCAATTGCAGAACACGAAGAGAAGGGTGGCCAAGACGATGGTGCCAAGTGGACACAGAACACTTTGTACTGGAGTTGACACAAGGGGAAGCCGGCGTGACACCAGCATCTGACGGTGGTCCCACGGCAGCGGCAGGAGGGACGGGCGAAGATGCTGTGGCAGCGACAGGAGGCACCCCCCACTCGTACACATCACCCTTGGTCTGCCCACGAACAAGCTGCGCCCCTGTTTTGAGATCCTTCACCACAAACGAAAACGGAAAGAACTTAATAGATGTATTGTTATGTTGACAGAATTTGGAAACAGAGATTAAGTTTCGAGTAAGGGAGGGGACATGCAGAACATCAGATAAAACAAATTTTTTAGAAGAACTAGGAAGAATAGAAGAACCAGTGCTCGCAATGTTGAGACCAGAGCCATCACCGAGGAAAACATCATCGGGGCCTTCATAAGGTTGATGGTGAGAGAGAGTGCTTAGGTCATTTGTGACATGGTGAGACGCGCCAGAGTCAAGAACCCAGTTGGGCTTTGTGGATCCAGTGGTGGTGGTGTGATGAACTTCGGGTTGCTGCAGTGCCTTCTTAAGGGAATTGTAGCGCCCCGACCCGGACAGCAGAATCCGAACCGGTACACCCGTCGTAGCTTACTGAGAAGACTACAAGACGTCTCATCTCTCAAATACACATCATCAATGACGTAAGAGAAACAAGTGCGGAAACATAGATTTTATGAATCTAAATCATCAATACGGTACACCAAACGATAAAGTGACTATCAGTAATAGTATATGGTCGCAGCCATCTCAAATGAACTAAGAAACAGAAATAACAGAATCCATCTAATCAATTCCCTCAACAAGATCTAGGAATCCCATTCTGCCCACTCGCCGTTGTCCTCTATGAAGATCATGTCGTAACTAGGCTCATCTGCAATGACAAAGGCAGTACCCTTAGCGAAAAACGCTAGCAAGTAACCCGATTATAAGACATACGGGATCAACACATGGCAAGACATGAGTAATATATAATTCAAGGGAGTTGAGGGGCACATGTCTCGTAAAACTTCCAAATATATAGGCGAATAACATAATAGAGCAAGCACATCAATTCGTACGCAAATAACAATTCAATAGCTATCGAAGTACCACGCACATCCATACCATAACGACTCACATGATGCATGTCAAAATATGCACTACACTACACAATCACAAATGCATGAGCCATTTCTTTTCAAAACAGTGCAATGCATGTCACAATGTCCGGTCTCGTAACTTGTTACCCTGTAATGCACCCCGGCTTATATTTCTATCCCAGTTAACGTTACAGGCCTCGTTATACTCTGTGATGCACCTCGGCTTATATTTCCATCCCGATTGACATCACAGACCTCGTAATACTCTACAATGCACCTCGGCTTATATTTCCAGCCCGATTAACATTGCAGAGGACTTTATACCCTGTAACGCACCCCGGCTTATATTTCCATCCCGGTTAACATTACAGACCTTTGTGCCCTGCAATGCACCTCGGCTTATATTTCCATCCCGATTAACATTGCAGGTCACCTTCGCAAATCTGTGCCGAAGCACAGCTCTTTTCAAAACAATATGCAAATGCAAGTGCCATGATGCAAGACTCTTCATCTCATTCACATTCTTGTTCACATAGATTCAATTCACGTTCACAAATTTAAATCACATACATTATCTAGCAATCACAAAAGGTACCCCTCACTTACTCATCATTACTTATGCTTCAAGCTAGGTCGTCAATGCTTAACCTTGATTCTATCATTCCCCAAACACTATGAGAACTTCTATTTTCCTTCATTGGACTCTCTAAAGCCTCGTACGTTCATTTCCTAACCCTCCTAGGTCAACCACGTTGAAATCCGATTCAAATACCCTTCGAATTCTCCAGCCTGGATTCACCATCTTAGGTCATGTTCCCAACACTCAAACTAACTTCAATCAGGTCCTAAGAAGTCTCTAAGGTCAGCCAAAGAGTCCCTTAGCTTCCCTCTTTCTTCCCTTAATTCTTCCCAAAACTGATAGACATCGTACCCTCACATCGATTGATCGATGTGACTTCATACCCTCACATCGATCGATCGATGTCCATCAGAGAACATCGATCTCTCAACCCTCTTCCACATCGATCGATCGATGTCCAACAGAGGACATCGATCTCTCAACTCCTTCTACATCGATCGATCGATGTCCCCCAGAGGACATCGATCTCTCAGCCCCTCACACATTGATCGATCGATGTCCATCAGAGGACATCGATCTCTCAGCCTTACCCTACATCGATCGATCGATGTCCGTCAAAGGACATCGATCGCTGACATCGATCGATCGATGTCAGCGTTTTAACAGGATTCCTTCTGCGAATTTCTGCAGACCTTCAACCACGTTTCCCCAATTTCCTTCCATCATTCCAAGCATAACTACACTAGCAATCCATGCTTAACTCCTCAACGCAAAGCCTCCACAAACCCATCACGTGTTCAAGCCTAGAACGCACATCATTCATCCAGACGAAACCCAAAGATCTCACCTTTCCTTCCCCAACCCTATCCAATAACTACGGCACATCAAAAAGGGATTACGGGGTAGGGATTCGCAGATTCACACGAAATCAACATCAACAAAACGGTTTTCATTATATAACGGCCAAATCATCGACACCAACCACATAAATCATATACAAGTAATCACAAAACGAAACTACTGCATGGTGATCCTTTTTGATAACAAAATAGGCCATTGTTCTTTCACAAATTGTAGGAACTTATAAGATGATTACTTGCCTTTGATTACTTGGAGGAGAAACGAAGAACAGACGAAAATTGGATTGATTTCTGGAGAGATTCTTCTCCTAGGGCTGCAAGGGACTCAAAATCGCCTAAGGGGGGAAGAGTTGCGTCGCCTTCTCCGTGAATGGGGAGGAGAACTGACGTTGTCAGTTTAATAGGGAAAAGGGTAAGATTTGGAGTTTCTAAATTATATCTATTATCTTATTTATCTTAAAGGATAAACCTTTATTATTTAATTCTAAAATTAAACACAATTAATTCTAATATTTAATCTTCCCATTAATTTCTAATTAATCCTCGTACTTAATTTCTAATTCATTGTTGACCTTCATTAATCTCCTTTAATTCTTTCTTTGTCTTTTAATTATTCTACGAAGGGTGCGGGGCATAACATTCCACCCCCCTTACAAAAAGTTTCGTCCTCGAAACTGGCGTACCTTATTGGAAGAGGTGTGGGTAAAGCTCCATCATTTGTTCCTCAAGCTCCCACGTGTCTTCGTGCTCCGTATGTTTACTCCACTGAACCTTGACATACGGAATCACACGTCTGCGCAGGACTTGATCTTTTCTATCAACGATTTTCATTGGATGTTCTTCATATGAGACATCTTCCTTAACATCCAATGGTTGTGCTTCAAGGACATGGCTGGGGTCCGATACGTATTTCTTTAATTGAGATACGTGAAATACGTTATGAACTTGGGACAAACTTGGTGGCAAGGCTAATCGGTATGCTCTTTCCCCAACCTTGCTAAGCACTTCGTATGGGCCAATATATCTAGGGCTTAACTTGCCCTTCATTCCGAATCTTGCAACTCCCTTGGTGGGTGAAACTCGTAAATAGACCTTTTCACCTTCCTCAAACTCTAAGGGTTGCCTCTTTGTGTCAGCCCAACTCTTACTGCGATCCTGAGCCACCCTTAGTCTCACTCTTATCACTTTCACCTTTTCAATTGTTTGCTCAACCAACTCGGGTGCAGTGACTGTCCTTTCTCCAAATTCATCCCAACAAACCGGGGATCTGCACTTACGTCCATAAAGGGCTTCAAATGGCGCCATGCCAATTGCACTGTGATAGCTATTATTGTATGAAAACTCCATCAACTTCAACATGCTATCCCAGTTTCCTTTAAAATCTAAGGCGCACGCTCTTAGCATATCTTCCAAGGTTTGGATGGTTCTCTCGGATTGTCCATCCGTTTGAGGGTGGTACGCGGTACTCATCCTCAATTCGGTGCCCATTGCCTTCTGAAATGCCCTCCAAAAACTTAGAGGTGAACTTGGGATCACGGTCCGACACAATGCTGACTGGGACTCCATGTAGGCTCACAATGTTATCCACATAGGTGTTGGATAGTTTCTCATACGAGGTGCCATGTGGCATGGCTATGAAATGGGCTGTCTTTGTCAAACGGTCCACAATCACCCAAATCATCTCATTTCCATTTCTAGTCTTGGGTAGTCCCATCATGAAGTCCATAGTCACGTATTCCCACTTCCATTCTGGAATCTCCAGTGGCTTCATCAAACCACCAGGTCATTGATGTTCGGCTTTGACTTGTTGGCAAACCAAACACCTTTCAACATACTCCACTATAGATCTCTTCATCCCTATCCACCAATAGTTTCTTTTGAGGTCTTTGTACATTTTAGTGCTCCCAGGGTGGATAGACATCCTGCAGTTATGCGCTTCCTGGAGCAATTCCGTTCGGAGTTCGTCTTTACCTGGCACGCATAACTGATTCTGAAACAATAGACTTCCGTCCCCTCGCAACTGGAAGTCTTTTACTGGTCCCATGGATAATTTGTCGCGGATTTCTTTCAATGCTGGGTCCTCATACTCCGCTTCTTTAATTCTGTCTACCAAGTCTGGGCTGATAGATAACGCTGTAAGGACATTCGCCACTGAGTCCACCACTTCGAGGTCAAACTCCTCGATTTCTCTTTCTAACGGAGATTGTCTCGCGTGGCTAGACTTCCTGCTCAACGCGTCCGCCACTCTGTTGGCCTTACCCGGATGGTAGTTGATGGTCAAGTCATAGTCTTTGAGTAACTCCAACCATCTTCTCTGTCTCATATTTAATTCTTTCTGCGAGAATAGGTACTTCAAGCTCTTATGATCAGTGAACATGGAACATTTCTCTCCATATAGATAGTGTCTCCAGATTTTAAGAGCAAATACCACAGCTGCGAGTTCCAAGTCATGCGTCGGGTAGTTCTGCTCGTATGGCTTCAGTTGTCTTGACGCGTACGAAATAACTCGTTCATTTTGCATCAAAACACAACCTATAAGCAAAAAGCTAATTTAAGACTAGCATATGTATATACAATGCATTAATTGTAATGATGTACATACCTAGTCTTTTCTTGGACGCGTCACTATAGATTACGAAACCATCGGTGCCGGAGGGTTGTGCCAACACCGGGGCTGTGGTCAACCTCTTCTTGAGCTCGGTAAAGCCCTGCTCGCACTCAGCAGTCCATTCGAACTTAGTCTTCTTCTGTGTAAGTCGGCTCAATGGAACTGCTATGGTTGAGAATCCCTCAACGAACTTCCTATAGTAGCCCGCCAAGCCAAGAAAGCTTCTCACTTCAGTCACGTTGGTAGGTCTTGGCCATTCTGTGATGGCTTCTATCTTTTTAGGATCCACAGAAATCTCATCCTCCGAAATCACGTGACCGAGAAAGGCTACACTTCTTAGCCAAAATTCACACTTGCTTAATTTGGCGTAGAGCTTTTGTTGTCTCAAGATTTGCAACATCACTCTTAAGTGTTCAGCATGTGCTTGTTCGTCGGGGGAGTAGACTAGGATGTCATCGATGAACACCACCACGGATTGGTCCAACTGCTCTCAAAATACGGTGTTCATCAAGTCCTTGAATGCCGCTGGGGCATTAGTTAATCCAAAAGGCATCACCAAAAATTCATAATGCCCGTATCGAGTCCGAAAAGCGGTCTTGGGAACGTCTCCCGCTTTCACAAGCAATTGATGATACCCTTGATGAAGGTCGATCTTTGAAAACCAGCGAGCTCCCTTTAACTGATCAAATAAATCCTCGATCCTTGGCAAGGGATATTTGTTCTTGATGGTAATCTTATTCAGCTCACGGTAATCAATACACAATCTCATACTGCCATCCTTCTTCTTTACAAATAGAACTGGAGCTCCCCAAGGTGATACACTGGGGCGTATCAATTTCTTGTCCAACAACTCCTGAAGTTGCCCCTTTAGCTCCTTAAGTTCAGCTGGAGCCATTCTGTAAGGTGCCTTAGATATAGGCTCGGCTCCGGGTATCAAGTTGATCTCAAACTCCACTTCTCTTGATGGCGGTACTCCCGGTAAGTCGTCCGGAAATACGTCCTTAAATTCATTGATTACTGGAATTTGATCAATGGAGGGAACTTCTTGCTGAGCATCTACAGCATACACCATATATCCCTCTGCTCCTTTTTGCAAAGCCTTAAAGGCCTTAATCGCCGTCATGTATATCTTCTTTGGGGCTTTTGTTATTTTGACGTTCCCTTGTACCGTTACGTCATTCATCTCAGAGTCCATGAGGGTCACTTGCTTAAGTTTACAATCAATATTGGCATGATTCTTGGTCAGCCAATCCATGCCCAATATTACATCAAAGTCCTTCATTGGGATTGGAACTAAGGTCACCGAGAATAACTTTCCATCCAATTCTAAATCACAGTCTTTGTACTGGTGGTGAGAAACCAGTACTTGCTCGCCTGCTGCCTGCACCCTAAAGGGGTTCTCAAGCCATTCGGGTGAACAGTCGAGTCCTTTGGCGAATCGCTTAGAAATGAAGGAGTGACTAGCTCCACTATCAAATAACACGTTTGCGGGTACTTTGTTAACTAAGATCACACCTAATCACAAGAGGGTAACGCATAAAGGTTTTCACATAACACATATTCAATCATCAACTTAGAAGGCTAAAATTCAGCTTAAGCAACTATTATTTAACTTAGGTCATACATGTCACCACGTTGGCGTCCTCCTGGACTTCAGCGTCCGTCATGGCATGGACTCTCGCATTGGGCCTGCCTTTCTGCTGCTGGGCTGGCCCTGCTCCTGCTTGAGGCTTAGGGTCCCATTCGGGACAATCCTTAATCCTATGGCCCGCCTTCTCACATTTGAAGCACGCTCCGGTAATCTTCCAACACTCACCTGCGTGTCTCCTCTGGCAGTGTGGACATTCTGCGGGTGCCTGGCGATTGGGTTGATTCTGCTGCGGTGCCCTTTGAGCTGGCCCCGCTTGTCCTTTCCTAGGAATCTTGACCCAACGTCTGGGTCTACCTCCGCTTTGCTCTACCCTCGGCCTCTTGCTCGATTCTTCACGAGGCTCTCTTGGTTGTGACCTGCGCATGTCACTCTCCACTCGGTAACATGCGTCCAGCATCTCCTCAAAAGTTTTCAAACTCGACCCCGCTATAGCCGTCCGTATGCGGGGGTTCAGACCCTCTTCAAACTTCAGCATTTTCATTCGATTATTTTCCAATACCAAGGGTGTGAATTTGCCCAAGGCATGGAACCTGTCAGCGTAATCGGAAACTGACATCCTCCCTTGTTCAAACTTATCAAACTGCCTCATCTTCTCCAAAACGGCAGTCTCAGGCACATAATAATCTTTGTAGGCCTGCACAAACTGGCTCCACTGGATAGGAGGGGTCATCTTGGGCAGAATGCCGTTCCACCAGGCATTAGCTCTGCCGATCAGTAATGGTGTGGCTACATCCACCTTCAGTTCTTCAGGCACTTGCACAAGCCTGAAGCATTTTTCAATCTCGTCCTTCCAAAATCCAGCCACCTCTGGATCGGTGGTCCCTTCAAACGTGGGGGCATGCATCTTCCGCATCTCCCCAATGTAATATCTGATGCCTTGCTGGGGAAGTGGTGGAGGTGGTTGCTGTGGTTGTTGCTGCTGCTGAGCAACCCCTTGCGCTATCACTGTGATAGCGTCAATCAGCGCCTGGGGTACTAAGACTGGAGGTGGTGGTGGTGGAGGGTTATTGTTCCCATTGCCACCGTTTCCTTCATTGTCACGTCTAGGAGGCATTTTCTGCAAGATCACGCTTATTAGTATCTAGCAGTTCTAAAAATAAGTACTTGGGGTCCATAATGTTGTACAACGCGGAATTCATAAACTAAAATAAATAACATTTATTGATTATACTTTATCGCGCTCGTACACACACCCATCCCAATCAAACGTAAATCTAAGATTGCATACTTAGACTTAAAGGTCAACTTAAGGTGAAGATCATATCTTAAAACTCTACATGTCATAACCTAGGTTTCCGAGGTAGATCTGAAGCCTGGTCTCTGATACCACCTGTAGCGCCCCGACCCGGACAGCGGAATCCGAACCGGTACACCCGTCGTAGCTTATTGAGAAGACTACAAGACGTCTCATCTCTCGAATACACATCATCAATGACGTAAGAGAAACAAGTGCAGAAACATAGATCTCGTGAATCTAAATCATCAATACGGTACACCAAACAATAAAGTGACTATCAGTAATAGTATATGGTCGCAGCCATCTCAAATGAACTAAGAAACAGAAATAACAGAATCCATCTAATCAATTCCCTCAACAAGATCTAGGCATCCCATTCTGCCCACTCGCCGTCGTCCTCTATGAAGATCATGTCGTAACTAGGCTCATCTGCAATGACAAAGGCAGTACCCTTAGCAAAAAACGCTAGCAAGTAACCCGCTTATAAGACATACGGGATCAACACATGGCAAGACATGAGTAATATATAATTCAAGGGAGTTGAGGGGCACATGTCTCGTAAAACTTCCAAATATATAGGCGAATAACATAATAGAGCAAGCACATCAATTCGTACGCAAATAACAATTCAATAGCTATCGAAGTACCACGCACATCCATACCATAACGACTCACATGATGCATGTCAAAATATGCACTACACTACACAATCACAAATGCATGAGCCATTTCTTTTCAAAACAGTGCAATGCATGTCACAATGTCCGGTCTCGTAACTTGTTACCCTGTAACGCACCCCGGCTTATATTTCTATCCCAGTTAACGTTACAGGCCTCGTTATACTCTGTGATGCACCTCGGCTTATATTTCCATCCCGATTGACATCACAGACCTCGTAATACTCTACAATGCACCTCGGCTTATATTTCCAGCCCGATTAACATTGCAGAGGACTTTATACCCTGTAATGCACCCCGGCTTATATTTCCATCCCGGTTAACATTACAGACCTTTGTGCCCTGCAATGCACCTCGGCTTATATTTCCATCCCGATTAACATTGCAGGTCACCTTCGCAAATCTGTGCCGAAGCACAGCTCTTTTCAAAACAATATGCAAATGCAAGTGCCATGATGCAAGACTCTTCATCTCATTCACATTCTTGTTCACATAGATTCAATTCACGTTCACAAATTTAAATCACATACATTATCTAGCAATCACAAAAGGTACCCCTCACTTACTCATCATTACTTATGCTTCAAGCTAGGTCGTCAATGCTTAACCTTGATTCTAGCATTCCCCAAACACTATGAGAACTATTTTCCTTCATTGGACTCTCTAAAGCCTCGTACGTTCATTTCCTAACCCTCCTAGGTCAACCACGTTGAAATCCGATTCAAATACCCTTCGAATTCTCCAGCCTGGATTCACCATCTTAGGTCATGTTCCCAAGACTCAAACTAACTTCAATCAGGTCCTAAGAAGTCTCTAAGGTCACCCAAAGAGTCCCTTAGCTTCCCTCTTTCTTCCCTTAATTCTTCCCAAAACTGATGGACATCATACCCTCACATCGATCGATCGATGTGACTTCATACCCTCACATCGATCGATCGATGTCCATCAGAGAACATCGATCTCTCAACCCTCTTCCACATCGATCGATCGATGTCCAACAGAGGACATCGATCTCTCAACTCCCTCTACATCGATCGATCGATGTCCCCCAGAGGACATCGATCTCTCAGCCCCTCACACATCGATCGATCGATGTCCATCAGAGGACATCGATCTCTCAGCCTTACCCTACATCGATCGATCGATGTTCGTCAGAGGACATCGATCGCTGACATCGATCGATCGATGTCAGCGTTTCAACAGGATTCCTTCTGCAAATTTCTGCAGACCTTCAACCACGTTTCCCCAATTTCCTTCCATCATTCCAAGCCTAACTACACTAGCAATCCATGCTTAACTCCTCAACGCAAAGCCTCCACAAACCCATCACGTGTTCAAGCCTAGAACGCACATCATTCATCCCGATGAAACCCAAAGATCTCACCTTTCCTTCCCCCAACCCTATCCAATAACTACGGCACATCAAAAAGGGATTACGGGGTAGGGATTCGCAGATTCACACGAAATCAACATCAACAAAATGGTTTCATCATATAAAGGCCAAGTCATCGACACCAACCACATAAATCATATACAAGTAATCACAAAACGAAACTACTGCATGGTGATCCTTTTTGATAACAAAATAGGCCATTTTTCTTTCACAAATCGTAGGAACTTATAAGATGATTACTTGCCTTTGATTACTTGGAGGAGAAACGAAGAACAGACGAAAATTGGATTGATTTCTGGAGAGATTCTTCTCCTAGGGCTGCAAGGGACTCAAAATCGCCTAAGGGGGGAAGAGTTGCGTCGCCTTCTCCGTGAATGGGGAGGAGAACTGACGTTGTCAGTTTAATAGGGAAAAGGGTAAGATTTGGAGTTTCTAAATTATATCTATTATCTTATTTATCTTAAAGGATAAACCTTTATTATTTAATTCTAAAATTAAACACAATTAATTCTAATATTTAATCTTCCCATTAATTTCTTATTAATCCTCGTACTTAATTCCTAATTCACTGTTGACCGTCATTAATCTCCTTTAATTCCTTCTTTGTCTTTTAATTATTCTACGGAGGGTGCGGGGCATAACAGGAATAACATTGTTGGGCTATGTGACCACGTTTCTGACAATACTGACAAACTACTCTAGCTGGAGAATTATTACGTGAGGACCGAAAGTTAGGCGTTGATTGACCAAACACCTGTTGCTGCATAGGGCCAGAGGGCGACGGCTTGCCAGAAGGAGGCGTTCGGCCGCTGCCTCGAGATACACCGGAGGGATGGGAGAAATGGCTGCCACGGCCTGGTTTCATCTGAGTGGAGTGAACCGAGATGGAGGTAGCATTCCGACTTTCCTCACGTTTAAGGAAAGCTTCATGTTCAACGAGCTTATCATGAAGCTCTTCAAAGAAGATGGGAGTATCACGTGCTCGAATCGTTGCAGCAATTTCCCTGAAGCTGCTTCCAAGACCGTTGAGTGCAAAGATAGTGAGGTCATCACCACTCAGATGAGTGTCAGCAAGAGCTAATTCATCAGCGATACCTTGAATAGTCTGAAGATAATCTGCAACGGACTGAGTATCGCAGGAGATATTCGTGAGTTTCTCCTTGAGATTCATAATACGAGAACAAGATTTATTTGCATATAACCGGTGAAGCTTTGTCCAAGCATCACGGGAGGATGACGCCGTAGCAATCAAAGGCACGACGCCTTCAGACACAGAAGCAAGAATAGCATGGAGTAAAAGCTTATCCTGTCGAACCCAGATAGCATAATCTGGATTTGGCTTTTTGGTGCCGTCATCCCCAGACGAAAATTGAGTCGGGCAAGGCTTAATTTCGTCTAGAAAACTCATAAGATCATACCCATACAGAAGTGCATCAAATTGAGCCTTCCAAGAGGGAAAATTATTTTTGGTCAATTTGAGAGGTAATTGCGCAGCAACATTGATTGTAATGACTCCATCAAGAGAGCCATACTTGGGGGTTGCACTTTCTGCCATAGCCGACCGTAAGGCCGAACGAAAAAAGGAGGAAAAAGAACTCGTGGGAGTCGTTAAAGCTCTGATACCATGAAAGAACTCGTAATGATGAAAATGATATTTTATCATTCATGTATATCTCTTCCACTCTCCAAGTAATTATATAATAATAATACAACAAGACTTTAGGTACAACTAAAAGACTACAACTAAGGTATGGTTACAACAATTAAGGAATGGTTACAACAAAAAGATTGATACAAAAGATAGTAACCAAAGTTGTTGTGATGTGATACAATCAAGAGGTTGACTCTGGTTGGAATTCCAGCACCACGGCCGTCACCCATGCCAACGGTCCAAGCGAACCCTACGGTTCCTTAACAATCCGGAATAGGCCGGATCGTTTTACGATCTGATGTATGCAGCTTTACTCTATACTTTATGTAAGAGACTCTTTCTACAACCCGAACATGTGACCTCAGTGTTATAAAATAGATTGAATTTATTTTTTCCTAATGTTATTCAACCAACTCATAACTGCTGGCAAACATTGACACTATATCTCCTTACAATAATACAAATTCTAAATGGCCTAATTGAGTCCATTAAATAAAATACGAATTTGCATGTCTATTTGAATTTTTTTTTCGGTTATAACAAATTTATTACATTAATAACTTTGCTCATTGTGTGCTCGATGCGTAATAGCAAAGGGAAAAACAAATCTATGGTAGAACAAGAATAGAGGAAAAAAGACCCTCTATTCTTTACATCCTACCTGGCTAAGGAGCCTCTGGTACAGGTGGGGGGAGAACCCACTCCCTCATCAAAGAATAGAGGAAAAAAAGACCCTCTTTTATACCAGGCCTACCTGAATTAATGATACGTCTTCAAAATTGCTTAAAACATTATGGAACAACAAAGGTTCATGTTCCAACAATTTTTAATGTATATGGAAATTTATTTCACTGTCACACATCATACTAATATATGGTTGTCTAAAACAAAATATAAAATTTTATAGGGTTAATCACCTTTTGCCTCTGTAGTATACGTAATTAACCCTTTGCCCCTCCTGAGGTTTGATATCACACCCTTAACCTCCCTGAACTATTGGACTGATTTGGACAATGCCATTTTTGGCAAATTTTTGCCGGAAAAGCATGACATGGCAATTGTCCATGCCACGCGTTGCAAACAATTGCCACGTGGAGTCAAAAATGCCACGTGGAGTCAAAAATACCATTCATCTTCTTCTTCCACCCATTAACTTCTTTCTTCTTCATCTTCTTCTTCCACCCATTCTCGTTATGTCCCTCCTCTCACCATTCCAATCACTTCATCTTCTTCTCCCAGCATAGCCTTCCAAGATCTAACATTTTTTTATGGCATTCTTCATCTGTTTTTCACCATCCAAACCATATTCCTTGCTTTAAAGACAACCCCATTAATTAACTTCAAAAACCCACCGAAATCACACAATAAAAAACGCAAAAACATGAAAAACAATCACCGAGAAAGCATACAAATCTCGCAAAAACATGAAAAACAATCACCGAGAAAACATACAAATCTCAATTTCTCTAATATGAACTTGGGCCAAAATACAGTAATATAAGAGCAAAGAGATGATTTTTACGAGATATATTAGATTATAAAGTACGTGTCTTCTGCTTCCTTGAGACTCCTTGTAGTGTTTTTTTAGTACCAGCAACGATGCAATTGTTGGAGACAATCAATCCTGTACCAAGACGTAGTCGTACAATGTGTGCATATGAAACAACAAAATAAATCAAACCCGGGGCGAGTCGAGGACTCTGTCCTTAAGACGTATTGCTCCGGTATACTGTGCCCAACCGGTGTGAGCAATCGTCTCCCAGGATACAACGGGTACCTGTTCAGTTGAGCGGCACTGCTGAACTTGAACTCCTTCGAACGCTAGAGTGTCCTGACTTCTCCCGGACAATATGCAAGACTCACGTGCTATGAATGCAGAATGCTTATGAAATGCTTAGAGCTTGGTGTGTCACAAATGAACACCCTTAGCCCTCTTTATATAGGGGAGTCGGTTGAAGAACAAGGAACCGTGACCGTTGGATCAAAACCGAAGTTTGATTTAGGCCGTTGGATTAAAACCTCCTATCTAGATTAGGATGGTTTAATCTCAGCCTTTAGATCGAAGATAGATTAACAGGTTTAAACCTGGAGCGTTGGATGGAAACCATATTCGGTTAAGCGGTTAAGACAGTTTAAATCTCGGCCGTTAGATTCAAGCTGCTTTTCTCATTACCGTTAGATCATAACAGATGATCTTATCTGAAATGGAGGAGGATAGAGTTTGATTCATTTTTGAATCAAACCTGCCTAAACAGAACAAATCTGCCTGCTGTCAGACTTCGATCGATCACATCGATCGATTGAAGTGACATCGATCGATCGATGTGATCGACTGATGTCTGACTGAGTACATCATTCGATCATTCTGATCGATCTAAGAGACATCGATCGATCGAAGTGATCGATCGATGTCCTCTGATCCACTTAGATCGATCTACCAAGAGATCGAAGCCCTCTGATCCACTTCGATCGATAACATCGATCGATCGAAGTGACATCGATCGATCGATGTCATCGATCGATGTCCGTCAGATGCTTTTTACCGCCACATGGACACTTCCAACGTGGCATTCCTCCATACGGGTGACACGTCACCCATCCATAACATTTCCATCTACTTTGAGCATTAATTTCACATTCACGCAATCTCAAAATTGAGTGAGTTCACATCCTAACATTAACTACTCGTTACGTAGATAATTAAGGATTCATTAGTTTTTCGATTTCATTATCGGAAACTCATTAAGCTCAAAGTACGTTGCTCAATCAAGTTTTGCAACATTCATTAATGGGCCAAAGCCCAAATCTTCAATCTCCAACGATGGGCCAAAGCCCAACCTTAAATTCTCCAACAATCCCCCACATGAATGGAAATTAATGCAAATGCATATGCAGACTCTGAGGAGAAGTCAGACAAGAAAATATTGCATCAAAAGAGGTAGCTTCTGGCTTTGAACCTTTCTTAGTGATGTATCATCGGATCCACTCGGCTAAATAGTGGCTTGATGTCTTGAACTAGTCAGCCTTTGTTGTGAACCAAGACAATGATACTCACACAATATTTCCTTTAACACCCTTTTGGTTCTCATGGTTGTGTTCGTTTTGGCCATGAACAACCTGGTTTCAGAAAGTGTTTTAGAGAAATCTTGCCACCTAGACTTTCTCATAGAAGCGGCCCCACTTCACACTTACAT
Source organism: Eustoma russellianum (assembly GCA_036186865.1). Lineage (NCBI taxonomy): Eukaryota > Viridiplantae > Streptophyta > Magnoliopsida > Gentianales > Gentianaceae > Eustoma > Eustoma russellianum. Next base: position 1,353,795 of record AP025057.1, on the reverse strand, counting down.
AGGTGATTCCTATCAAGAGTATTCTGCCATACTCCACTTGACTTAGCAAGATATAGGACATCATTAAAAGCCTTAGCTTACCCTGAAATCTCTGTAGATAGCACTTTTATCTGACGGAATGAGCAAGTGCTAACTGAACCTTCATAACTTAGTTGTCCCATTGAACCAAGATTCTGGGATCTCCAGTCAACAAGGTTGGGTTACCATTACAAAGATTCATGCATTATGGGCTTCAATCCCATTCCGCTTGTCAATCTTGACATCTGATCTCTAGGCAAGCTTTTGTAAGCGGATCCGCAAGATTCTCCATTGATTTTATATAATCTATGGAAATCACGCCATTAGAGATCAACTGTTTAATGGTGTTATGTCTTCGACGTATGTGTCGTGACTTACCATTGTAAATGCTGCTTTGAGCACGTCCTATAGCTGACTGACTATCACAGTGTATGCTAATAGGAGCGATCGGCTTAGGCCAGCACAGAATATCTTCCAGGAAATTCCGAAGCCACTCGGCCTCTTCCCCAGCTTTGTCCAACGCTATGAATTCAGCTTCCATAGTGGACCTAGCTATGCAGGTTTGTTTCGTGGATTTCCACGACACAGCAGCACCACCAATAGTGAACACGTACCCACTGGTGGACTTCGAGTCCTTACTATCTGATATCCAATTTGCATCGCAGTATCCTTCTAATACTGCTGGATATCTCGTATAATGTAATCCAAGATACATTGTGTATTTCAGATACCTCATTACTCTGTTAAGAGCTTTCCAATGATCATCACTTGGATTACTGGTAAACCTGCTCAACTTGTTTACTGAACAAGCTAAGTCTGGTCTTGTACAATTCGTTATGTACATCAGACTTCCGATCACCTGAGAGTATTTCAACTGAGCTATAGGTTCGCCTTGATTCTTCCTTAAGTGTACACTTAAGTCGAGCGGGGTCTTTACCGGTTTCACATCCTCCATATTGAACCGTTTTAGGACTGATTCAATATAGTGTGTTTGTGACAGTATGAGTCCCTCAGTCACCCTAGAAATCTTAATTCCTAGAATAACATTGGCAACTCCCATGTCCTTCATATCGAAGTTCCTCGTCAACATCTTCTTTGTGTTTAAGATTATGTCCCGAGTGCTTCCCATGATTAGCATGTCATCTACATAGAGACATACTATCACATATGCATTCTGTGTGCTCTTAATGTAGACACACTTGTCACACTCGTTGATCTTGAAACCATTAGCTAACATAGCTTGATCAAACTTCAAGTGCCACTGCTTAGGCGCTTGTTTAAGTCCGTACAAGGACTTAACGAGTCTACAAACCTTAGACTCTTGTCCTGGAACCACAAACCCTTCGGGTTGTTCCATATAGATTTCTTCATCCAACTCACCATTCAGAAAAGCAGTCTTCACATCCATCTGATGGATTTCCAAGTTATAGACTGCAGCAATTGCAACTAGCACCCTTATAGAGGTGATCCTAGTTACTGGTGAGTAGGTGTCAAAAAAGTCAAAGCCTTCCTTTTGTCGATAGCCTTTAGCTACCAACCTGGCTTTATACTTTTCAATAGACCCATCCTCTTTCAGTTTCTTCTTGAAAACCCACTTACAACCAAGTGGTTTACTTCCAGGTGAAAGGTCAACCAACTCCCAAGTGTGGTTTTGAAGAATTGAGTCTATCTCACTGTTAATTGCCTCTTTCCAGAATGGAGCTTCTGGAGTTGACATAGCCTCGGAAAAATTCCTCGGCTCATTTTCTACCATATAGGTTAGAAAATCTGGTCCAAACGAAGTTGGCATTCTGGCACGCTTGCTTTGACGAAGCTCCTCATCTCCTTGAGGAGTCGCCCAACGCATTCGCTTACCAAATCTTGTTTCTTCTTGAATTTTGTCTTTCCTTGGAAAGACATCTTCAAAGAACACTGCATTCCTTGACTCCATGACCACGTTTTCATGTACGTCAGGAATATCCGACTTGTGCACCAAAAACCGATATGCACTACTGTTAGTTGCATAACCAATAAATATGCAATCAACCGTTTTAGGCCCAATTTTCACCTGTCTTGGCTTAGGTACAGCAACCTTTGCCAGACACCCCCACACTTTCAAATATTTGTAACTAGGCTTGTGGCCTTTCCAAAGCTCGTATGGGGTTACATCCATCTTCTTAGATGGGATTCTATTTAAAATGACGTTGGCTGAGAGAACTGCTTCCCCCCACAAGTTCTGAGGTAAACCCGAACTTATCAACATAGCATTCATCATCTCTTTAAGAGTACGGTTCTTGCGTTCAGCAATACCATTCGATTGAGGTGAATATGGTGCAGTCGTTTGATGAATAATGCCATGTTCTGAACAGAATTCATTAAACGGTGTATCATATTCGCCACCTCTATCACTTCGAATTGTTTTAATTCGTTTGCTAAGTTGATTCTCAACTTCATTTTTATAATCCTTGAAAGCATCAAGGGCCTCGTCTTTGCTGCTTAGCAAATATACATAACAGTATCGTGTGCAATCGTCGATAAAAGTTACAAAATACTTTTTACCACCTCTCGTTTGCACAAACTTTAAATCACACACATCGGTATGAATTAAATTAAAAGGTTCAGTGTTCCTTTCTATTGAAGGAAATGGCGCCTTTGCCATCTTCGCTTCAACACATATTTGACATTTTCCTTTATTATTAAAGTCCAGTTTGGGCAATAAGTCAAGATTACTCATACGTTGTATTGACTTGTAATTAACATGTCCCAAACGAAAATGCCATAAACAAGAAGACTCAAGCATGTAAGCAGAAGAGGAAGCAATTTTATTAGCCTCTGCGGGCAAATCTATTTTGGGTACAATAGTGATGACATTCAATTTAAACATCCTATTTGACAAGTACCCCTTCCCCAAATACATGCCATTTTTCGAAAGAATAACTTTATTGGACTCTAACACTAGTCTAAAACCATGCATGACTAGAAGAGATCCAGACACTAAATTCTTCCGAATATCAGGGACGTGCAGCACATTCTGCAAAGTCAGATGCTTCCCTGATGTGAGCTTCAGAACAACTTTGCCCTCGCCTTCGATCTTCGAGGAGGCCGAGTTTCCCATGTAAAGTTGCTCATTGTTCCCGGGCTGGTACTCCGTGAACATCTCTCTGCTGGAGCAAACATGTCTAGTGGCGCCAGTATCAAGCCACCACTCACGTACGTTCCCCACAGCATTGCACTCTGACACCACCGCACAGAGATTCAGATCATCCAATGCATCGACTATGTTCGCCTTTGCCTTGGATTGCTTCTTCTTGGGCTTTCTGCACTCATTGCTGACATGCCCCTGAATGCCACAGTTGTAGCATTTCCCGGTGAACTTCTTGGCGATCTGCTTGCCTTTCTTGTTCACCCCGAGTTGGCCTTTCTTTTTCTTGGCCTCTGCAACATAGGCCTTAGCCTGACCAGAGCTAGATTGTGGCGCTCTTTCAGATCTACGATTGTCCTCCTCAATGCGGAGTCGAACAATTAGATCTTCTAATGTCATCTCCTTTCTCTTGTGTTTGAGATAGCTTCTGAATTCCCTCCATGAAAGAGGTAGCTTCTCAATCACTGCTGCCACGACGAAAGATTCACTGAGCAACATGCCCTCCTCTTCCATCTCGGTAACCAACGTCTGAAGTTCCTCAACTTGAGAAACAACAGTGCGAGAATCAGACATTTTGAAATCCAGGAATTTGCCGACAATAAATTTCTTAGTGCCGGCATCTTCCGTACGGTATTTCTTTTCCAAAGCCTGCCACAAAGACTTTGCGGTTTTATACGTGCAGTATAAACCATACAAGGAGTTGTCCAAACAACTCAGAATATGGCTCAAACAAACATAATTGTTGAAGTTCCAACCTTCAACAAAATGTTGGTTTTGCATATTCTGGGCTTGGTCCTCCAACGGATCCACCATAGGCGGGTCCTCAGTCAGGAAATTTGCCAATCCCACAGCAGTCAAGAAGAACAGCATCTTCTGCTGCCAGCGCTTGAAGAAGCTCCCACTGAACTTCTCCGGTTTCTCCACTTGGGCCACTGCAGGACCCTGTGCAGGAGGAGCATGTCTTGGCACCCCAGCAGTTGGTGCCATTGGAGCAGAACTATGAATGTCTGCACCATGAACCGAGCCTGAGCTTGCGTTCTCCATCAGATTACTGTTCAGTTGATCAAAACGGATAGATCAGAACAGAATCAGATTTAAGAAAGGAGTAGAAGTAGACTGCAAATCAGTACAAAACTGCTTTTGCGCAAATTAAAAACGGTACAGCAATTAATTGAATTGAAGTACGTCTTAAGATTGTTGGAGACAATCAATCCTGTACCAAGACGTAGTCGTACAATGTGTGCATATGAAACAACAAAATAAATCAAACCCGGGGCGAGTCGAGGACTCTGTCCTTAAGACGTATTGCTCCGGTATACTGTGCCCAACCAGTGTGAGCAATCGTCTCCCATGATACAACGGGTACCTGTTCAGTTGAGCGGCACTGCTGAACTTGAACTCCTTCGAACGCTAGAGTGTCCTGACTTCTCCCGGACAATATGCAAGACTCACGTGCTATGAATGCAGAATGCTTATGAAATGCTTAGAGCTTGGTGTGTCATAAATGAACACCCTTAGCCCTCTTTATATAGGGGAGTCGGTTGAAGAACAAGGAACTGTGACCGTTGGATCAAAACCGAAGTTTGATTTAGGCCGTTGGATTAAAACCTCCTATCTAGTTTAGGATGGTTTAATCTCAGCCTTTAGATCGAAGATAGATTAACAGGTTTAAACCTGGAGTGTTGGATGGAAACCATATTCGGTTAAGCGGTTAAGACAGTTTAAATCTCGGCCGTTAGATTCAAGCTGCTTTTCTCATTACCGTTAGATCATAACAGATGATCTTATCTGAAATGGAGGAGGATAGAGTTTGATTCATTTTTGAATCAAACCTGCCTAAACAGAACAAATCTGCCTGCTGTCAGACTTCGATCGATCACATCAATCGATTGAAGTGACATCGATCGATCGATGTGATCGACTGATGTCTGACTGAGTACATCATTCGATCATTCTGATCGATCTAAGAGACATCGATCGATCGAAGTGATCGATCGATGTCCTCTGATCCACTTAGATCGATCTACCAAGAGATCGAAGCCCTCTGATCCACTTCGATCGATAACATCGATCGATCGAAGTGACATCGATCGATCGATGTCATCGATCGATGTCCGTCAGATGCTTTTTACCGCCACATGGACACTTCCAACGTGGCATTCCTCCATACGGGTGACACGTCACCCATCCATAACGTTTCCATCTACTTTGAGCATTAATTTCACATTCACACAATCTCAAAATTGAGTGAGTTCACATCCTAACATTAACTACTCGTTACGTAGATAATTAAGGATTCATTAGTTTTTCGATTTCATTATCGGAAACTCATTAAGCTCAAAGTACGTTGCTCAATCAAGTTTTGCAACATTCATTAATGGGCCAAAGCCCAAATCTTCAATCTCCAACGATGGGCCAAAGCCCAACCTTAAATTCTCCAACAGCAATTACTTTAAGATACTTTCTTAGCATATCCTTCTTAAAGAGACATTGTTTGATGCTCCATTTAAAATTGTTAAAATGAACATAGATGCAGAGGAATAATATGTTGAACCCTTCATAACTCTACAGGAATAGTATCTCAAGTAGAAACTGTTGAATGTCAAAATTAATTGTCATGATCTGTAACTATACATATCTTGATGTGTATCAAACGTATGAATTGGCAGGTATATAGAACGGATTGCAATGGTCTCTAAAGTAAACAACGGATTCAAGAACACAACGCGTAAAAGCACAACACATTTTTATTAATGTTCGGAAAATAACTCAAAACCGAACTACCACTCGCCGCCACTCACCAATCACCCTACCCGGCATTGACTCACCAATCACCCTACCCGGGATTGGTATTTGGCACTCTTGCTCTTGGCACTCTTGGCGCTGGGCGCTCTTGGCGCACCATCTAATATGGCCGGCTGACCCTATATATAGACACAACTTGTCTAAACAAAACCAAAACCTAATAGGACTAGATAAACATCAATAAGGAAATATACTAAAACTTTAGTTCCTACAATTTAGGAATCCTAATTCAATGAGAAAATTATCTAACAATCTCCCCCTTAATTTCCGAATGTAACCTCGGAATTTCTTCGACGACACACAAGCTTCGCATCTCCTAGATGTTTCGGCTGCAAAACACGGTAAGCACCAAAATTTTCGGACCAACCTCACGGCACCACCAATTCTTTCAAAATTTCAAGCCGTTTTTTTTCAACAATTCAATTGAAGTCACCTTTTCAATTAAATTCTGATACCACCGTTCTGAAGGACAAAAAATTCAAGCTTCAGCAACATACGCACAGATTTCAGTCCACCCACGGCACCAGCAAAAATTTAACCTATTGGCTTCTGTGATTGAACCTGGGACAAAAAATTTAACCTTTTCAAAAATTGAAGCCTCTTCTCACTGTCCAAGCTTCCGCCTTTGTTTTTATTACATGATGTTGTGTTGAAGATTCCTGTTATCACGAATCTCCAACGATGATGTAAAGAATCCGGCCCTGTTGATATGAAGAACACGGCAGCGTCCTCCCGGGATCAACCGATACACGGCAACCCTACCACGGTGACTCCTCCCTCTTCACGCAACCTCGGCTCTGATACCAATTGAAGTAACAACACCCGCTCTGATACCAATTGAAGTAAACAACGGATTCAATAATACAACGCGTAAAAGCACAACACACTTTTATTAATGTTCGGAAAATAACTCAAAACCGAACTACCACTCGCCGCCACTTGTCAATGACCCTACCCGGCATTGACTCACCAATCACCCTACCCGGGATTGGTATTTGGCACTCTTGCTCTTGGCACTCTTGGCGCTGGGCGCTCTTGGCGCACCATCTAATATGGCCGGCTGACCCTATATATAGACACAACTTGTCTAAACAAAACCAAAACCTAATAAGAGGAAATATACTAAAACTTTAGTTCCTACAATTTAGGAATCCTAATACAATGAGGAAACAGTCTCGTCTTGTGGTGACAATCCCACTGTTATTAGCCCCGAGGTTAGTGAGTGGATGCAAAAAGTCCAGGAATGGAACCCAAAGTATTTCACTCTGTTCCACATCCCTGAGAAGCATCGCCAGTTTGTTTATAAATTCATAAGACGCGTAATAATTGCGCGGATGACTGAATCTCCAGATTTGGCTAGTTTATATCATCAGAAACTTCGAAAGGAATATGAAACAGAAGAGAAACTGAGAGATCCAGAAGTCATGAGGCGCAGCGAAGAACATCTGGTAAGGCTTCTTGATGAAGTGGAAACTAAGTTGAGCCAGACAGGATATCTTGTAGGGGAAGAGTTCATATTAGAGAAATTGAGATGCTTTCTCGGTGATTGTTTTTCATGTTTTTGCGTTTTTATTGTGTGATTTCGGTGGGTTTTTGAAGTTAATTAATGGGATTGTCTTTAAAGCAAGGAATATGGTTTGGATGGTGAAGAACATAAAGAGAATGCCATAAAGAAATGTTAGATCTTGGAAGGCTATGCTGGGAGAAGAAGATGAAGTGATTGGAATGGTGGGAGGAGGGACATAACGAGAATGGGTGGGAGAAGAAGATGAAGAAGAAAGAAGTTAATGGGTGGAAGAAGAAGATGAATAGTATTTTTGACTCCACGTGGCATTTTTGACTCCACGTGGCAATTGTTTGCAACGCGCGGCATGGACAATTGCCATGTCACGCTTTTCCGGCGAAAATTTGCCAAAAATGGCATTGTCCAAATCAGTCCAATAGTTCAGGGGGGGTTAAGGGTGTGATATCAAACCTCAGGGGAGCAAAAGGTTAATTACGTATACTACAGGAGTACAAAAGGTGATTTACCCAATTTTATAAGCCAAACATACTAACTCATGAAATTGTTAATAATAAAAAATGGATACAACAACCACCTCAAGCTTTCTTTCTAGTATGAGTTAGACCCCCCCCCCCCCCCGGACCAATCCATTAATGCAAAGAGTTTTTAAGCTTTGGTGCTTCAAACTTATTGGCATGTTACGACATAATACATTCATCCTCTAAGATACTAAGAAAAAAAAATTAATATATCATATATAGACCTTATACTAAAGCTACATGTTTTTAAAATTCCTCCATAAAATTTTCCTTGGAAGAATGTGTCTTCATTACATATATATAATCAGTTTTTTCATCTTAGACCTTACAGAGCATTACAAATATACTATATAATAAAATTTCTGCTAAGCAAAGCGTGCATAGACAAGTAACTCATTGGTCTCTTTTGGGTGACATATCTTTTCAAGAATATATTGATGGTTTAGTTGTTTCTTTCACACTCACGCCTCATTATTGTGTTATAATATGTTAAGTTTTGATGATTTGCACAATTGACACTTAGAACGCCTAGATAAGACGCCTTATGTGAAGTATTTGTGAAACAGAACACTTCGAACGCTTAGATAAGGTGCTTCATGTTAAGTGTCTGTGAAACAGAACACTTCGAACGTTGGATAAGGCGCTTCATGTGTCATGTAAAGCTTCTACGAGACAGAACACTTCGAACGTCTTGATAAGGTGCTTCATATGTCTGACAAAAGTCAAAAGTGACTATTTTCCTCCCAAAATAGACACAGATATCAAGCTAGTTACTGCTTGATTTTTGAAAAACAAAATTTCACTTCGAACGAGAATGAACGCTCAGAACAAGCGTTTCATTTCACTTTGAACGAGTGAGTTGCCCACTTTAGGCGCTTTATGTGACATTGAACGGGTGTTTATTAATCACATTAGGTGCTTCATGTCACATTGAATGGGAGTGCACTAATAACTTCAGGCGCTTCAAGTGACTGAACGCTTCAAATATTTTATGTTGCTCTTTCTTATGATAACTTGACATTTGTGGCTTCCTTCTAAATGAAAATCATAAGCAATATTCTTCCTGTAGATTGTTATCTTTCCTCTTTAAGCTTACAAGAAGAAGTTTCTTCAAGAAGCTTGGCTCCATCCAAGAGAAGATCTTCATGGAAGGGGATATGTCATCAAAAGAGACAAAACTTATTTATCTCTCCTGCAGCATGGAAAACGGCTAGAAGGTGATTAAAACAAGAAGCTTCACCATTTTTCAAACTCAACCTTCTAACCTACAAGCTCTCAAGTTCTCTCATGCCTTTTGCTCTCAAAATACTTGTATCTTTTTTTCATTTACATTATTTGATCAGCCCCCTCTACATTGTCCCCCTCTTGGCTTAGGCTTGTTCAACTTCAATTATTCATGCGCCCAAAAGTATGATACTTGGACCATGAAATATTGAGAGCATAATAATAACCTGACTTATTAATTTATATCCAACAAAAATCATGAAAAACCTAATCGTCAAACCATTTTCTAGAATGATAAAATGCATATTTGAATAGTCATGTCTCTGTGTTTTAGGTATATATCTCCCGCATTCCCTTAAAAAGATACACCCTTAAATTAAATCATTTTGCATTGTCCTACACGGTAAACAGCCAAAGAAAAATCACCATGACATAATACATAATACATAAGTATGACAAAGTATTAGATGTCAATAAGAATTAATCTTTTTCGCACTAGAAAAAATATTAAACTCGATTCAGTTGTCATTCGTTATTACTTGTCCATAATAAAACCGTAAACTTGTGTCCGGCCTGAAAAATGTAAAGTCATACAAGTAAAAATATCAACTCATCCAATTGATATAACAGGTGGTCCCATGCACTTTATTTTAGATCCTATCCAAATAAGTGGCTATGAGTAAGTAAAATAGTTGAGAGGAAGGACCTGTGAAAATAACACTAAAAGAGGAGTGTACAAAGAGTCAACTGGTACAAAGAGTCAACTGATGTTAAAAAGTGAAGTATAAGACCTTTGTAACGTTGGTTACATGAAGCGCTTAATGTGCTTAAAGCACATGCGTTCGAAGTGACATAGAGCACTTAATGTGAAAATGAACTGTCGTTCAAAGTCACATTAAGCGCCTTAAGTGGGCAGCTGAAGGCGTTCGAATTCACAAGAAGCGCCTAATGTTACCTTTCATGCTTGTTCGAACTAAATCTGACATTTCCACAGAAAAAGTACTTGGGTGTACGTGCCCATTCAGGGGACAAGTACTTTTGACTTGGTCGACCACTTGAAGCACCGAATGTAGGCGTTCGAAGTGTTCGCACTTTTCATCAGAACACATAAAGCGCCTAATGTAGGCGTTCGAAGTGTTCTGACTTCCATACACTTCACATGAAGTACCTAATGTAGGCGTTCGAAGTGTACGCACATCCAGACACTTCACATGAGGCGCCTAATGTAGGCGTTCGAAGTGTACTGGATTCCACCAAGGCACATTAAACGCCTAAAGTGAGTGTTCGAAATATACTGACTTCCAACACACAACATGAAGCGCCTAATCTATCGTTCGAAGTGCCAAACATGTGCAAATCATCAAAACTCTAACATATTCTAACAAGTTGTTGGGTGGCCATTAGTATATTATGTCATTAGGTATTAGATTGCATGTCAAAATGGTTTAAAGCTTAAATTTTGCGGTGTTAAATGGCGGAAATGGTACCGTATTTCCATTCACCAGATGGCTATAAAGTTAAGTAAGTTAAGTAAAAGAATAAAAATAGTATTGGATTGTTGTGAAAGAAATGAAAAATTACGAAAGCAATAAGAGTATACTAAAAAATGATGCAAATTCAATATATTATATTCGTTACACTTCACACAGCTTCCTAGGGATTTCGAAAATGTATTATAAATATATAATACAAATGTATAACAAATAATATATATATATATATATATATATATATATATATATATATATATATATATATATATATAATTAAACCACCATATCCAACTGGACCATTTTTTTTTGGTTAAAATGTGAATTGTATTAAAAATAATCAAAGCATCAAAGGGATACAACCCATACAAAATAACAACATGCCAAAACAGGAACAATCTCTATGACTTGTTCCTAGATCCAACTAATTTGTTAAGACTTTATATACATGCGTTTTTAATCTATGAATCACATCCCTAGCATTAAACTTCTTTTTTTTCATGCAACGCCTTGTTCTTGCATTGCCATACGAAAGTATACCGCCGCAGCCAAGTTAATCTTGCACGCCTTGTTTCACTTGTTTTTCTTTCTTAAGAATTTCTGCCCCACGCCAAAATTCTGGGCAAACAATTTAAAGAAGTGGGCATATTTAGCCAAGCAGTGATCCCTTTCCAAATGCCATTCCTTTCCATGCACCAAAAGAACAAGTGTCTTGTAGATTCTTGTTCGCTACAGAAGAGACAAGTAGTCTGTGATATGAATGGCATGTTATTCTTTGTGCACAATTTGTTTTGAGCTGCCAGCCATAAAATTAAATGAATCCATGCTTTAGAGTAATACATGAATCCCATACCATGGGACACCAGGGAACTTTTGCCTTATTGTCCCTAAAAAATTGATAGGCTAGGCTCGACCAGGAAGTAACTTGCCACATTGCACCCAGGCCTCCATCAATCTTCTAGCCCCAGTAGTGTCTCCCTCACTTGAGACAAGTGAATCCCGGAGATCAAGTAACTTCTTCATCAAAGGAGAACAGAAGTTCTTCCTTCCAGAGTCCACAGAGAGTGCATTTTGTACCTGGTGTGAACCCATTTAACACAAAGGAGTTCTTTTTGTAAGTGAAGTTCCCATAGATGCCTTACCAATAGCGCTTTGTTCCAAGCTCTGAGTTGAATCACACCAAGACCAACTTCCTATCTTGGCAAACACACTTGTTTCCAAGAGACCAGGGCTTTCTTATTGCCATTGCCACTGCTTCCCTATAGGAAGTGTAAACAGATTCCATCAACTTGATCCATCACTGAAACCCGCTGCGGGAGAGCACTGAGCCATAAGCATAATAATCCTTGCAACATTGATTTAATAAGTGTGAGCCTTCTAACATATGACAAATGAGCATTCTTCCAGTGATTAACCAACTGCATTAGTTTGCTCAGTAGTGGTGAGAAATGCGCAAATTCCAGCTTGCATCCGGTCACTGGTAATCCTAAGTACCTGAAAGGCAAGGACCCCTGGGAGAAACAAGATAACATTGGGATCTGCAAGATGTTGCTGCATTCAGCAACAAAAATGTTTGATTTAGCCTGGTTGAGCCTGAGGCCAGACACAGCTCCAAAGTCACTTAGTTTTTGGATGATCAGATTGGCAGAGGTGCAGTCTCCCCTACAGAAGAGCATATGATCATCTGCGAAGCTCAGATGAGCGATATTTTGTCCCTTGCTCTTAGGATGGTAGTTAAAATACGGATTACTCCCCAGCTGATTCAAGGACCTCTAGAGATATTCAATTCCAATGGAAAAAAGATAAGGAGACAAGGGGCATCCTTGTCTTTGTCCTTTCCTTCCTTGAAAATACCCAGATAAGGAGCCATTGATGGCTATAGAGAAGGAAGTAGTAGTTATACATTGCATAATCCATTTTGATGAAGATTGTTGGGAATTTGAGTTCCAGTAAAACATGTTCAATGAATGACCAACTGATGTTGTCAAAAGCCTTGTGTATGTCAATTTGGAACATACACCTTGGGGATGCATTTGATTTCCCATAGTCTCTGAGTAATTCCTGGACCAGTAATACATTGTGCAGCATTGTCCTTCCTCTTAAGAATCCTGATTGAGACTGGTCCATGAAGTCCTCCATGACTGCAGCAAGTCTCTTGGCTAATATTTTTGCAATGGTCTTGTATATGACATTACAATATGAAATTGGCCGGTAGTCCTGCACTCTGGTTACCTCAGCAGATTTTGGAATAAGAGCAATAATTGTGTGATTTGAGCATCTTGCCATTCCTAAAGAATTCATGTACTGCTTTAAGGACACCATCCCCCACAATGCTCCATGCTTTTGTAAAGAAGAATGAAGAATAGCCATATGGACATGGCACCTTGTCTTTTGGGATTGAGAAAAGTGATTCCTTAATATCCAAGTCTAAGACTAGAGCAACCAAAAAGGCAGCACTTTCATCAGAGAGGAGGTTCCTCTGTTGGATGATTGAGCATTGAATTGGAAGAACCTGGCAAGTGGAACCAAATAGGTTAGTGTAAAATGAAACAAAATGTCCTTAACCTGGTCCAACGATGTAGAAAAGGAGCCATCTGAGATTTGAATGGAGGTGACACTTCTCTTAGTAGTGTTTCTTTTTATCATGGCATGCTAATATTTTGAATTTTAGAAACACTCCTTTGGCCATCTGAGAGAAAAATAACCTTTTTGCATTGAGCAATGTATTTGTCTTTCTCTTCTGCATTGCAATCTTTTCTCCAATATCAGCTGGAGCATTGGTCATATTACCAAGATCTTGTAGGGCATCTAGATCCATTACTTCCTTTTCCACTCTGGATGAGATATGAGAGAATTCTTTTTTGTTCAACTCCTTCAATGGTTGTTTAAGTTACTTTAGTTTCTTACAGAGAACAAACATTGCAGTGCCCTCAATGTTTCCTTGCCAAAACTGGTAGACAGTGGGGAGAAACAAGTCATGGTCAGTCCACATATTATAAAACTTGAATGTAAATGTTCCTTGCACTTTGGGTAGAAGGTGAATAACAGATGGAGAATGATATGAAAGGCATCTCGAGTTTAGAAAATTTGCATCTGCGTTGGGAAATTTCTCCAGGAATGCAGGATTTACCATCACCCGGTCCAGTCTAGACTTCACTGAGCCATTGTCCCAAGTGAATTTACATCCTGAGTAGTTCAGCTCCATCAAGTCACAGTTCATGAAACAATTAAGCTGGTCTTGCAGCTGGCTAGTTGTAACCTCTTTGCCACCACTTCTTTCATCATCATTGAGGATGCAATTAAAATCCTCCAGGACTGTCCAAGATGAGTCTACAGCCTGAGATTGGGATTCCAGTTCCAGCCAAAGAGCTCTTCTGTCAACAACAGAGTTATAAGCATAAACAAAAGTGAAGAATAACATCCTTGAGGACACCAAGCACTTGGCTTGACAAAATAAAACTTGTGCAGTAATTGAAATGGTGTTTAGAGATACAAAAGAAGGATCCCAAAGTATAAGGATCCTTTTCCTAGGATGGAGATCAAAATTATCAACATAATGCCAGCCCTTGAAATAAAACATCAGTTGAGTAAACATCCTGGGGTTGAGCTTTTATCTAATAGGGCAAATATGTGTAACCTATGTTTCTATACAAAATTTACTAAGCCTCTTTGCTTAGTGGGCTTATTACACCCCCTCACGTTCCAGCAACTGAGAATCATTGGAGGAATTGGGCCATAGGACCCTTTATTGGTCCTACCAAATCCTGCTTTCTTCTATTCATCCCTAGTGACCTTTGTTGCCTGACCTTCTTTTTTGACAATACTGTGATGAAGTCATTGTTGCTTTCCAACTCCTTAAGTGTTGTGACCCGGTAAAAGAAAAAAAAATCATATGAAAGAAAAACTAAATGTAATAATTGCTCACTATCCTTTAACATTCCTATAACCCCCAAACCATTATACCCTCTTAATGCCCATTACTTTTCCCTCATTATTCTCCTACTTTACTACACAAATGTTTTTTATTTTCCCTCACACCATCGGCAGAGCACCAACAAGAAAAAAAATAGGTAAAGGAATTGTAGAATCTAGGAGCAAAAGGGTAACATGACAAAGAGAGGAGAAAAGAAGAGGAAAGGAAAAAAAAGGTAAGTACCATATCCGTACTCGTTATGATTTTGCAAACTTTATATGTATTTTTTTTATATAAATTTATGGATCATATATGAGTAAGATCTGTATGAATAGATGTTTGTAGGTTTATATATGGCATTAAAGATATACATATATGTATATGTTGTGTATACAGATGTATGTATATCTATGCAGGGATATGCATGTATATGCTGTGTTTACATATATATGTATATGCGTATATGTTTATGCATGTGTGTGTCTATATATATATTTGGCCATAAACCATGAAAAGATTACTTCTTTATAATGAATGTATGGATTTTATTTCAAATAAATATAAATTTATTTTATAGTTAGTATGTGAATGATTATATTTGTATATATATGAATGTACATATGTGTAGGTATAGAATATATGAGTATAATTTTTAATTTTCGTATTTAAGTATATGTAAATAGGATTATCAGTGATTTTTTATAGGAAACATGAAATTAAATATTTATTTTTGCATTAAATTATATTCATAAAATTAAGAAACTGTTTTTGTATATTATATGAGTATTTATACATGTGTTTTCGTATTAAATCATATGTGCATAACTATGAGTGATTTTTTATATAGATTATGTTGAGTTATCCATATATTTTTGTATTTAATCATATATAAATAATTATAAACTGTTTTTATATGAAATATATAGAATTATATATCTACTTTCATGTTAAATTATATATGTATAAGTATGAACTATTTTTACTATAACTATATATATTTTTGTGTTATTTTCTTATTTTAAATATATGTATAATTGTAAAACTGTTTTTAATATAAATATATATATATAAGTTAATTTCGTATTTAAAAATATTTATAATTATAAAAACTGTTTTTAATAGAATTGTATATATTTTTATGTTATTTTCGTATATAAATACTTGTACAATTATAAAAACTGTTTTTTTTGGTAGAATTGTGTATGTATATGTATTTTTCGTATTTAAATATATGTATATATATATAAGCTATTTTTGAATGAATTTGAATATATATTATGCTATTATCGCATTTATATATATAAAAAATATACAAACTGTTTTTTATAGAAATTATATTTAAAGACATATTATTTTCGGATTTAATATATATATATATAAATATATATACTGTTTTTGGATAGAATTATATATATATTTATATTATTTTCGGATTTAAAAATAAATATAAATATATAAACTGTTTTTCGGATAGAATGATACATTTATTTATCTTATTTTTGGATTTAAAAATATATATAATTATATAAACTATTTTTGGTTAGAATTATATATTTATTCATATTATTTTTTTCAATTTAAAAATATATATAATTATATAAGCTATTTTTGGATAAAACTATATATTTGCTTATAGTCTTTTCAGATTTAAAATATGTATTATTATATAAACTGTTTTGGAAAGAATTATATATATTTATTTATATTTTTTAGCTAAGAACTTATATTAGCAAAGGAATTACTTGGACCGAAAAGGTAGATATATTTTTACTTATATTATAATTGTGAATAAACTATTTTGGCTAGAAAATATAAGTGATATATTTACTTATATTGTATTGGTGAATAAATTGTTTGATCGGAATTATATATGTTATATATTTGTTTGTTTCATTTGCAGAATAAAAAATATATTGGAGAATAAACTACCTTGACCGTGAAGAGGTAAGTGGTCTATCTGTGCTCGTTATAGTGTCATGCATGAGAGGTAACTGGTCTATTTGTGCTTGTTATGTTTATCACGCATCAATGTGTTGTTCGTTGCATATATGTAACTGAATTTTCTCTATATGCGAGTTGAGTTTATTATGTGAGATATGTGATGACATATATGAATCAATCACACGTGCACATGTAAACTTGGTGTATGTATGGTTGTACGATTTCAATGCGTATTGCATGTGTATATGGATGTGTGGGGGTAGACATGCAAGTATATATGCACGTGTATGGGCGCGGGTATATATAGGAGCATGTAGGCGCCGGATTGTGGATCATGTGTGTGCAGCATTCATGGCACGTGCATTAGCATTGCATCCCTTCGGGGCGCTGACTCCATGTTACGGAGCGTGTGTGCGTTGACTCCACGTACGGAGCGTGTGTTCGCTGACTCCACGTTACGGAGCGTGTGTGCGCTGACTCCACGTTACGGAGCGTGTGTTCGCTGACTCCACATTACGGAGCGTGTGTTCACTGACTCCATGTTACGGAGCGTGTGGCCCTATGAGGCGTGTGGTCCTACGGGATGTGTGGCCCTATGAGGCGTGTGGCCCGACGGGGCGTGTGGCCTGACGAGGCGTGTGGTAGGATCACCTCGAGGTTCATGCATTGCACGGTAGAGATATGAGCATCGTGCGTGACTTGACTTTTGTTGCGTGTGACACGTAGAGAAGGCATGCATCATGAAGTTGCGCATTATTATGTGGAGTGACTTACTTTCCACAGTTTATTTACTCGATTGACATGTATGTTGATTTGTAAATGTTATCTGTAATTGTCTCTGTATGTATGATTTTCATAATGAGTATAGATAGGTTGCTTACTGAGCCCGTTGATTTGGCTCACACCACCACTCACCAGTTTTGCAGGTGGGAGAAGTTGGGTATGCTTACACAGGAGTTAGTATACCATGAAGATCGAGACGGGAGATTTCGAGACTAAAGATATTCAGACGAGACTTTTGAGGGTTGGTTGAGACAGTTGTTTCGATAATCGAGGTTTATGTATTTTCGAGATTAGTGTTTACATACATTTGACTATTGTAGTGATTTAGGAATTCTTAGACATTGTATTACCGATGAAGATTATTTTATCGAGGATTCTTAGTTATGACTTCCGCTGACATCGATTTACGTTATTGTGATGACGTGTAATTGAAGTGTATCGACGCCTTGTATTCTCTTTAGTGAGATACGACGGGTGAGTCATTTCGAGTACTAGGGTTTGGGACGGGTCGCTACATTAAGTCTTTGTACATGATAGTGATTATATACCTGGGAGGACCGTTGGGCACAAGAGTTGATACCCATTGGAAGAAGAGGATCAAAAGCAGCAGAAAAAGTATCCTACTCCACCATTTTGAGTGGGTCAAGCTTGATTTGTTCCTCTTCAAGCGTGTTCTATTGCATATTACCCTTCATGGGCGTGTCCATTGCAGACTGTTGTTGCTCCATCATACCTACAACATCTTTTGCGTGTCTGGTGTTGGTGGCTTCGATGTTAAGCGACCTCTTGGAATGCTGTGTTCCTTCAGACAACGTCTTCTTATGTTTCATAACATCCCTGTCCATGTTCTCCACCTCTAAGGTCTTGGTAGCATGAGCATAATTTGAGTGTCCAATCTGCTTGCAGGTGCTACAAAATAATGACAATCTTTCATATTCCACCATTTATTAATGCAAAGAGTTTTAAACCTTTGGTGCTTTAAACTTATTGGTATGTTACGACATAGTACCTTCAACTTAAAGATACTAAGAAAAAAAATTAATATATCGTATATAGACCTTATACTAAAGCTACATGTTTTTAAAATTTCTCCAAAAAATTTTCCTCGAAACAATATGTCTTCATTACATATATATAATCAGTTTTTTCCATTTTAGACCTTAGAGAGCATTATATGTTGATGTTAATCTGCCACTCTGTATTGCTCCTGCTGCTGTTGAATCTGGCGTGATCTAAGGATTCATGACCTCCTACCAATTGTTGATGTTTCCCTTGAACAGATTCAACAATTCACTGCTTTACCCGATGGAGAGGCTAGACAGTGTAGACTTTATCGAAAATTTGGCACACCCTCCCTCTCTACTATATATGGCGGCAGTTTTGCTATGGTATAAGGAGGTGTACAACCTCCTCCCTTATATAGAGGGAGAAGGAAGAATCCTAATGGGTTTAAGGTTCAGAGTTGTATGTGAAACCAAACCTTCTTCCTTTATGGATAGAGATTTTCTTATCCCAAATACCTGGAGATATACTTGATATTATCATCAAGTTATACTTATCCATTATTAAATATTATTTAATATTTAATAATAAATATTATTATCTTATATTTAATATTAAATATTATTTAATATTTAATTATTATGTACCAACAATTATCTACTAGCCACACGTGGATTGCCGATCCTCGGAGATCAGACGTCGTACACTTTATTGTCGTTGCACTTTGAGCCCATCTATCACGATCTCCGACTATATGACTTTCTACATCTTCGGGGTTCTATTTTAGACCACTACATCCACGAACATACATGATGATCACTTGACGTGTGGACGTTTTACATAATAATTTATATTATTGCGTGACATATGTGACATATAACATTATCAAACATAACGTTCACTTTATGATTAATTCGTATAAACTTAATCAACGTGCTGTGCATTACACGTATCTCGAATTAATCCCAACAATCTCTCACTTGGACTATGTATGTATCTTAAAGACTATATGTCACCCTTTTGAGCTATATATCGTATGTCCTTTAGTGTGTCTTTTCTTTTCCGGTCCATCAGCAAATGTTAGCAAAAGACTTAAGCCGCACGCGCCACATTGAATTAGTGACTTGTCCATCTTAAATCATGATATTAACATTTTACTGAATGACATGGATACTGAAATAGATATATGGTGTGGAATTAATATGCTAGGTGATCGTACATTTTTAATTCCAACTTGGCCCTTACTTTAGCGAGATCAACAGAATTCAGAATGTAGCCGTAACTGCTTAATGTACATTACTTCTGTAGAAAACTTTAACATAACCGAAATGTACATTATACCTTTTGTCTGAAATAAACAACTTTATTGAGCATAAGAAAACATAAATCTTACAGACTCCCACTAAATAAAACAACTTCAACCGAACTAAGACCAATATGGCTAACATACTTGTGAAACACTACGGGTTCCACATCCTTAATCAAAGGATCGGCCACCATGGAGTTTGTACTGATATATTCGATTCTGATCAGATCACTCTGAACTCTTTCTTTAACAGCCAGATACTTCATCTCTTTATATTTCGCTTTAGATGAACTCTGGTTATTATTCGAATATAACAACGCAGCATTACTGTTATAGTAAATCCTCATTGGATACGAGATAGTCTCAAATACTCACAGCCTGTGACAAAATTGCGAAGCCATATCACCTGATTGGATGCATGGAAGCTAGCTACGAATTCTGCCTCTATAGTGGAGGACGTCAATAAGGTCTGTTTCGTGCTTTTCCACGAGATCGCACCTCCAAATAGAGTAAATACATAGCCCGAGGTCGATTTTATGCTATCATGGCATCCAGCAAAATTGGAATCTGTATATCCAGTGATCTCTAACTCATCAAATCTCCGACACGTCAGTACGTGTTGCTTCGTTCCTTGTAAATAACTCAGCACCCTCTTTGCTGCGGTCCAGTGATCCTTACCTGGATCAAAGAGGTATCTACCTAACATTCCCGTAATATATGCCAAGTCTGGTCGTGTACATACTTGGGTATATGTTATACTCCCTACTACCGAAGCATAAGGAGTACTCCTAATATCTGAACGTTTAAACTCTGTTTGGGGACATTGCTTCAGACTGAATTTGTCTCCTCTAGCCATAGGGGTATTAAGTGATTTACAATTATTCATGCTATACCGCTTCAACACCTTTTCGATGTATGCTTGTTATGAGAGACGTAAGATACCTTGGCTTCGATTCCTCCGTGTCTCAAGTCCCAACACAAATGAGGCTTCACCAAGATCTTTAATCTCGAAGTGTTTTCTCAGAAAGGCTTTGGTGTCGCTCAACATGTTATGAAACATGTTCAGAAAGTGTATACATCGTTTGTTGTAAGCAGTATATCATCAGCGTACAAGTTCATAAATATAAACTTGCTCCCACTGAACTTGTAATACACGCATTCGTCAATTTGGTTTGCCTCAAAAGCGAAGGAGACAACCACTTCGACGAATTTGACGGTTTAGTTGTTTATTGCACACTCACACCTTACCACTATTGGACCGGCCGCCTCTACATTGCCCCCCTCGTGGCTTAGGCTTGTTAAACTTCAAATATTTATGCACCCAATAGTATGATACATGGACCATGAAATATTGAGAGCATAATAATAACCGACCTCACTAATTTATATCCAACAAAAATCATGGAAAACCTAATCGTCACACCATTTTCTAGAATGAAGAAATGCATATTTGAGTAGTCACGTGTTTTATGTATATATCTCCGCATTCCCTTACAAAGATACAACCCTCAAATTAAATCATTTTGAATGGTCCTACATGGTAATTAACCAAAAAAATTCATCATGACATAATGCATAATATATATAAGAATGACAAAATGTTAGATATAAATAAAGATTAATCTTTTCGCACTAGAGAAAATAAAAAAACTCGATTCAGTCGACATTTGTTATTATTTAACCATAACCAAACCGTGAACATGCGTCTGACTTGAAAAACTCGATTCAGTTGACATTTATTATTATTTACCCATAACAAAACCGTGAACATGCGTCCGGCCTGAAATTGACTGAACAAATCTATTTAGTTACACAAATCATACTAATACATTTCTCTAGAATGATGAAATGCATATTTGAATAGTCACATATCTGTGTTTTACGTGTATATCTCCAGCATTCCCTTACAAAGATACAACCCTTAAATTAAATCATTTTGCATTGTCATACACGGTAAATAACCAAAAAAGTTCATCATGACATAATAGATAATATATAAGTATGACAAAGTGTTAGATGTCATTAAAAATTAATCTTTTTTACATTAGAAAAAAATTAAAAAATTCGATTCAGATGACATTTATTATTACTTGTCTATAATAAAACCGTAAACATGAGTCCAGTCTGAAATTTAGTGACAGTTACGCAAAAATATGATAAAATGTAGCGTTTTACAAGCAAAAATATCAACTCATCCAGTTGCTATCATTGGTGGTCCCATGCACTTTATTTTAGATCCTATCCAAATAAGGGGATACGACCTACGAGTAAGTAAAATAATATGGCACCGAAAAGGAAAGAAAAAGACAGATTCTTACAAGCAAGAAACAGGGAATGTCAGCTTTTACTTGACAATTATTCTTACAATCTTCATCAATCACAATGATCTTATTTGACTCACAGCTATAAATAAAATGCAGATCTCCCCATGCACAGCGATTCTTTCAAACAGAGACATTTGAACAACCGGGGATTTTATTTTTAAGAATTTATTCAACTGACTGAATGGTGCAAACTGTGTCTTCTTCAATCATTTACAAGGAGGCAATGGAGCACCACACAAACATTTGTTGTGAGAATAGAATTCGCTGCGGAAGCTTTGAAGATTTCCTCCTTGTGGGATCGGTCCGCATAGTTTATTGTAACTCACATCAAGCCCCACCAAACCTAATTGCGTGAATTGCTGGGGTATTCCACCGAATATGTCATTATGACTCACTTCGAAATCAGCCATGCTTGCCGGCAACACCACGTTTGAGAAATTAAACGAGAAACGATTTCTCGACAAATTTAAATTTCCTATGACCGTATTATTTTGGAACAAGAACGTTGGATCGCCAGTAAGTTTATTGTTGGATAAATCGACTGCTACGAAGGGCAAATTGGCCAAAGACTTTGGAACTGTCCCTGTAAGTTGGTTCTGTTGCAGAAAAAGGGCCATTGGTCCTTTACTTACCGGTAGGTTCCCTAAAGATTCCGGTATTGTTCCGGTGAGCTTATTGCCTTCAAGATGGAGGGTTTGCAATTTCGGAAACTGAGAAAGCTCTGAAGGGATTGAACCGGTTAAAGAATTGAAGGAAAAATCTAAGTAAAGGAGTTTCTTGAGCCTTAGGATAAAAGTTGGGATGGGACCATAAAGATTGCAGGAGCTAACTTGCAGTGAAATAAGATTCGAAAGCTTAGCAACAGCTGGTGGGAGTGTTCCAGTGATTTTAGTTGCATTATTGATAATGAGGATTTTGAGATAAGGTAGGTCGCCGACGGCAGCCGGGATTTGGCCGGAGACGTCGGAGTTGGAGATTATAAGGTTGACGACACGGGTGCCTTGGTGTGAAAACTTGTGGCAAGTAACAACAGGTTTCCAGTCACAGCAATCTGCAATGGGGTCTAAGCCAAAAGCTGATCGGATTTGTTGAATGGCTTGTTGGTCATGTGGATGGCATTTAATTGTTTTCTTGGCTGAGAGGGCAGAGGAGAGAGAGAGAAAGATGAGCATAGAGAGGAAGAGGATGGAAGGTGATGAGTTCTTCATTTTTGTTGGGTGGATTAACTTTGGTCTGGTTGATGGAGCTCTGTGGGCAAGGGAATGATGTATTTATAGTGCATGGTTTGGGAGTTTCTTGGGGGCTTCTGAACATTCTTTTCTTTTAAATTTTTATTTATTTATTTATTTTGAACAAGAGCTTCTTAGTTTTAAAAGTTTGAAGTTGAAGAGGGGTGAATCCAACATACAGGTCATGGTGTATTTACTTTCTTTTTATCTCCCTCCTCTTTATGCTTTTTGAATTTCACTATCTGAGTTATTTACGTGTGATTATTGTCATTTATTTTTCCTTAGTTACTCATGGAACAATATAAGACTCTCATTATCCAAAGCATCCCTTGTAATAGTATTATTCTTTTATGAATAGATGTTAGAGCTTTTTCAAGACAGGGCAAAAATGTGAATGTAAACTATTCCATTATTGTTTGCTGCAACTTGCAAGGATCCCTTTGGAGAAAACTCTAATCCGGTGGCTGGTTGGCAAGCAGACAAGTGAAAGGAACAGTCGCAGCCTTGGCTTTTATGTTGGTTGTGGGGAAGTTTCCAATATCTCAGCAATTATCGTCCCATTTGTATTGGTTATTTCTATAGAAGCTCTCCAATTTTCACATTCATTGTTTGTAAAAGTGGACAAGTTCTACGCGGTTGCCTTCAGGTTATAATAGTGTGGTGCAACGCAAAGTCTTTAAAGTTGATAGATTTTATTTGAGGCAGAGGTTCGAATTCCATGATATTTTTCAGGGGTAAGAGCTATAGATTACTTGTACATCCTGAGATTTATATCATGTTTATATCAAGTAGCATACATATAGATATGCAAGCTTGGTTCTGAGTTAAACTTGTAGATTTTCCGTGCAGGTGTTATGTTTTTTTATCTTATCTTTTGATTTCTTAACAAATTCTAGAACTAATAAATTTCTAAAAGACTAGACATATAGAAAAACTAAATCTCAGTGTGAAACAAGATAAATTTAAAGGAATATATTAATTGTTTATGCATGACAAACATAGCACGTACATTTGACCACGAGTGTTTTGTCTAAAGTTCAATGTTGCAATAAAAATACCTAGCATACACCTTTTGGGTTCCCTTTGACTTTTATGGAAAATTATTCTGAGGGATGATACAGATGTCTCCAACAAAGTACTCCACCACTCGCAATGAATTATTTATTTTCCCTGAGCATTTAAATGGTGTTTCAATTTTGGGTATGACCATGCAAAATGATTTAATTTAATAGTTACATATTCATTTTCCCTGTGCATTTAAACGGGAACTTAAGCAAAAAGATGTAACTAGTCAAATGTGCATTCCATTCGGTTCACTTTTGTGGTGCACATAAATTTGCCAATACTTCCGGGAACAATACATAGTGCAGGACTGGCCATGGTGGCGGCTCACGCCAGAGTGATAGGACTGTTTTCGAATCTAACATGTAAATTATTTATTATCTATTAGAGGGAAAGTCAAAATTAGTTTAAATCTTAACTTTTGCAGTCTAAAAAGCCGGTGATGATACCTTAGTTACATATACCAGATGATCACAAAGTAAAATAAAAAAAAGAATAACACATCGATGCACACCGAAAACGAGAAATCCTAACAGAGTAAAAATAACATTTATAGGATTTAGCATTTTCTCAATATCTAATGGAAAAGATGATACAAATTCAGTGTTATATTTATCACACTAGCATGTATTGTAAGTGTATAACTGACAAATCCGTTCATAAGAAGAGTTTTAAAGATATGTGCTTTAAAACTTATTGGTATTTTATTGTATAATACCCTTATCCTCTAAGATACTAAGAAATAATATATCATAGATAGACTTTACAATAAAAGTCGGCGACGTTACCTTAGTTACATTTACCAGATGACTATAAAGTAAAATAAAAAAAAGAACACGCATCATTGCACACCGAAAAGGAGAAATTTTGAAAACAGTAAAGATTAAAGATAAAATTTTTGTCAATATCTACTGAAAAGATGATACAAATTCAATATTATATTTCTCACACTAGCATCCATTATAATTATATAACTGACAAATCCAATCATAAGAAGAGTTTTAAAGTTGTGTGCTTTAAAAACATATTGGTATTTTACGGTATAATACCATTATCCTCTAAGAAACTAAGGAATAATAGATCATAGATAGACTTTATAATAAAAGCTGGCGATGGTACCTTAGGTGGCGTTTGGTTGGGGATATGGGAATCAAGGAATGGGTTTGGAAGCATCCAAACCCATTCCGGCTGTTTGTTTGGGGTAAATGAGGAAATAGATTTCATTTTGATATCCAACTGTTTGGTAATGGATATTGTTTTTTTGATATACTAGTCCCCCTTATCTATCAAATTGGGGGAATGGGGGAATGGGGAGCCGCCGGTCAACGCCGGTCAACGGCGCCGGCCGCCGGCCGCCGCCAGTCCGCCGCCGTCCGCCGCCGCTGGCCACCGGTCCGCCGCCAGTCCGCCGCCGCCGGCGACCACTATTCTGGTCGGTCACTATTCCCATTCCCATTTTAATACCAAACAACTATCACTTTTAACCCCAAACTCATATCCTCCAAACCCATTCCCTATCATACCCATTCCGATTCTAATTTCGATTCCCAAGTGTGAACCAAACGCCACCTTAGTCACATTCACCAGATGAGTATAGAGTAAAATAAAAGAAAAAGAATAGTTATTGTTCTACACGAGAAACGAGAAATTCTGAAAGCACTAAAGATTAAAGATAAGAATTACAGGATTTAGTGTTTTGTCAATGTCTACTAGAAAAGATTATACAAATTCACTATTATATTAATTATACTCCACTCCTTTCAGTTTTGTATGCATTCGGCACATGTGTTATAAGTATATAACTGACAAATCCATTCATAAGAGGAGTTTATTGGTATTTTACGGCATAATACCCTCATCCTCTAAGATACTAAGAAATAATGTATCATAGATAGATCTTATAATAAGAGCTAATGTTTTTCAAAATTAGTCTAGAAATTTTTTCCTTGGAAGAAAATGTCTTTATTTTAGTATACTAGATATATATTTGCAATTTAAATAAATTATTCAAGTTAAAATTTCTTAAAATTAAACAAGTCATTTCTTTTTCACATCTACGTCATATGACCACCAATAAAGACCAATATGAAATGTCCTCTAACTGAGATCTTGGCAATCAAATTACCAAATTATCACTTAATTATAGCACTATGTGTGCTGTCAATATCTTCCTTTCATACTTGAGCGCCAGAGAATACACTGACAATATCAAGTAAAGGAATCATAACAAACACTGGAAATTTGATAGTCTCAAAGTCTTCATTTAAACTTTTAATAAAACTAATCGCATAGTCATTTTCAACAAGCTCATACATCTTAGTAGTCACATCACAAGTGCAATCTTGGCATTTGCATTTAAGAACATGTCTTAAAGTTAACATCTCCTCCCATAGTATCTTAAGTTTTATAAAATAATCATTCAAAATCTTCAACCAAATCTTAGATCGTAAAAAGATCACCATTAACATACCTCTGTGTATGGTCCTTCCATACATCATAAGCACTATCATACCACATTGTTCTCTATGCAATGGAATATGAGCCACAATCATGATCAACGACTGCACCATAGTATTGACTTGTTTGTAAACTTAAAATTATGGTTTTGTTGGACTTGGGTTCGATATTTATCTATTAATAAAACACATTTTATTCTTAATCAACAACACCATGTGAAATGTGCGACTCTATGAGTGAAAACTATGTGTTTCCAGTGGTGCTTGCACCGATATGGCTGCTAGACTTTCATGTGCATGAAGATAAAAAAGAGTAGCGATAACATTCTCACGAATTTATGGTTGATTTATTTTAGACTTTGATGGAGTAGTATTTGAAGGAGGAGATGGCATGAATTCAGAAATCAGTTTCTATTAACCAGAAGCAATTCAAATCAACAACAAAACAAGGAAATGATACATAAATTGCAAAGAGGAAAACAAAAATTTTTAGTAAAAGAAAGCAATTTTGTTCTGATACCATAAGAGAAAACTTGAATGAAACGAAATGCAGAAGAAATAAAAAAAACTACAGAGAAAATTAATTGGCATAGCGCGCAGAAGTTGCTGATCACCTTGTCTAGAAACATGTCCCTTACAATGTGACAATCTATCTTAATGTGTTTTTTCTCATAAAATATATAGTTTTGAATAATTTACATATATGTACATACGTACACACACATAGAACTCTCTTTATCATAAAGCAGCTCTACTACAATAGTTGTTGGGTGGCCATTAGTATATTATGTCATTAGCTGTTAGAGTGCATGTCAAAATGGTTTAAATCTTAACTTTTGCAGTGTTAAATAGCAGAAATGGTACCGTATTCCATGTTAGGTCCCTTAGAACACACTAGAAGGGGGGTTGAATAGTGTGTTCACCAAGTATGGATATTTTATGGCTGTTTTTCGTTTTGAAGTGCAACCAATACTTGGAAGTGTTCTTTAGAAGAATAAAGACTTGAAAGAAAATAAAGAACACAAGTATGTATAGAGGTTCAAGTCAAAAGACTCTACTCCTCTACCTTCTTGATGTTTCACAAGAAGGATTTTGAAATGGGGATTGTTATTTCTTTTGGGGAAAACAACAATCAAGAACAAAATACAGAAAATACAAAAACTAGGCACCTTGCCTAGACCACAACCAAGAAGTCTAACCCTTCGAAGTTTAGCCTCCAAAGATCTTTTTTGCCCTCAAAGAAATCTTGTAGGGAGAATAGTGCATCACACACTATCAACTAACCCTTCAAAGTCTAGAAATCTTAAACAAGTAGCACCCTTGCTCCTTGACCAACAATCTACCCAATCTCTCACAATATGATCTCACCAAGAAGAAGACTCTTCTTCTTCTTACAATATTCACTCTCAACAATAAAGTAAAAGTATGCAAAGATTACAAGTATCTTGAGAGCTTGAGCTTGAGAGAATTTGAGAGCTTGCAAAGTAGAAAGTTGGAGAAGACAATGGAAGAAACCCTTATTTTATCAACTTCAAAGTTTCTTCCCGTTTGAAACCCTCTGTACTGACATTAATGGGTTTTGGCATCATGTGTTGGTGAGTCCTCATCATTGGAGATCTCCCTTTGGCATGTAGCAACATCTTGGAGAGATTTCAAAATGAATGCCAAGAAAGGAAACCTAAAATCTTCTGTAGAGAGGAACCTGTGAAAAAGACACTGAAAGGGGAGGGTACAAAGAGTCAACTGATGTTAAAAAGTGAAGTTTAAGACCTTTGTAACGTTGGTCACATGAAGCGCCTAATGTGCAAAAAGCACAGGCGTTCGAAGTGACATTGAGCGCTTGATGTGAAAATGAACAGTCGTTCGAAGTCACATCAAGCGCCTAATGTGGGCTTCTTAAGTCGTTCGAAGTCACATGAAGCGCTTAATGTGGCTCTTCATGCTTGTTCGAACTAACTCTGACTTTTTCTCAGAGAAAGTACTTAGGAGTACGTGTCCAACCAGGAAAAAGTACTTTTGGCTTGGTGGACTGCATAAAGCGCCTAAAGGGGCGTTCAAAGTGTTCGCACTTTTCAACAGGCCACATGAAGCGCCTAATCAGGCGTTCAAAGTTTCCTGATTTTCAAACACACACATGAAGCGCCTGATCTAGGCGTTCGAAGTGTTCGCACATCCAGACACATCACATAAAGCGCCTAATCTAGGCGTTCGAAGTGTACTGGACTCCACCAAGGTACATTAAGCGCCTAATGTAAGAGTTCGAAGTATACTGACTTCAAACCACACACATGAAGCGCCTAATCACTTGTTCGAAGTACCGAATTGTGCAAATCATCAAAACTCAACATATTCTAACATTCCATTCACCAAATGGCTATAAAGTTACGTAAGTTAAGTAAAAGAATGAAAATAGTATTGGATTGTTGTGAAAGAAATGAAAAATTACGAAAGCAATAAGAGTATTGGATTTTGTGAAAGTATCTAAAAAATGACGCAGATTCAATATATTATATATTCGTTACACTTCACTCAGCTTCCTAGGGATTTCGAAAATGTATTATAAATATATAATATAAATGTATAATATTATAAATATAATATAACTGTATAATATATATATATATATATATATATATATATATATATATATATATATATAGTACAGAGATATAATACAAATAAAATTAAACCACCATATCCAACTGGACCAATCCATTGATGCAAATAGTTTTAAACCTTTGGTGCTTTAAACTTATTGGCATGTTACGACATAATACCTTCATCCTCAAAGATATTAAGGAAAAAAATTAATATATCATATATAGACCTTATACTAAAGCTACATGTTTTTAAAATTCCTACAAAAAATATTTCCTCGGAAGAATATGTCTTCATTACATATGTATAATCAGTTTTTTCCATTTTAGACCTCAGAGAGCATTATATGTTGATGTTAATCTGCTTCTGCTGAATCTGGCGTGATCCAAAGATTCATGACCTCCCACCAATTGTTGATGTTCTTCTTGAACAGATTCAATAATTCACTGCTTTACCCGATGGAGAGGCTAGGCAGTGTGAGCTTTATAGAAAATTTGGCACACCCTCCCTCTCTACTGTATATGGCCGACAGTTTTGCTATGTTATAAGGAGGTGTACAGCCTCCTCCTTTATATAGAGGGAGAAAGGAAGAATCCTAATGGGTTTAGGGTTCAGAGTTGTATCTGAAACCAAACTTTCTTCCTTTATGGATAGAGATTTCCTTATTCCAAATACCTGGAGATATACTTGATATAATCATGAAGTTATCCTTATACATTATTAAATATTATTTAATATTTAATAATAAATATTTTTATCTTATATTTAATATTAAATATTATTTAATAATTAATTATTATGTACCAGCAATTATTTACTAACCACACGTTGATTGTCGATCCTCGGGTACCAGACGTCGTACACTTTATGTTCATTGCACTTTGAGCCCATCCATCACGATTTCTGACCATATAACTTTCTAAATCTTCGGGGTTTCCATTTTAGGCCACACTACATCGACAAACATACCTGATGATCACTTTACGTGTGGACATTTTACGTAATAATTAATATTATTACGTGACATATGTGACATATAACATTATCATACATAACGTCTACTTTATGATTAATTCGTATAAACTTAATCAACATGCTGTGCATTACACGTATCTCGAATTAATCCCAACAATCTCTCACTTGGACTATGTATGTATCTTAAAGATTATATGTCACCCTTTTGAGCTCATATACCGTATGTCCTTTAGTGTGTCTTTCCTTTTCCGGTCCATCAGCAAATATTAGCAAAAGACTTAAGCCACACGCGTCACATTGAATTAGTGACTTGTCCCTCTTAAATCATGATATAACATTTCACTAAATGGCATGGATACTGAAATAGATATTTAGTGTGGAATTAATATGCTAGGTGATCGTACATTTTTAATTCCAACTTGACCCTTACTTTAGCGAGATCAACAGAATTCAGAATGTATACCGTAACTGCTTAATGTACATTGCTTCTACAAGAAACTTTAATATAACTGAAATGTACATTATACTGTTTGTCTGAAATAAACAACTTCATTAAGCATAAGAAAACATAAACCTTACCGACTCCCATTAGATAAAACATCTTCAACCGGACTAAGACCCATACGGTTAACATACTTGCGAAACACTACGGGTTCCACAGCTTTAGTCAAAGGATCGACCACCATGGAGTCTGTACTGATATGCTCAATTCTGATCAGACCACTCTAAACTCTTTCTTTAATAGTCACATATTTCATCTCTATATATTTCGCTTTAGATGAAATCTGGTTGTTATTCGAATATAGCAACGCAGCATTACTATTACAGTAAGTCCTCATTGGAGACGATATAGTCTCAAATACTTGTAGCCTGTGACAAAATTGCGAAGCCATATCACCTGATTGGATGTATGGAAGCTAGCTACGAACTCTGCCTCCATAGTCGAGCAATAAGGTCTGTTTCGCGTTTTTCCACGAGATCGCACATCTGACTAGAGTAAATACATAGTCTGAGTTCGATTTCATGCTATACTAGCATCCAACAAAATTAGAATATGTATATCTAGTGATCTCTAAGTCATCAGGTCTCTGATACGTCAGTACGTGTTGCTTCGCTCTTTGTAAATATCTCAGCACCCTCTTTACTGCGGTCCAGTGATCCTTACCTGGATCAGACAGGTATCTGCCTAACATTCCCGTAATATATGCCAAGTATGGTCGTGTACATACTTAGGCATACGTTATACTCCCTACTACCAAAGCATAAGGAGTATTTCTCATCTTTGAACGTTCAAACTCTGTTTGGAGACATTGCTTCAGACTGAATTTGTCTCCTCTAGCCATAGGGGTATTAAGTGATTTACAACAATCCATGCTATACCGCTTCAACACCTCTTCAATGTATGCTTGTTGTAAGAGATCTAAGATACCTTGGCTTCAATTCCTCTGTGTCTCGAATCCCAACACAAATGAGGCTTCACCAAGGTCTTTCATCTCGAAGTGTTTTCTCAGAAAGGCTTTGGTGCCGCTCAACATGTTGTGAAATATGTTCAGAAAGTGTTTACATCGTTTGTTGTAAGTAGTATATCATCAGCGTACAAGTTCATAAACATAAACTTGTGATACACGCATTCGTCAATTTGGTTTGCCTCAAAAGCGAAGGAGACAACCACTTCGACGAATTTGATGGTTTAGTTGTTTATTGCACACTCACGCCTCACCACTATTAGACCGGCCGCCTCTACATTGCCCCCTCCTGGCTTAGGCTTGTTAAACTTCAAATATTTATGCACCCAATACTATGATAATTGGACCATGAAATATTGGGAGCATAATAATAACCGACTCATTAATTTATATCCAACAAAAATAATAGAAAACCTAATCGTCACACCATTTTCTAGAATAAAGAAATGCATATTTGAATAGTCACATGTTTTATGTATATATCTCCGCATTCCCTTACAAAGATACAACCCTCAAATTAAATCATTTTGCATGGTCCTACATGGTAAATTGTAGCGCCCCACTCGAGACTAGAGTCTGAGCGCGGTGCACCCGCCATACTCTGCTATGCAAAGTACAAGGCGTCAATGCCATTCATGAACACTTCTCATCTGAGACGTAAATGGATATAGCATAAGCATAAAACTTAAACATAAAAATTCAGCAGATACATCACATTATCCCAAAATATAGTACATCACAATCTAACAAAAGTTAGAAGTCCATGATATAATCATCCGACAAAAGGAAAGATCATCATCCTGAGGCCTACATCGCTCGCTTACTGATCATCTCTTCTTGTCTCATCTCCGATGTACTCAACCTCACAAATCCTTTCCTCTGTAAAATTTATATATACACAATGGTTAGGAGATTTATAAATCACCTAGCAAGTCCATCGCTTAGAGCCTCCATGCCGGATCAAACAAGTTGAGACATGATGGTAAAACATAAGTAAGAACATATATAACATTTCATGTCTCAGTTAAGGAAAATAATTAACATCACACACATCGTATATATAGCAACAAATAAATGAAACAAGGCATTCATAATATCATCACCTACGGGACTAAATCTACTCAACCTATTCTGTATAAGTCCAACCAAAGCCTGTTCACTCCTACCTTCTGAAATCATGTCTTATTATATTCGTCAAGATTCTATACTTCCCTAATTGTCCCCCTTAGCATGGTCATCATCCTATTTCTACCCGTAAGGTTAGCATTTTTCCTTATCTTGGATTTAACAGTTTTCTTTAGGGTGTAACTTGAAATTTCATAAAACATGATCTTAAACCGCATGACATGAACTTTCGTAAATATGTAAAACATGACATAACATATGATGGCCATCTCCACGTAAGAACTATATCAAAGACATACAGAATAATCCTCCAAATAGTCATAAGTACAAATATGGCTTTCTTTTGGTCCAACCAAGGTATTACACCATATATACATATCACTAACGGTGACATAATGTCGATATCCTTTAGGTCCAAACCCGGTGTTATACTCGGCTCAGAACAAGAGCATATCAGAATATAATAGAACATAACTTATGCCCATGACACCAACCACCCCGGTCCTGGTGTCATGACAGCCACCAACATGTTGAACACGACATAACATAGAAACATAACATGTCTTGGAATTATCCGTTTCATTGATAAGTTCGTTACATGGCTTCAACTTCCTTTGAAAACATGATTTTCATAACGTGACATAAAAACGTAGTCTTATTTCAAAAATGTCATATAAATCTTTCTTAATTTCGTAAACTTTAAAAAAACTTAAGCTTTTCTTCAAAAACATGGAATGTGATGCAAAATACTTTAGACGTGACTTCATCAATTCGTTAAATGTCCGTTTAGTCTCATTAGACGTATTCAACTTAAGCTTGGCGAATACCACAATTTATTTCCTCAAATACCCTCAATAAATCATTAAATCCCTATTTTGACCTCTTTTCTCTGGGCTTTCGGCCAAGATCCCAAAAACAGCCCCTATTTGGCTAATTTCATACTTAA
Organism: Eustoma russellianum; assembly: GCA_036186865.1. NCBI lineage: Eukaryota > Viridiplantae > Streptophyta > Magnoliopsida > Gentianales > Gentianaceae > Eustoma > Eustoma russellianum. The sequence goes on along the minus strand of AP025057.1, from coordinate 1,319,968 downwards.
GCATATTTCAGAATCCACCTTGCACCATCATCCTAAACTCATAGCAAAAACATTAGTAATTTCAAAATATCCAAAACTTATCCTAAAACATAACTTAGGCATAACATATCACATAAATAATAAGAACATGGTCTTCACATAACATACATAATACACATATCATGGCCATGAGTTCAATTTGAAGCAAGTGAGGTGTGTCACACCTCACCCCAAAACCGTGGGGTAGGGGGTTTCATACACCCCTCACTATGCTTCAATTCTTAATCATTTGCTCCTTTACTTATTCTTATAATTATTATGCTCATGGTATAACACAAAAATAATGATGTTTATATGTTCATATACTTGTGAGAAATAATCTATCATGTGCATGCTTTCTCATTTGTCAAAGAACTATATACTTGAAAGTCAAAGACACAAGGAAAACACCATAGTTGAAAAAGAGCTTGTTAACATACCTCATTTGGTCTTCAAATGCAAGATTAAACACCTTTAGATAGTTGAAGAATATTGCTCAAATAGGTTGCCAAAAACAGCCCCCTTATATGCGAGTTTTACATATAAAACTTGGTGGAAAAGTGTTGATTATCATATATACAAAAACAAAGTTCAAAAACTATACTTTAATGTTTTGTCTTATTTCAAGGATAATCAAAACTATAAAATGTAATCAAAATAGAGAATAAAACACATCAAATATTTAGGATTATCATCCATAGAGAAGATGTTCAAAATATAGCAAAAAGTCTACTTTCAAGGACATGCAACATACTTTTTGCTAAAAATCAACAACATGTTCAAGTAGTGCACATGCAAAATATAAGACTTAGATTCAAGAGCATCTTCACATGCGTAATTATATTAATTGAAGTTCTAGTCTCTCATCCTAACTCATGTCATAAAGCACAAGATTTAACCTTCAACTACACATGCAAACATAATCTTTATAGCATTATAACAAGAAAATAACTTGAAACACTGATTTATTCTTGTATACAAGTCTTTTACTATTCTATTATATATTAAATGGAACAAAAAAGACGAAATGGACAAAAAATTGTGTGGGGAAATACCGATGTGGAAAACAAGACAGAAATTCTATACAATGAAACTGTGGAAGAAAGGGATGTGGCGCAGTTTGGTAGCGCGTTTGTTTTGGGTACAAAATGTCACAGGTTCAAATCCTGTCATCCCTACCTATTACTGCTACTACTCAAAGGCGCAGTAACGAGGGATCAATGGAGATCGATTCAAAGTGGGCAGAATCTTTCATTTTTATCCTACTATGAGGTTGGAAAGAATACTTTGCTTTACAGTCTTATCTA